>CM075296.1:12197089-12527089 GCA_037672795.1 Lagerstroemia speciosa | reverse complement strand
TTTTTTTACTTCTTTTTTTCTTTTGCAACTTTTTTTTCCTTTTTTTTGCTTCTTTCCTTTTCTGCTACCTTTTTCCTCTAAAAAAAATAACAAAGGTGAAAGAAAACAAAGATAGACTAAAAGGATAGATAGAACCTGACTTAGAACGTTACCTCTGATACCAAATGATGCAAACCTCGCCAACACCGTGATGAACCCAATACCAAGTATGATATGAACCTTACCAACTCATGACAAAACCTGTACTCGACTAAGGCCTCCAAGAAGCATCTCTTTGCCAAGCTCTAAAGGTGGAACCTTAACCCATTACCTATAAAAAGGTAAGAACCTTGGTATAGTGAAGAAGTCACAGTCAACTGTGGAAAGGTTGATTGATAAGTTGATGATGAATGTCACGAAAAACTCCGATAAGTTTGAATAGTTCTTCAAAGAACTAAAGAGAATAAAATCTTACACTTTATTAATGAATAATCTAATCTCTATTCGTCAAAAGGCAAGCACCAGCCTTTAAATAGGCCAAAGTGTAATATTGCAACAAAAATAACCTTCCTAAATGGTTCCCATGGGATAGGAAACTAATTAGAAAGCAAATCTAATTGTCAACGCAGGGCAATTACAAAATATTACCAATATCTTCGGAACTAAACAAAGGGGAACGTAATATATTCTACTTGTTAAAAGAGGAAAGTGATATATTCTTGTAGATAACTTCAATATATCATCATTAACTGGTGCTTCTCTTGCGTCTTTAGTTCTCTCAACTGTCTTTCTTGAAAATATTCTCTCTTTTTATATCTGGCTGAGATATATTTCTTCAAAATACTTGCCCTCTTGACATTCAACTGAAATATATTTCTTGAAGCACTTGCACTCTTGATGCTTCGCTCACCATTTGTCCCTTTTTGAAATATCATGGATAATATTGAGTCATTCAGCTTGCTCTTCACTTGTGTGCATATCCATTCCTCCATTTCGTCTCACTTGAGCTTATCATCATTAGACCTTGAAAGACTTTGATTTCATTCTTCGAACTCGTATTGTGGATCACATCACATAGAGCCTCGATGATCGCAACAGAGTCATTTTCAGCAAACATTACGAAGGATTGTGTGATAACCCACTACCAATATGCCTAGATAGATTTAAAAGGGGTACATTTTATAACCCGACTTGCCAGTGCGCCTAGATTAGATCTAAAAGCTACATTGCTTATCTTATAACCTGAATTGCATCTAAATACTCTTGCATATTCATCTCTTAGATTGGGCGTAGACACATCTTGATCTTACAACATATCTTGTTCTGAGCTGAACTATAACTGAAGATCAAATGGAATTAGATTATTGAATTAGGCATACAAATTGGCCAAGATTACATAAAACATATAAAGGCCTATGATGAATTTGGATTCGGCTATGAAGTCTAATATAATTACTTGGATTTAGGCCCAAAGTGAAGCCCATCCAGCCCAGCTCTACTTTGGACGAATTTGTGAATTGGATAATGATATATTTAGGGAAGTGGCAGAAAGTATTTGGGGAAAGAATTAGCAAAAAGTCAAAAAGAGTTGTGTAGTGGTGTGGTGACACTTGTCCTACAACTCAGCTAACTCTCCTTCCTCAGACAAATATAGCTCACTTTAATCAACATTTGCAGCCATGGAAGCAAACAATATAGAGAGAGAGAGAGAGAGAGAGATTGCAGGTGGAAGAAGAGATATGAAAGCCTTGCATAGGTACGTTGGTCTTCCACAGTTTAAACATCAATATTCATTAGCTTTGATGTTAGCTAAGATCATTCTTAGCTTAAGTAGGTGGTGATTAGTTTATATAAGTCAGTTACGAGATTTACTTCTTTGAATTGGTATAGCAGTATTGCTATTGATTGAAGGATCAATGGTATGCTAGAGATGTATTTGAACATGTTTTCAGCATCATTAGAATGGTGTGATGAATATTTTAATGTGTGTGATTGAGTTAATTGATCAATAATGTTTGCTAATCTGTCATGTTTAAGTTGTTGTGATTAGAGGTTAATGAGCATAATTAAGTTTAATTAAGCATGATTAGCATGATATTGTATGCTTTGTTGCTGCGTTAAGGCTTAACTGGTGTAACTAGAAAGTACCAAGCTTGATTAGTAACATTTGATTACTACATTGCAGAGTTTTATGAGATGGCTTAGGTGGTCATAAGCTGGATTAGCATGATAAGACAAGTTTAATTATTCTTAAGAACTGTGCTTAAGCTCCATTAAGCTTGCTGAAGATGATGATCCATTTTGGATGGTTATGTGAATGAGGCATATTACTGACATTTCTTTGATTCCCATAAGAGTGGGATATATTTAATTGACATGAATGTGCAACATGAATATGTCACATGATCGGGCTATATAAGTGCCTAAGTGATTGAAGCATACATAGCATGCAAGCATATGCATATCCCGCAAGGGACAAATGATACGAATATCCCTCAAGAGGGATGTCCCGGAAGGGACAAATGGCCACTGATCAGTTGGTATATGTTATAAGAAAGCTGATGCAGAAGGTTTCGTGAGGAACATGATGATATGATCTCAGAAGGGATGAATGGACCACTGATCGGTTGGTAATGTTTACGATTACTCAGAAGGGTCCACTGGCCAGTCGGTAACGTGCATGCATCCACAAAGCTAATAGGTCATTAGATAGTTGTTGAGTATTGCACTCACTCATGGTTATACTAAATTATATGATCTTGCATAATCAAGTTATATTGTTACCTGTGCAAACCTATCTGGTGTCTACAAGTGAGTATGAATACTCCCTGGTGGTTGAATGTTGCTTCTATTATGAATTCAAATGATTGCGCCGAATAGCTTTCATTGTGTTGATGGATTTTAATGTTTGAACTATGGATTGTCAACTTACTGAGCAATGCAAGCTCACCATTTGATTTTAACATCTCAGAGCATAGGAGTTGAAGTTCGGGACTAGGAGCGGTGGATATACCTAGAAGTGTTTTTGAAGTCGTTCGTTTGGATAGAAGGTACATATAGTGGTCGGCCATGGTGATCCTTTTGGATAAGTCTCTTCAAGGGTCTACATAGGATGTAGGACATGAATATGGACTTAATTTCAAGTCTTGTACACATGTAAATGCAAGTAAAAGAGTTGTAATAACAATTGAGTTTCTTATGGTATAGTTTGCTTTGAATGATCAAGTACGAGTTGTTTTAATTGGGCATGAAAGGAATAGGGTTGATTCGGTGCACTACAGTGTTTTAAACAAGTTACACGCTTACACAACCTTATTTGATCGATCATGATTGGTCATGGCCACGAATCAAGTCACGGCTTGATTCAGGTCGTGACAGATTGTCCGTGATTCGGTAAAAGCACAACTCCATTGTTGCGGGAAATTTCACTTTCAATTTACAATTCGGACGACTTGAGGGCGATCATAGAGCCTTGGTGATCGCAATAGAGTCATTTCCGGCCAAAGTCACGGTGAAGGGACTATGGTTCGGCTAAAGGGCAACTCAGCCATCACGGGTAATTGCACCCTCAATTTACATTTCGGACGACTTGAGGGCAATCATTGAGCCCTCGTGATTGCAATGGAGTGATTTCTAACCAAAGTTGCAATGGATGGACAGTGGTTTGACAAAACAGCAACTATGTCATCAAGGGAAATTTCTGTCTTAATTTACATTTCGGACGACTTGAGGGCGATATTGAGCCTTGGTGATCGCAATGGAGTGATTTCCGGCCAAAGTCATGACGGATGGACCGTGGTCTAGCCAAAGGGCAACTCCGTCATCATGGGAAATTTTGACTTCAATTTACAATTCGGATGGCTTGAGGAGGATCTTTGAGCCTTGTTGATCGCAGTGGAGTCATTTCCAGCCAAAGTTATGACGGATCGTTCGTTGTTTGAAGAAATGGCAACTCCATCATCATGGGAAATTTCGGTCTTAACTTACATTTCGGACAACTAGAGGGCGATATAGAGCCTTGGTAATCGCAATGGAGTCATTTCCAGCCAATGTTACCATAAATTGTCCGTGGTTTGGCAAAAGGGCAACTTCGCCATCACGGAAAATTTCTCTCTCAATTTACATTTCGAACTAGTTGAGGCGATCATTGAACCATTTTTGGGCAAAGTTATTGCGGATGGACCATGGCTCGACAAAGGGGCAACCCCATCGTCAAGGGAAATTTCGCATTCAATTTACATTCAGATGACTTGTGGGCGATCATTGAGCCTTAGTAATCACAAAGGAGACATTTCAAGCCAAAGTCACTGCGAATGGACCATGGTTCTACCAAAGGGCAACTCCGTCATCACGGGTAACACCCTCAATTTACAGTTTGGATGACTTGAGGGCGATCATTGAGCCCTGGTAATCATAGTGGAGTAATTTCTAGCCAAAGTCACGACCGATAGATCGTGGTTCGGCAAAAGAGCAACTCGGTCATCACGCGAAATTTCTCTCTCAATTTACATTTCGGGCGGCTTGAGGAGGATCTTTGAGCCTTGGTGATCGCAATGGAGTCATTTCCAGCCAAAGTTATGATAGATCGTTCATGGTTCAAAGAAACGGCAACTTCGTCATCACGGGAAATTTCGCTCTTAACTTACATTTTGGACGACTGGAGGGCGATCATAGAGCCTTGGTGATCGCGATGGAGTCATTTCTGGCCAATGTTACCACGGATTGTCCGTGATTCGGCAATAGGGCAACTCCGTCATTACAGAAAATTTCTCTGTCAATTTACATTTTAGATGACTTGAGGGCGATCATTGAGCCATTTCTGGGCAAAGTTACTATGGATGGACCGTGGTTCGGTATAAGAGCAACTCCGTCATCACTGGAAATTTCACAGTCAATTTACAATTTGGACGACTTGGGGGTGATCATTAAGCCTTGGTAAATGAAATGGAGCCATTTCAGGGGAAAGTCACGATGGATGGAACATGGTTTGGCAAAAGAGCAACTCAATCATCACGGGTAATTTCACCCTCAATTTACATTTCGGACGACTTGAGGGCAATCATTGAGCCTTGATGATCTCAATGGAGTGATTTCCGGCCAAAGTTACAATGGATGGACCGTGGTTCGGCAAATGGGCAACTCCGTCATCATGGAAATTTTGCTCTGAATTTACAATTACGATGACTTGAGGTCGATCATGGAGCCTTCACACTCATAATTGAGTCATTTTCAGCCAAAGTTACGATGGATCGTCCGTGGATCGACAAAAGGGCAACTACGTCATCACGGGAATTTCGCTCTCAACATTCATTTCAAACGCCTTGAGGGTGATAAATGAGCACTGGTGATCGCAATGTAGTCATTTCCGACCAACGTTACCATAGATCATCCGTGGTTCAGTGAAAGGTAAACTCTGTTATCATAGGAAATTTCACCCTCAATTTACATTTTGGAGACTTTAGGACGATCATTGAGCCTTGGTAATCATAATGGAGTCATTTCCAGCCAAAGTTATGACGGATGGACTGTGGTTCGGCAACAGGGCAACTCAGTCATCACTGGTAATTTCACCTTACTTTACATTTCGAACAACTTGAGGGCAATCATTGAGCCTTGGTGATCGCAATAAAGTGATTTTTGGCCAAAGCTATGACGGATGGACCATGTTTGGCAAATGGGCAACTTCGTTATCACAGGAAATTTTACTCTCAATTTGCATTTCGGATGACTTGAGGACCATCATTGAGCAATTTCCCGCCAAAGTTACAGTGGATGGACCGTGGTTCGACAAAAGGGCAACTCCGTTGTCACATGAAATTTCACCTTCACTTTACAATTCAAACGACTTGAAGGCGATCATTGAGCCTTGGTAATCGCAATGGAGTAACTTCCAGCCAAAGTCACGGCCGATGGACCAGAGTTTGGCAAAAGGGCAACATCGTTATCATGGGAAATTTCTCTCTCAATTTACCTTTCGGGTGGCTTGAGAGAGATCATTGTGCCTTGTCGATCACAATGGAGTCATTTCCGACCAAAGTTACAACGGATCGTTTGTGGTTCGGAGAAACGGCAACTCCGTCATGATGCGAACCTCGCCAACACTGTAATGAAACTCGATACCAAGTATGATATGAACCTTATCAATTGGCGAGGAAACCCGTATTTGACTAAGGTCTCCAAGAAATGTATCTGTGTCAAGCTCAAAAGGTGGAACCCATTACCTATTAAGAGGTAAGCAACTTGGTATGGTGAAGACGCCACAATCAACTATGGAATGGTTAATTGATAGTCGGGGATGAACACCACAGAATTCTCCGATAAGTTCAAATAGTTCTTCAAAGAACTAAAGAAAATAAAATCTAACACTTTAATAATAACTAGAAAAAAAACCCGCGCCACGCTGCGGTTTAATATATCTTTTATAATGAACTGAATGAATTATATTAAAGTATAGAGATATTTAAAAAATGATTATGTCATTTAACTCACACTCAAATATCTTTTTTACAAATAAATGTCGTTTATTTAAAAAGAGTTATGTTATTATTCGTATGTTTATAATGTGAATATTTTATAATTTTTTAATTACCAGTGCAGAAATAATATACATTAAAAATTAATACATAAATGTAACATTCATCTCTTTCCCACAACAATATATTAATGGTATATTATATTCATGTCTAATCACTTATATTAATAGATTATTTATTTTTTGTATAGGTTAATAAATAATTTCATTTCATTTCTAAATAGGAGACTCGATTTTCCTAAATGAAAGAAGCTCATTTTCTTGATATACTAATAAAATTAAATCTGGAATAAAAATAAAATGCATAATTTCTATTCTTGTATTCAAAATAAAAATTTTTAATCATAAATTATATATTAATATTTTTTTAGATAAATATTGATATATATTTATTGATGATATTTATTGATTTTTAATAATATATAATATATTCTATTATTTATCAATATAAAATAAATTCAGAGAAAAAAAAAAGAGGTGGGAATGGATAGGCTTCGAGAGCCCCCTTGTGGCTCTATTAATGGTATATTATATTCATGTCTAATCACTTATATTAATAGATTATTTATTTTTTGTATAGGTTAATAAATAATTTCATTTCATTTCTAAATAGGAGACTCGATTTTCCTAAATGAGAGAAGCTCATTTTCTTGATATACTAATAAAATTAAATCCGGAATAAAAATAAAATGTATAAGTTCTATTCTTGTATTCAAAATAAAAATTTTTAATCATAAATTATATATTAATATTTTTTTAGATAAATATTGATATATATTTATTGATGATATTTATTGATTTTTAATAATATATAATATATTCTATTATTTATTAATATAAAATAGAAGTAAGAGAAAAAAAAAAAAAAAACAAAGGGGTGGGAAGCCTATCCACGTGGATAGGCTGGGAGAGCCCCCTTGGGGCTCTCCTTTAGTCTATAAACATATAGATAATATGATCTAAAATTCATCTAAGATGAAGCACCAGCCTTTAAATAGGCTAAAGTGTAATATTTCCACAAAAAACCTTCCCAAATAATACTCGTGGGATAGGAAACTAATCAGAAAGTAAATCTAAGAGTTACCCTATGTGAAAATATAAAATATTACCTATATATTCAAAACTGATCGAAAGGAAAGGTAATATAATCTACTTGTCAAAAGAGGAAAGTGATATATTCTTGTAGATAATTTCAATATATCAACATTACCTTGTGCTTCTCTTACCTCTTTAATTCTCTCAACTTCCTTTCTTGAAAATATTATCTCTCTTTACATCTGGCTGAGATATATTTCTTCAAATACTTTCCCTCTTGACATCAGCTGAAATATATTTCTTGAAGCACTTTCACTCTTGATATTCAGCTGAAACATGTGACCTCTATTATTTATCCCATTTGAAAATATCACGGATAATATTGAGTCATTCAACTTGCTCATCACCTGTATGTATATCCATGTCCTCTTCTTCATTTTGTTCGAGCTTCTCATCATCGGATCATGAGAGATTTTAACTGCACCCTTTGAGCTTGTGTCTTGGATCACATCACGTCATCTAGGGAAATTTCGCTCTTAACTTACATTTTGGACAACTCGAGAGCAATCATAGAGGCTTGGTGATCGCAATGGAGTGATTTCCGGCCATGGTTATGATGGATGGACCTTGGTTTAGCAAAAGGGCAACTCCATCATCACTAGAAATTTCCCTCTCAATTTACATTTCAGATGACTTGAGGGCGATCATTGAACCATTTCCGGCAAAAATTAGAATGGATGCACTGTGGTTCGGCAAAAGGACAACACCATTGTCATGAGAAATTTCGCCTTCAATTTACAATTCGGATGACATGAGGGGATCATTGAGCCTTGGTAATCGCAAAGGAGTAATTTCCGGCCAAAGTCACAACTGATGAACTTTGGTTCAGCAAAAGGACAACACCGTCATCATGGGAAATTTCTCTCTCAATTTACATTTCGAGCAGCTTGAGTGACATCATTGAGCCTTGTTGATCACAATGGAGTCATTTTTTGCCAAAGTTACGCCAGTTCGTTCGTGGTTTGGAGAAATGGCAACTCCGTCATCATAGCAAATTTCGCTCATAACTTACATTTCGGACGACTCGAGAGCGATCATAGAGCCTTGGTGATTGCAATGGAGTGATTTCCAGCCATGGCTATGACGGATGGACCATGGTTCAGCATTTCGGACGACTCGTGGCCAATCATTGAGCCATTTCTGGCCAAAGTTACAATGGATGGACAGTGATTCAGCAAACGGCAACTTAGTTGTCACGGGAAATTTTGCCTTCAATTTACAATTCGAACAACTTGAGGGCAATCATTGAGACTTGGCAATTGCAATGGAGTCATTTTCAGCTAAAGTTCTGATGGATGGACCGTGGTTTGGCAAAAGGGCAACTCAGTCATCAAGGGTAATTTCACCTTCAATTTACATTTCAGACAACTTGAGAACAATCATTGAGTCTTGGTGATCACAATAGAGTGATTTCTAGCTAAAGTTACGACAGATGGACCGTGGTTCGACAAATGGGCAACTCCGTCATCACGGGAAATTTTTCTCTCAATTTACATTTCGAACGACTTGAGGGCGATCATTGAGCCATTTCTGACAGAAGTTGCAACGGATGGACCATGGTTCGACAAAAGGGCAACTTTGTTGTCACAGGAAATTTCTCCTTCAATTTACAATTCAGACGATTTGAGGGCGATCATTGATCCTTGGTAATCGCAATGGATTAATTTTCGGACAAAGTCACGACCAATGGGTTGCGGTTCGGCAAAAGGGCAACACCGTGATCACGGAAAATTTCTTTCTCAATTTACCTATCGGGCGGCTTGATGGAGATCACTGTGCCTTGTTGATCGCAATGGAGTCATTTCCGACCAAGGTTATGATAGATTGTTTGTGGTTAGGAGAAACGGCAACTCTATCATATCGGAAAATTTCACTCTTAACTTACATTTCGAACGACTCAAGAGCAACCAGAGAGTCTTGGTGATCACGATGGAGTGATTTCCGGCCATGGTTATGACGGATGCACTGTGGTTCGGCAAAAGGTCAACTCCATCATCACGAGAAATTTCTTTCTCAATTTACATTTTGGACTACTTGAGGGCGATCATTGATCCATTTCTAGCCAAAGTTACAGCGGATGCATCTTGGTTCAGCAAAAGGGCAACTCCATCGTCACGGGAAATTTCATCTTCAATTTACAATTTGGACGACTTGAGGGCGATCATTGAGCCTTGGTAATCGCAATGGAGTAATTTCCGGCCAAAGTCACGACCGATGGACTTTGGTTCGACAAAAGGGCAACACTATCATCATGGGAAATTTCTCTCTAAATTTATATTTCAAGCGGCTTGAGTGACATAATTGAGCCTTGTTGATCTCAATGGAGTCATTTCCGGCCAAAGTTACGGCCGGATCGTTCGTGGTTCGGAGAAATAGCAACACCATCATCACGGGAAATTTTGCGCTTAACTTACATTTCAGACGACTCGAGGGTGATTATAGAGCCTTGGTGATCACAATGGAGTGATTTCCGGTCATGGTTATGACGGATGGACCGTGATTCGGCAAAAGGGCAACTCCGTCATCACTGGAAATTTCACTCTCGATTTAAATTTTAGACGACTTGAGGGCGATCATTGAGCCATTTCTGGCCAAATTTACAATGGATGGACTGTGGTTCGGCAAAATGGCAACACCGTCATCAGTGGAAATTTCTCTCTCAATTTACATTTCAGGTGGCTTGAGGGAGATCATTGAGCCTTGTTGATTGCAATGGAGTCATTTCTGGCCAAAGTTACATCGGATTGTTCGTGGTTCAGAGAAATTGCAACTCTGTCATCATAGAAAATTTCGCTCTTAACTTACATTTCGGACCACTCGAGGGCAATCATAGAGCCTTGGTAATCGCAATAGAGTCAGTTTCCCTTAAGGTTATGACAGATGGACCGTGGTTTGGCAAAAAGGCAACTCCGTCATCACGGGAAATTTCCCTCTCAATTTACATTTCGGATGACTTGAGGGCGATCATTGAGCCATTTCCGACCAAATTAACAACGGATGGACCGTGGTTCGCCAAAAGGGCAACTTCATTGTCACGGAAAATTTTGCCTTCAATTTACAATTCGAACAACTTGAGGGCAATCATTGAGCCTTGGTAATCGCAATGGAGTAATTTCAAACCAAAGTCATGACTGATGGACCATCGTGCGGCAAAATGGCAACACCATCATCACTAGAATTTCTCTCAATTTACATTTCGGGTGGCTTGAGGGAGATCAGTGAGCCTTGTTGATCACAATGGAGTCATTCCCGGCCAAAGCTACGCCAGGTCGTTCATGTTTCCGAGAAACGGCAATTCCGCCATCACAGGAAATTTCGCTATTAACTTACATTTCGGACGACTCGAGAGCGATCATAGAGCCTTTGATGAAAACTTTATCAACACGTGGCAAAACCCAGTAATAATATATGGATGAGAACCCCAAGATTTGCAAAGAACAAGTTCTGAAGGCAAGCTTTGACCTGCTAGCTAGCGAGATAGGAACCAAAGTTGCAGTTTGAAAAGGACGCCATACCCCGAGGATCGAAGTAATAAGTCTGGTTGTAGAACGCCAAAAGAAACCTTGATAGGTTCTACAAGTCTTCCCAAAAACCAAGAAGAGTGAATTCCTCACGAAATTATGTTTTGATTAACAAAGAAGTCTGAAAAATTCATCCAACCTCGGTCTCGGCCTATAAATAGGCCAAGATTACAAGATATGCGGAATATTATGTTGCCAGATTGCCTCCTATGTAATAGGCAATAAAAATATTCTAACTACTCTCTCGAAAACAATGGAATATTACCCTAATATTTTGACTTAATAACTAAAGAAAGGAGATATAGTACTTAGAAAAGGTAATATTCATCTTTGACTAGAATTATTCATCTTTGACCAGATTCTCTAAAAACTTCGATCATGTTGATGTATGTTGCTAGCACATACGGACTTGCTTCAACATGCTTCATTGAATTTGCTTGAGTCCAAATTTCTCAAACTAGCCCATTAAGATCTTCTCTAAACTTCTTGGCCCATGCCCTCGTAATCGGCCCATTTGGAACTCTAACCGGATTGCTTGCACCATACTCTTGATTTGCATCATTCTCCCCCTATTTTGAAGGATTTGTCCTCAAATCATCATTTACATCAAATGGAGATAGATCAGAAACATTAAAGCTTGCACTAACACCACACTCACCAGGTAGATCCAACTTGTAGGCACTGTCATTGATTCTCTCTACCACTTGAAAAGGTCCACCACCCCTTGGAAAGAGTTTTGAATGCCATCGTTCAGGAAACTGTTCCTTCCTCATGTGCAATCACACTCAATCTCCAGGTTCAAACACTACTTGTTTACGTCCCTTGTTTGCTTGTTTGACATATTGCTTAGTCCTCCTTTCTATGCTCAAATGCACCTTCTCATGGATTTGCTTTACAAATTCAGTTTTCTTGTTTCCATCTAAGTTAACACTTTCACTTAAAGGCAAAAGAGATAAATCTAAAGGTGTTACTGAATTAAACCCATAAACAATCGCAAATGTTGAAAACTTGGTTGCAGAATGAACATGCAACAAAGTAGATAAAGTCCTATTCACTACTTCGGTTTGACTATGAGTTTGTGGGTGACAAGTTGTGGAGTATAATAATTTGTTGCCTAACCTTCCCCACAATGTCTTCCAAAGCTAACTTAAGAACTTTGCATCTCTATCTGAAACAATTCTTCTTGGGATGCCAGGCAACCTAAGAATCTCATTGAAAAATAAATCAGTTATATGAGATGCATCATCATTCTTATGACATGTAATGAAATGTGCCATTTTAGAGAATCTATCAACAACCACAAAGATTGAGTCTCTCCCCCTCTTAGACCTTGGTAGTCCTAAAACAAAGTCCATGGAAATGTCAACCCAAGGCTCACTAGGAATAGGGAGTGGTGTACATAATCCATGTGGTTGTAACTTAGATTTAACTTGTTTACATGTAATGCACTTTTCACAAATCCCGTTTCATATGAGGCCAAAAAAATGATCATGCAACATAGCCAATATCTTAACTACCCCAAAATGACCCATCAAACCACCACCATATGTATCCCTAACTAGTAACTCATGCAAAGAAGAATGGGGGATGGAAAACTTATTTTCTCGAAATAGAAACCCATCAAGCAAGTAATATTTTTCATAAGATCTTTTTGTGCATTCTTTAAACACATCACCAAAATCAGAATCTAATGCATACAATTCCTTAATGTACTCAAATCCAAGCAACTTAGCATCAAGTGTGGAAAGCAGAGCATACCTCCGAGATAGTGCATCTGCAACCATATTTTTCTTACCTTGCTGGCACATGCGGACTTGCTTCAGCATGCTTCGTTGAGTTCGCTTGAGTCCAAATTGCCCGAACTAGTCCATAAGATCTTCTCTAAACTTCTTGGCCCGTGCCCTTGTGATTGGCCGGTTTGGAACTCTAACCGAATCTCTTACACCATCTCTTGATTTGCATCATTCTCCACTTCTTTCGAAGTATTTGTCCTCAAATCTTCACCTGCATCAAACGGAGATAGATCAGTGACATTAAAACTTGCATTGACACCATACTCACCTAGTAAATCCAACTTATAGGTATTGTCATTTATTCGCTCTAGCACTTGGATAGGTCCATCACCCCTTAGAAGGAGTTTCGAACGTCGTCTTTTGGAAAACCGTTCCTTCCTCATGTGCAACCACACTCAATCTCCAGGTTCAAACACCACTTGTCTACGTCCCTTGTTTGCTTGCTTGATATATTGCTTGGTCCTCCTTTCTATGTTCAAGCGTGCCTTCTCATGGATTTGCTTTACAAATTCAACTGTCTTCTTTCCATCTAAATTAGCACGTTCACTCAAAGGCAAATGCGATAAATCCAAAGGTGTTACTGGATTAAAACCATAAACAATCTTAAATAGTGAAAATTTGGTTGCAGAAGGAACACTTCTATTATAAGCAAATTCTTCATGTGCCAAACAATCTTCCCATGATTTCAAATTCTTCTTAATAATAGCATTCAACAAAGCAGATAATGTCCTATTCACTACTTCGGTTTGACCATCCGTTTGTGGGTGACAAGTTGTAGAGTATAATAACTTGGTGCCTAGGCTTCCCCACAATGCCTTCCAAAAGTAGCTCAAAAACTTTGCATCTCTATCCGAAACAATGCTTTTAGGCATGCCATGCAACCTAACAATCTCCTTGAAAAATAATCAACTATATGAGATGCATCATCAGTCTTATGACATGCAGTAAAATGTGCCATTTTAGAGAATCTATCCACAACCACAAATATTGAGTCTCTCCCCCTTTTAGACCTAGGTAATCCTAAAACAAGGTCCATGGAAATGTCAACCCAAGGCTCACTAGGAATAGGCAATGGTGTATATAATCCATGTGGTTGTAACTTAGATTTAGCTTGTCTACATAAAATGCACTTTTCACAAATCCTCTCAACATCCCGTTTCATATGAGGCGAAAAAAATGATCACGCAACATAGCCAATGTATTAGCTACCCGAAAATGACCCATCAAACCACCAACATGTGCTTCCCTAACTAGTAACTCATGCAAAGAAGAATGGGGAATGCAAAGCTTATTTTCTCGAAATAGAAACCCATCAAGTAAGTAATATTTCTCAAAAGACCTTTTCATGCATTCTTTAAACACATCACCGAAATCAAAATCTAATGCATACAACTCCTTAATGTACTCAAATCCAAGCAACCTAGCATCAAGTGTGGAAAGTAGAGCCTTCGAGATAGTGCATCCGCAAATATATTTTCCTTACCTTGCTTGCATTTGATCACATATGGAAATGTCTCGATGAACTCCACGCACTTAGCATGGCGCTTATTTAGCTTGTGCTGCCCCTTCAAGTGCTTCAACGATTCGTGATCTTTGTGAATCACAAATTCTTTTAGCCAAAGATAATGTTGCCAAGTCCTTGATGTCCGAACCAATGCATACATCTCCTTATTGTATGTGGGATAGCTTAGGGCTGCTCCACTTAGCTTTTCGCTGAAGTACACGATTGGTCTTCCTTCCTGCATTAAAACTCCACCAACTCCTATACCTGAAGCGTCACACTCAATTTCAAAAGTTTTAGTAAAATTAGGTAAAACAAGTAAAGGTGCATTTGTTAACTTCTGCTTAATGACTTTGAAATGCCCTTTCCTGTTCCTCTTCCCACCTAAATGGAGCATTCTTTTTTATCACTTCAGTTAAAGGTGTGGCAAGATTGCTAAAGTTCTAAACGAAACATTGATAAGAACTAGCTAGCCCATGGAAACTTCTTACCTGACCAATAGCTATAGGAGTAGGCCAATCTTGGATTGCTTTCACCTTTTCATGGTCCACTTGAATACTTTGAGCACTCACAACAAATCCAAGATACACAAGCTTATCCGTGCAAAAGATACACTTCTTCAGATTTGCCAAAAACTTTCTTTTCTTAAAACATCTAAAACAAGTTTTAAATGTTCCTCATGGTCATCAAAGTTTTTGCTATAAATCAGAATATCTCAAAGTAGACAACCACAAATTGTCCAATGTAAGCACACAAAACATGGTTCATAAGTCTCATGAAAGTGCTAGGTGCATTAGTTAATCCAAAAGGCATGACTAGCCATTCATATAATCCATGTTTTGTTTTGAATGCAGTTTTCCACTCACCGCTTTCTTTCATCCTAATTTGATGATGTCCAGTCTTAAGTTCAATCTTAGTACAAACACAAGAACCATGCAATTCATCAAGCAGACCATCTAACCTAGGGATGGGATGTCGATACCTTACCATGATATTGTTGATTGCACAACAATCAACACACATCCTCCATGTCCCATCCTTCTTGGGTACTAGTAGCACTGGAACCGCACAAGGATTCATGCTTTCTCATACATAGCCCTTTTCCAATAACTCACCTACTTGCCTTTGAATTTCCTTTGTTTCTTCGGGATTACTCAGTAGGTTGGTTGGTTTGCAATTGAGGCACTGGGTATGAAATCAATTTGATGCTCAATTCCTCGAGTCAGGGGCAAACCTGAAGGCAACTCTTCGGGAAAGGCATCATCGAACTCCTGAAAAAGGGGAATAATTATTGCTCAGAAAGAACAGACAAGATCTTTAGTATTTAAAAGGATCTCCTTGTATATAAGTACTATAAGGGGTTGATCAGAAAATAATAGTCTCTTAATCTCAATTTTCTTTGAAATAAAACTTAATTTTTCCTCTCTTACTCTCCCTAAACTCTCTCTTCTTCTCTTCCACTCTTTTTCTCGTTCTTTTCACTTTCTTTTTCTTCTCCCATACTTTCTTTTCTCTCAATTTCAGATTTTGTCCTTGTTTTCTTCTCACTTGCTCTTTTCAGCTTCATTTGATCATCAAAAACTTGTTTTAGAGTTAACAACATATGAACTATGGGCTGCTTCTTCATTACAAAGGAGTATCTATTAGTAAAACCATCATGTGTAGCCTTCCGATCATATTGCCATGGCCTTCCCAATAGTATATGACATGCATGCATGGGAACTACATCACAAAACACCTCATCCGCATATTTTCCAAGAGAAAAAGCAACTAGAACTTGCTTTGTCACCTTGATGTCGCCAATATCTTTCAACCATTGGAGCTGATAAGGTCGTGGATGTTTCAATGTGGGTAATGCCAATTTCTCCACTAATTCAGTGCTAGCCACATTGGTGCAACTCCCTCCATCAATTATGACGCTGCACACTTTGTTGTTCACAAAGTATCGAGTATGAAACAAGTTCTCCCGTTGGTTATTTTCTTCCTCCTTAACCTGCACATTGAGAGCTTGTCTTGCCACCAATATCTCTCCTTCAACAGTATACTGCCCATCATAAGCATCTTCTAAGGGTGGCATGTTGGGATCGTCTTCTTCATGTTCTGACTCTAGCTCTCCTTGGGCATTCATCACCATCACCCTCTTGTTTGGACATTGGTTAGCCGTATGTCCCCTGCCTTGGCATTTAAAACACTTAAATATCACAATTCCGAGTAGTAGAAATATCAGTTGTACCTTGGGAATCATGGCTGGAGTTTCCCGACTTAGGAGCAGCTTTAGCCTTAAGAGTTGAAGATGCTTGTGGCATTTCTTCCTTCTTTGAGGAGCTCAGCTTCCAAAGATTAGACCACGAGTTGGGACCTAATCGTGTGCCTCCTTTCTTGAGTTGTTGTTCCACTTTGATTGCCATGTGCACCATCTCTTCCAACTCTATATAATGATGCATTTCCACTCTATCATGAATCTCTCGGTTCAAGCCAAACAAAAATCTGGCCAAGGTGGCTTCTCGATGTTCCTCCACATTGGCTTGTATCATTGTAATACCCATCTCCTTAAAATGATCTTCAACACTTTGACTCCCATGTCTAAGATCTTGCAACTTTTTATCCAACTCCAGGTAATAGTAGCTTGGAACGAACCGCTTTCTCATCACTGATTGCATGTCCTCCCATGTTTCAATCGGACGTTCTCTGTTCAGTCTCCTGCTCAAAACAAGCTGGTCCCATCATGTAATAGCATAATCGAAAAATTCAATCATAGCAAGTTTTACCATCTTTGCTTTGGGATAGCTGTGGCAATCAAGTATGAACTCCATCTTCCTCTCCCACTCAAGGTATGCTTCTAGATCGGGCTTGCCTTGGAAAGATGGAATCTTCATCTTGATGCTTCCCAGATTATTATCTTCTTGATTCCTAACTTCTCCATTCCGATGCCCGAACCTGCCTCGTCGCATGTTCGGTTCTTCCAACTCCTGATCATCCTCATTATCTCCCCATGGAACACGTCGCCCATGCTGCCTATTGTTGTCGCTTTATCACAGCTCACTCAATATTCTGTCTTCCACCTGATCCAACCTATCTTGAATTGGCTCCAATTCAAGTAGCATTATCCACCTCATCTCCCCCAACGATGCTTCCATTTGAAGATTCAGGATAGTATGTTGTTGAACCTCTTCGGATGGATCTCTTTCTTGATGTTGAGCCATGTATAGATTCTGCAACTAGGTTAGTATGAATATAGAAAGAAAAAGACCTTACCTCAGTCCCTCACGTGTTTCACTCGAAAGATGATTCAACACAATTCACTCGTGTTTCTCTCAAATATTCGGCTTTTACCCTGTAATATGCTCACTGCTCTGGCCTTTTTCCACTCTTGTTGCCTTCTTTAGTTCTTAATCAGACTCAAGGAAAAACCAAGAAACTTGCGGCAATTCAAGTATGAATCCAACCAAAACAAATCACAAGGATCCTTAGAGTGAAGACTCAAGGAAATAGATGAGTAGGAATCTTAAACATAAGAATGATGGAAAAGGAATGATTTTGAGCGAGAAAACTAGATGGATTTATGATTGATGAGTTGATGTTAAGACAGTATGATATCTTCTTCACTTCCCTTCATTTCTTTCTTTCTACTTTTGGTTTCTTTCTTTCTTTCGTGTTGCTATTGATACTTTTTTTTTCTTTTTTTCTTGCACGAAATGTTTTTCTTTTTTTTTCTTTATGCAAGCAAACTCAAGAACGAACAAAGAAAAGAAAGGATAGATTTCAGCAAGATCAACGAAGAAAATAATAAAAAAGGATAGATGAAACCTATCTTAGAACCAAACTCTAATACCAACTGATGCGAACCTTACCAACACGTGGCAAAACCCGATAACAATATATGGAGGAGAACCCTAAGATATACAAAGAACAAGTTCCAAAGGTGAGTTTTGACTCGCTACCTAGCAAGGTAGGAACCAAAGATATGGTTTGGAAAGGATGCCACACCCCGAGGATCAAAGTGATAAGTCTGGTTGTGGAACTCCACAAGAAACCTTGATAAGTTCTACGAGTCTTCTCAAGAACCAAGAAGAGCGAATTCTTCACAAAATTATGTATTGAATAACAAAGAAGTCTTCAAATTCCTCCAACCTCAACTTTGACCTATAAATAGGCCAAGATTACAAGATATGCAAAATATTGTATCTTCAGATTGCCTCCTATTTAATAACAACTCTATACGAAACAATGAAATATTACCCTAATATTCTGACTTAGAAAGGTAATATATTACTTAGAAATGTAATATTCATCTTTGACTAGAATCTTCGAAAACTTCAATCGTGTTGACATATGTTGCTGGCACATGCGAACTTGCTTCAGCATGCTTCGTTGAGTTCACTTGAGTCCAAATTGCCTGAACTAGTCCATTAAGATCTTCTCTAAACTTCTTGGCCCGTGCTCTCGTGATTGGCCCGTTTGGAACTCTAACCGGATCTCTTGCGTCATGCTCTTGATTTGCATCAGAACTCCACCCACTTAGCATGGCGTTTATTCAACTTGTGTTGCCCCTTCAAGTGTTTTACGACTCATGATCCGTGTCGATCATAAATTTCTTTGGCCAAAGGTAATGTTGCCAAGTCCTTAATGTCCAAACCATTGTGTACATCTCCTTGTCATATGTGGGATAATTTAGGGCTGCTCCACTTAGCTTTTCACTGAAGCATGCAACTAGTCTTCCTTCTTGCATTAAAACTCCTCCAACTCCTATACTTGAAGCATCACACTCAATTACAAAAGTTTTCATAAAGTTAGGTAAAGCAAATAAAGGTGCATTTGTTAATTTCCCCTTAATCACTTTCAATGCCCTTTCTTGTTCTTCTCCCCACTTAAATGGAGAAATCTTCTTGATCACTTCAGTTAAAGGTGTGGCAAGACTACTAAAATTCTGAACAAAACGTCAATATAAACTAGCCTAGCCATGGAAACTTCTTACCTGACCTATAGTTGTATGAGTAGGCCAATCTTGTATTACTTTCACCTTTTCATGGTCAACTTGAATACCTTGTGCACTCATAACAAATCCAGGAAATACAAGCTTATCCGTGCAAAAGATACATTTCTTTAGATTAGCAAACAATTTTTCTTTTCCTAAAATATCTAAGACAAGTTTTAAATGTTCCACATGATCAATCAAGTTTTTGCTATAGATAAGAATATTATCAAAGTAACAACCACAAATTATCCAATGTAAGCACGCAAAACATGGTTCATAAGTCTCATGAAAGTGCTAGGTGCATTAGTTAATCCAAAAGGCATAACTAACCACTCATATAATCCATATTTTGTTTTGAATGCAGTTTTCCAGTCATCACCTTCTTTCATCCTAATTTGATGGTATCCACTCTTAAGATCTATCTTAGTGAACAAACAAGAACCACGCAATTCATCAAGCATATCATCTAATGTAGGGCTGGGATGTCGATGCTTTACCGTGATATTGTTGATGGCACGGCAATCGACACAGTTCCTCCATGTCCCATCCTTCTTAGGTACTAGCAGCACCGGAGCCGCACAAGGACTCATGCTTTCTCATACATATCCATTTTCTAATAACTCACCTACTTGCCTTTGAAGTTCCTTCATTTCCTCAGGATTACTCTAGTAGGTTGGTTGGTTTGGGATTGATGCACCGAGTATGAAGTCAATTTGATGCTCAATTCCTCGAATTGGGGGTAAGCTTGAAGGCAACTCCTCGGGAAAAACATCATCAAACTCGCAAAAGGGAAATAACATTGCTCGGCAAAGAATCGACAAGATCATTAGCATTTAAAAGAATCTTTTTGTACATAAGTACTATGAGGAGTTGATCAGAAAATAATACTCTCTTGATCTCACTTTTCTTTGTAATGAAACTTAATTTTTCATCTATTGCTCCCCCTATGGCTGAAACTCTCTCTTCTTCTCTTTCACTCCTTTTCTTGTTCTTTTCACTTCCATTTTTCTTCTCTTATACTTTCTTTTCTCTCAATTTCAGATATTTTCCTTGTTTTCTTTTCACTTGCTCTTTTCAACTTCATTTGATCATCAAGAACTTGTTTTGGACTTAATGGCATAAGAGCTATGGGTTGCTTATTCATTACAAAGGAGTACCTATTGGTAAAACCATCATGTGTAGCCCTCCGATCATATTGCCATGGCCTTCCCAATAGTATATGACATGCATCCATGGGAACTACATCACAAAGCACCTCATCCATATATTTTCCAACAGAAAAAGCAACCAGAACTTGCTTTGTTACCTTGATCTCGCCACTATCATTCAACTATTGGATTCGATAAGGTCGTGGATGTTTCAATGTGGATAATGCCAATTTCTCCACCAATTAGGTGCTGGCCACGTTGTTGCAACTCCCTCCATCAATTATGACGATGCACACTTTGTTGTTCACAAAGCATCAGTATGGAACAAGTTCTCCGATTGGTTATTTTCTTCCTCCTTAACCAGCATGTTGAGAGCTCGTCTTGCCACCAATATCTCTCCTTCAACAGCATACTGTCCATTGTAAGCAACTTCTAAGGGTGGCATGTCGGGATCGTCTTCTTCATCTTCCGACTCTAGCTCTCCTTGGGCATTTATCACCATCACCCTATTGTTTGGACATTGGTTAGCCATATGTCCCTTGCCTTGGCATTTAACACACTTAATATCATGATTTCGAACAGTAGAAATATCGGTTATACCTTGGGAATCGCGACTGGAGTTTCTTGACTTAGGCTCAACTTTAGCCTTAAGAGTTGAAGATGCTTGTGGCCTTTCTTCCTTCTTTGAGTACCTCAGCTTCCAAAGATTAGACCCCGAGTTGGGACCTAATCATGTGCCTCATCCTCTCTTGAGTTGTTGTTCCAGTTTGATCGCCATGTGCACCATCTCTTCCAACTCTACATAATGATGGATTTCCACCCTATCATGAATCTCTCGAATCAAGCCAAACAAACATTTGGCCATAGTGACTTCTTGATCTTCCTCCACATTGGCTCGTTTCATTGGAATCTCCATCTCCTTAAAATAATCTTTAACACTTCGACTCCCTTGTCTAAGAGATTGCAACATTTTATGCAACTCTCAGTAATACTAGCTTGGAACGAACCGCTTTCATGTCCTCCCATGTTTCAATCGGGTGTTCTCCATTTCGTCTCCTGCTCAAAACAAGCTAGTCCCACCATGTAATAGCATAATCGGAAAATACAATCAGAGCAAGTTTTACCTTTTTGCTTCGGAATAGTTGAGGCAATCAAATATGAACTCCATCTTCTTCTCCCACTCAGGATATGCTTTTGGATCAGATTTGCCTTGGAAAGATGGAATCTTCATCTTGCTGCTACCCAAATTATTATCTTCTCGATTCCTAACTTATCCATTCCGATGTCCAAACCTACCCCGTCGCATGTACGGTTCTTCTAACTGCTCATCATCCTCTTTATCTCCCCATGGAACACGTTGCCCATGCTGCCTATTATTGTAGCTTTGTCGTGGCTCACTTGATATTGTCGTGGCTCACTCGATATTGTGTCTTCCACCTGATCCAACCTATCTTGAATTGGCTCTAATTCAAGTCGCATCATCTGCATCATCTCCCCTAACAATGCTATGGAAGGGTTGATTGATAAGTTAATGACGAATGCCACGGAAAACTTCGATAAGTTCGGATAGTTCTTCAAAGAACCAAAGAGAATAAAACCTTACTTTGGTAATGAATAATGTTGTCTCCAAATTCGTCCAAGACTTTGCACCAGCCTTTAAATAGGTCAAAGTGTAATATTTACATCAAAATAACCTTCCTAAGTGATCCTCATGTAATAGGAAACTAATAATAAGGTAAATCTAAGAGTTACTCTATAATAAAATAGGAAATATTGTTATATCTTCAGAACTAAACAAATGGGAAAGTAATAAATTATAGTTGTCAAAAGAGGAAAGTGATATATTCTCGAAGCTAACTTAAATATATTGTCATTGACTTGTGTAGCTCTTGCCCTTGTAGCTGCTCTCAACTTCCTTTCTTGAAAATATTCTTTCTCTTTATATTTGGTTAAGATATATTTCTTCAAAGTACTTTTTCTCTTGACATTCAGTTGAACTATATTTCTTTAAGCACTTTCACTCTTAATACTCAACTGAAATATGTGCCTCCATTATTGTTTCCATTTTGAAATATCACGGATAATATTGAGTCATTCAGCTTGCTCATTACTTGTATGCATATCCATGTCCTCTTCTTCGTCTTGTTTGAGCTTCTCATCATTGGATAATGAGAGATTTTGATTGCACCCTTCGAGCTCGCATCTTGGATCACATCATTCCCCTCCCCTTGAAAAGGATTTATCCTCAAATCATGACCTACATAAAATAAAGATAAATCACCAACATTGAATGTAGAACTAACATTATGCTTACCTTGTAGATCTGACTTGTTGGATCTATCATTAATGTGCTTGAGTATTTGAGTTCTTCCATCTTCAAATTGAAGTCCCTTTGCACTTCTTGATCTTTTAGACCTCTTCCTTTTCAAGTGCCATGAATTATGACCTCCTGGATCAAAAGTAAACTTTTTGTCTCACCACTTGTTAGGATACTTCACATAATACTTCTTCTTGTTCCCAATGTTAACTCCTTTTGTATTATCAATATGCTCAACTTCAATGTATTTTTGTTCATATAAATCCACACACTCCAACAAAGGTAAATTAGTTAAATCAAAAACATTTGAAGCAAACCCATATGGAATTTCCAAATATGAAAATTTTCTAATAGAATAATCAAATTTATTAAAAGAAAACTCAGTATGAGAAAAATATTCTTCACATGTTTTGTTATCAATTTTTGTATAACAAGTCAAAAACAATAATTTGTTTCCAAGTTTCCTCAACTCTTTCCAAGTGTAGTTCAAAAATATAACTTCTTTACTCCAAATGAACACACTATGCAGCCTCAAGATTATTCTAAACATCAAATCATCATGTTTGGCATAACCTATTACATGACATGGAATAAAACACCTATATATATTAGTCAAGCCATTGGAACCATTTACCTGACTTACCAAGGTGAATATTTGCCAATCTTGGATTGTCTTTTTCTCTTCAACAAGATTTTCAATCTCTATAGCACTTACAAGAAAAACAACCTTATCTATGCAAAGAGTACTAATTTCAAGTTTAATAAGTAACCATTCTTTCCTTAATGCCTCTAAAACAAGTGTTAGATATTTATGATGATCATCTAGGCTCTTACTATAATGAATGTTGTCAAGGTAGATAAATGCATACAAATTATGATTCATAAGTCTCATCAAAGCACTTGGCCTATTAATCATTCCAAAAGGCATAAATGACCTTTTATAAAAATCACATTGTGTTTTGCATTCAATATTTAACTCATGATTTTCTCTCACTCTGACATAGTGGAACTCTCTTTCAAAATCAATCTTTGAAATCGCACATGCGCCTTGCAATCTATCTGACATGTCATTCACATAAGGAATAGGATGAGGAAACATTACCATGGTGCTCTTGATGATAATAAAATAAGCAAACCTTCTCCTTGTTTGATCCACATACTCTGGCATCATAAAATCCATAAAAGGACTCATGTACTCACTAGCTTGCATCTTTACCATTAGCTCATTAGGCTGTTGTTGAATCTCCTTCATCTCTTTGTGATTACTTCTAATGGCTAGTCGATTTGGACTTGATCCTTGATGCACTCCCTCGAATTCTTGGGAATAAGAAATAATATTTCTTGGCAAGAATTCGACAAGATTGTTAGTAAATAAAACTCTCCTCTTAAAAATCAGGGGCTGATATAAAATTAGAGATCTCTCAAACTCATGGTCTTGTTCCTCCCTTGCATTCACCAATGGCATATCACTCTTATTTTCTAAAGTCACATTTTCTTTTCTCCCGTACTCTTCTTTGACAGATTCATACTCTTTTTCTTCATTCTCAACTCTCATATTTTCATCACACTCTTGTTTCTTATAGTATTCTTTCCTTTGCCCACTCTCTCTTTTTTCATCAAACTCTTTTTCTTGATCGCTCTCTTGATTCTCATTAGTTTGTTTAATTACTCACAACTTGTTTGACTTCCATAGAAGGTCTAGAATAGAACTTCATTGGGGGGACCTCAACTTGTTGAGAGGTTGATCTTGAAGAACTTGTTGCAACCGTGCTTGTGCTCCATTCATCCATGTTTGGTTGCTCCAACCGTCGTTCAACTTTCATGGCATGGACCAACATATCATTGAGCTCCTCATAGTAATGCATCCCCACAACATCAGTAATCTCACAATTTAGTCTGCTTAAGAACCTGTTCATGGTGGCTTCGATATCCTCCTCTACATTAGCTCGGCTCAATGCAACCTCCATCTCTTTGTAATATTCGATAACGCTCTTTGATCCTTGAGTGAGTTGCTATAATTTGTTGTGCAATTCCCAGTGATAGGAATTTGGAAGGAATCGTCGCCTCATTATTGACTTCATCTCATTCCATGTCTCAACGGGTCGCTCTCCATTCTGTCTCCTACTTGTAATAAGCCGATCCCACCAAATAACAGCATAGTCGAAGAATTGAAAAGAAGCAAGTTGTACATTTTTCCTTTTGGACCACTTGAGTGCGATCATTGAACATAGGTAATTGCAATGTAGTCATTTCTAGCAAAAGTTATGACGGATGGACTGTGGTTCTTCAGAAGGGCAACTCAGTTATCATGGATAATTTTACCCTCAATTTACATTTTGAACAACTTGAGGGCAGTCATTGAGCTTTAGTGATCGCAATGAAGTGATTTCCTACCAAAGTTACAACGGATGGACCATGGTTCAACAAATGGGCAACTCTGTCATCATGAGAAATTTTGCTATCAATTTACATTTTAGATAACTTGAGGTCAATCATTGAGCCTTGGTGATCATAATTAAGTCATTTTCGACCGTGGATCGGCAAAAGGGAAAATACGTCATCACGGGAAATATCGCTCTCAACTTTCACTTCGGACGCCTTGAGGGTGATCAATGAGCGTTGGTGATCGCAATGGAGTCATTTCTAGCCAACGTTACCACGGATCATCTATGGTTCGACAAAAGGTAATCTCCATCATCATGGGAAATTTCACCCTCAATTCACATTCAAATGACTTTAGGGCAATCATTGAGCCTTGGTAATTGCAATGGAGTCATCTCCAGCCAAAGTTACGATGGATTGACCGTGGTTCGACAATAGGGCAACTCAGTCATCACAGGTAATCTCACCCACAATTTGCATTTCAGACAACTTGAGGGTAGCTATTTAGCCTTGGTGATCGCAATAGAGTGATTTCCAGCCAAAGTTACTAAGGATCGACCGTGGTTCGACAAATGGGAAACTCCGTCATCACAGGAAATTTTGCTCTCAATTTACATTTCGGACAACTTGACGGCGATCATTGAGCTATTTCCAGCCAAGGTTACAACGGATGGATCGTGGCTTGACAAAAAGACAACTGCGTTGTCGTAGGAAATTTTGATTTTAATTTACATTTCGAACAACTTGAGGGCAATCATTGAGCATTGGTAATCGCAATGGAGTAATTTTTGGCCAAAGTCATGACTAATGGACCTTGGCTCGGCAAAAGGGCAACACCGTTATCACGGGAAATTTCTCTCTCAATTTACATTTTGGGCGGCTTGAGGTAGATCATTGAGCCTTGTTGACCGCGATGGAGTCATTTCTGGCCAAAATTATGACAGATCGTTCGTGGTTCGGAGAAACGACAACTCCGTCATCACGAGAAATTTCGCTCTCAACTTACATTTTGGATGACTTGAGGGCAATCATAGAGCCTTGGTGATTGCAATGGAGTGATTTCCAGCCATGGTTATGACAGATGGACCGTGATTCAACAAAAGGGCAACTCCGTCATCACGGAAAATTTTTTACTCAATTTACATTTCAGGCAACTTGAGGGCGATAATTGAGCCATTTTCGGCCAAAGTTACAATGGATGCACCGCGGCTTGGCAAAAGGGCAACTCCATCGTCACGGGAAACTTCACCTTCAATTTACAATTCGAATGACTTGATGGCGATCATTGAGCCTTGGTATCGCAATAGAGTAACTTCCAGCCAAAGTCACGACCGATGGACCGTGGCTCAGCAAGAGGGCAGCACCGCCAGCACGGGAAATTTCTCTCTCAATTTACATTTTGGGCAGCTTAAGGGAGATCATTGAGCCTTGTTGATCGCAATTGAGTCATTTCCAGCCAAAGTTACTCCAGATCGTTTGTGATTCGGAGAAACGGCAACTCCGTCATCACGAGAAATTTCGCTCTTAACTTACATTTCGGACAACTGGAGGGCGATCATAGAGCCTTGGTAATCGCAATGGAGTGATTTCCAGGCAATGTTACCATGGATTGTCCGTGGTTCGGCAAAAGGGCATCTTCGTCATCACGGGAAATTTCTTTCGAACTTACTTTTTAGACGGCTTGAGGGTGGTCATTGAGCCATTTCCGACCAAAGCTGCTATGGATGGACTGTGGTTCAGCAAATGGGCAACTCGTCGTCACGGGAAATTTCGCATTGAATTTACAATTCGGACGACTTTAGTGCGATCATTGAACCTTGGCAATCATAATGGAGTCGTTTTTTGCCAAAGTCACAACGGATGGACTGTGGTTTGGCAAAAGGGCAATGCAATCATCACAGGTAATTTCACCCGCAATTTACATTTCGGACAAATTGAGGGCAATCATTGAGCCTCGGTGATCGCAATGGAGTCATTTCTGAGCAAAGTTACAATGGATGGAGCATGGTTCGGCAAATGGGCAACTCCATCATGACAGGAAAATTTGCTCTCAACTTTCATTTCGGATGACTTAAGGGCTATCATTGAGCCATTTTGGCCAAAAGTTACAATGGATGGACTGTGGTTCGGCAAAAGGGCAATTCTGTTTTCACGGGAAATTTCTCCTTCAATTTACAATTCAGATGACTTGAGGGCAAACATTTAGCCTTGGTAATCGCAATGGAGTAATTTCTGGGCAAAGTCACGACCGATGGACCATGGTTTGGCAAAAAGGCAACACCGTCATTCTGGAAATTTCTCTCTTACTTTACATTTTGGGCGGTTCGAGGGAGATTATTGAGCCTTGTTGATCACAATGGAGTCATTTCCGGCCAAAGTTACACAGGATCGTTCGTGGTTCGGAGAAGCGGCAACTCTGTCATCAAGGGTAATTTCGCTCTTAACATCCATTTCAGACGACTGGAGGGTGATCATAGAGCCTTGGTAATCGCAATGGAGTCATTTCCGGCCAATGTTACCACGGATTGTCCGTGGATCGACAAAAGGGCATCTCCGTCATCACTAGAAATTTCTTTCTCAATTTACATTTCGAATGACTTGAGGGCGATCATTGAGCCATTTCTGGCCAAAGTTACTATGGATGGACCGTGGTTCCACAAAAGGGCAACTCCGTCGTCACGGGAAATTTTGCATTGAATTTACAACTCAAGCGACTTGAGGGCGATCATAGAGCCTTGGCAATCGCAATGGAGTCGTTTTCGACCAAAGTCGCAGTGGGTGGACAATGGTTCGACAAAAGGGCAACTCAGTTATCACAGGTAATTTCACCCATAATGTACATTTCGGACACCTTGAGGGCAATCATTGAGCCTTGATGATTGCAATGGAGTGATTTCTGGCAAAAGTTACGATGGATGGATCGTGATTCGACAAATGGAAAACTCCAACATCACAGGAAAATTTGCTCTTAACTTTCATTTCAAACGACTTGAGGGCGATCATTGAGCCATTTCAAGCCAAAGTTACAACAGATGGACCGTGGTTTGACGAAAGGGCAACTCCGTTGTCATGAGAAATTTCACCTTCAATTTACAATTTGCATGACTTGAGGGCGATCATTTAGCCTTGGTAATTGCAATGGAGTAATTTCCGGGCAAAGTCACGACCGATGGACCGTGGTTCGGCAAAAGGGCAACACCATCATCACTAGAAATTTCTCTTAATTTACATTTCGGGCGGCTTGAGAGAGATCATTGAGCCTTATTGATTACAATGGACTCATATCCAGCCAAAGTTACGACTGATCATTTGTGGTTAGGAGAAACGGCAACTCCATCATCACGGGAAATTTCACTCTTAACTTACATTTGTGACGAATCGTAGGTGATCATAGAGCCTGGGTGATCGGAATGGAGTGATTTCCGACCATGGTTATGACGGATGGACCGTGGTTCGGCAAAAGGGCAACTCTACCATCATAGGAAATTTCTCTCTCAATTTACATTTCGGATGACTTGAGGGCGATCATTGAGCCATTTCCGGCAAAAGTTATAATAGATGCATTGTGGTTTGGCAAAAGGGCAACTCCATCGTCACGGAAAATTTCGCCTTCAATTTATAATGCGGACAACTTGAGGGCGATCATTGAGCCTTGGTAATCGAAATGGAGCAATTTCCAGCCAAAGTCACGATCGATTAACCGTGCTTCAGCAAAAGGGCAACACCGTCATCCCGGGAAATTTCTCTCTCAATTTACATTTTGGGCAGCTTGAGGGATATCATTGAGCCTTGTTGATCACAATGGAATCATTTCCAACCAAAGTTCTGTCGGATCGTTCGTCGTTCGGACAGATCGCAATTCCGTCATCACGGGAAATTTTGCTCTTAACTTACATTGCAGACGACTCGAGGGCGATCATAGAGCCTTGGTGATCACAATGGAGTCATTTCCGGCCAATGTTACTACGAATTGTTCGTGGTTCGGCAAAAAGGCAACTTAGTCATCACGGTTAATTTCACCCTCTATTTCCTTTTCAGACAACTTGAGGGCGATCATTAATGATGCGAACCTTGCAACACCGTAATGAAACCCAATATTCAGTATGATATGAACCTCATCAACTAGTGACTAAACCCGTATTCAACTAAGGTCTCCAGGAAACATATCCTTGTCAAGCTCGAAAGGTGGAACCTTAACCCATCATCTATAAAGAAGTGAGAACCTTGGTGTGAACCTTGGTATAGTGAAGATGCCACAATCAACTATGGAAATGTTGATTGATAAGTCAATGATGAACGCCATGGAAAACTCGTATAAGTTCGAATAGTTCTTCAAAGAACCAAAGAGAATAAAATCTCATACTTTATTAATGAATAAACTGATCCAAATTCGTGCAAAGGCAAGCACCGGCCTTTAAATAGGCCAAAATGCAGTATTACATCAAAAATAACCTTCCTAACTAGTTTTCATAGGATAGGAAACTAATTATAAAGCAAATCTAAGTGTTATTCCAGAGAAATTACAAAATATTACTAACATTTTTAGAACTAAATAAAGGGAAAGACAATATATTCTACTTATTAGAAGAGGAAACTGATATATTCTTGGAGATAACTTCAATATATCAACATTAACTTGTGTTTCTCTTGCCTCTTTAGTTCTCTCAACTTCCTTCTTGATAATATTCTTCCTCATTATATCTAGTTGAGATATATTTCTTCAAATACTTTCCCTCATGACATCAATTGAAATATGTTTCTTGAAGCACTTTCACTCTTGACACTCAGTTGAAATATGCGGCCTTCATCATTTGTCCATTTTTGAAATATTATGGACAATGTTGAGTCGTTTAGCTTGCTCATCACTTGTATGCACGTCCGTGTCCTCCATTTCATCTCACTTGAGCTTCTCGTCATTGGACCTTGAAAGACTTTGATTTCATTCTTGGAACTTGTATCTTGGATCACATCATTCCCCTCCTTTTGAAAAGGATTTGTCCTCAAATCTTGTCCTGCATTAAATGAAGATAAATTACAAACTTGGAAAGTATCATTATCTTTATACTCACATTGCTGTTCAAATTTGTAAGCATCATTAGTAATCCACTCAAGAACTCAAAATAGTCCATCTCCATGAGGATGTCGCTTTGAATGCCTTTGAATGTGAATCCTCTTCTTCCTCATGCGCAACGAATTACAACCACCTGGATCAAACACAAAATTCTTGCTGCCACTATTAGGGTGCATGGCTTTCACATGATTTGACTTAACAAATTCACCTTTCATCATTCCACCTAAGTAAGCAGATCCACTTGAAGGTAAAGATGTTAAATCCATAAGAATTAATAAACTAAAGCCATATACTTGCTTTGAATGAGAAAACTTAGTGGTAGAAGGAATGGCACTAGAACGAGCAACCTCAACATTGGGAAAACAATATTCCCAATCTTTAAAATCAATTTTTGCATAGCAATTCAAAAACAATAACTTGTTTCCATGTTCTCTCATATTTTCCTAAGAGTAGTTCAAGAAGTTAGCAATTTTGTGTAAAATATGTATAACATGTGTAACATGTATTCACCCTATCTTTTTAGAGAACAAATCATCATGTGTGATATCATTCGTTATACAACATGGAATATAGTACCAATATAAGCTAGATAAGCAATGGCAACCACTTACCTGACTCACCAAAGTAGATATTGGCCAATCTTGGATTGCCTTTTCTTCTTCAACATGATTCTCAATCTTTATAACACTTGTAACAAAGTTAAGAAAAATAACCGTATCTATACAAAGATTACCAAATAATGATTTTTTCCACAAAGCATCGTAAACAAATATCGGTTGTTCAAGATGATCGACTAGGCTCTTGCTATGATCAATGCCATCAAAGTAGATAAATGCATACAAATTATGGCTCATAAGTCTCATAAAAGTACTGGGCCTATGAATCATTCCAGGAGATATAAATAACCTCTTATACAAATCACATGGTGTTTTGCATTCAATGTTTAACTCATGATTTTGTTTCAGCCTAGCATGATGGAATTCACCTTTAAGATCAATATTTGAAATCTTATATGCATTGTTCAATCCAACTAACATATCATTCATATAAGGAATAGAATTGGAACACATTACCATGATGTTATTGATGGACTGAAACTTAGCAAACTTTCTGCACATTTGATCCTCATGCCCTAGCAACATCAAAGGACCCATGTGCTCTCTAGCTTGTATATTTCCTAGCTCATTGAGTTGTTGTTGAATTTCCTTCATCTTCTCATGATTACTTGCAATAACTAGTTGGTTAGGGCTAGATCCTTGATGCACTTCCTTGAATTTCTGTAAATAAGAAATAATATTGCTCGGTAAGAATACGACAAGATTGTTAGTCAATTAAACTAGCTCCTTAATCATAAGGGGCTGATATAAAATTAAAGAACTCTCAATCTCATGATCTTTTTCCTCTCTTGTACTCACCAATGAAACATCTCTCTTATTTTCTCTCTCCTCAATTTCTTTTCTCTCATTTTTTTTCCACAACTTCAATCTCTTTCTCTTTTTTATTGCTCTTTGTTTCTTGACACTCATCTATTTTTTTATCATACTGATTTTTTTTCTCACTCTCTTTTTTCATCACACTCTTTTTCTTGATTATTCTTTTTGTTCTCATGAATTTGTGTAATACTCACAGCTTGTTTGACTTCCACAGATGGCTCAGAATAGAACTTCATTGAGGGGACCTCAACTTGCTAAGAGGTTGATCTTGAAGAACTTGTTGCAGCCATGCTTGTGCTCCATTCATCCATGTTTCTTTGCTTCAACTGTCGTTCAACTTTCATGGCATAGAGCAGCATATCATTGAGCTCCTCATAGTAATGCATTCCCACAACATCAGCAATCTCACGATTTAGTCCGCTTAAGAACCTGTCCATGGTAGCTTCAATATGCTCCGCTACATTAGCTCGGCTTATTGCAATCTCCATCTCTTTGTAATATTCAATAACGCTCTTTGATCCTCGAGTGAGATGTTGCAATTTATTGTGCAATATCCGATTATAGGAACTTGGAAGGAATCGTCGCCTCATTATCAACTTCATCTCATTCCACCTCTCAACGGGTCGCTCTCCGTTCTGTCTCCTACTTGTAATAATTCGATCCCACCAAATAACAGCATAGTCAGAGAATTAAAATGAAGCAAGTTGTACCTTTTTCCCTTAAGAGTAGACATGATGTTTGAAGACCATCTCCATTCCTTCTTCCCACAAAAGATAAGCTTCGGGGTTGTTTTTGCCTTCGAAAGTTGGAAACTTCACTTTTGTGTCAATGAGATCATTATTCCACCTTGGTCTTCTCAATTCTTTATCTTCATATGGAAGCTGAAATCTTTTTCTTTTTGCTTCATCCTCAATTTGATCTATCTTCTTGTGGATTCATTTGAATTCAGCTCTCATCATCCTCCCAACCTCGTGTACATATGCTTGTAGTTGTACATCTTCGGATACCCTTTCCTCTTGATAGTGTGACATGATGAGAATCTACAAAAAATATTAGGACCTCACAAGCACTCCCTCACGTGTTTCACTCTAGAATAAGTTCACTCAATTCCACTCTAGAATAAGTTCACTCAATTCCACTCATGTTTACACTCAAACGGCTTTTACCCTCTGATAAGCTCACAACTCTGTCTTTTTCCACTCGTATATCATCTTTTGGTTCTTTTTGAACTAAACAAACTATAATCAGAATGTCCCGCAACAATCCACCACAACTTCACAAGATTTGAAAGGAGAATGTAGGGTCAGGTTCCAAAGTAACAAAAATCAAGAGAAATAATGGAATTAAGAACTAGAGAATAATAGATCAATTGAAAGAAAACAGTTTTAAGTACGAAGATGTTGATAACTCTATGAATGGACAAATAATTCTTCAACTTGTTTAATGACTCACTTCTACTTTTTTTCTGCTTTTTTTTGTTGTTGATTCTTCTTCTTTTTTTTTGCAACTTTTCTTTCTTTTTTTTCGCTTCTTTTTTTTCTGCTACTTTTTTTTTCTCCCATTACCTTTTTTTTTTACTTTTTCTGAAGAAGATAATAGAAAAGAAAGAAGACAAAGGAGGAAGACGAAGGTGAAAGAAAACAAAGATAAACTTAAAGGATAGATAGAACCTAACTTAGAACGTTGGCTTCGATACCAAATGATGCGAACCTCGCCAATACCATAATGAAACCCAATATCAAGTATGATATGAACCTCATCAACTGGTGACGAAACACGTATCTGACTAAGGTTTTCAGGAAACGTGTCCTTGTCAAGCTTGAAATGCGGAGCCTTGACCCATTACTTATAAAGAGGTAAGAACTTTAGTATAGTGAAGACGCCACAATCAATTATGGAAATGTTGATTGACAAGTCGATGATGAATGCCACGGAAAACTTTGATAAGTTCGAATAGTTCTTCAAAGAACCAAAGAGAATAAAATCTTAGACTTTATTAATAAATAAACTGATCCAAATTCGTCCAAAAGCAAGCACCAGCCTTTAAATAGGCCAAAATGCAATATTACATAAAAAATAACCTTCCTAAATGGTTCTCATAGGATAGGAAACTAATTATAAAGCAAATCTAAGTGTTATCCCGGAGAATTACAAAATATTACCAATATCTTCAGACCTAAATAAAGGAAAGGCAATATATTCTACTTGTTAAAAGAGGAAAGTGATATATTCTTGTAGATAACTTTAATATATCAGCATTAACTTGTGTTTCTCTTACCTCATTAGTTCTCTCAACTTCCATTTTTGATGATATTCTTCCTTATTATATCTAGTTGAGACATATTTCTTCAAATACTTTCCCTCTTGATATCAATTGAAAAATATTTCTTGAAGTACTTTCACTCTTGGCATTCAGCTGAAATATGTTGCCTCCATCATTTGTCCATTTTCGAAATATTATGGATAATGTTGAGTCATTTAGCTTGCTCATCACTTGTATGCATATCCATGTCCTCCATTTCATCTCACTTGAGCTTCTCGTCATTGGACCTTGAAAGACTTTGATTTCCTTCTTCGAACTTGTATCTTGGATCACATCAATTAAGCCTTGGTGATCACAATAGAGTGATTTCCGGCCAAAGTTACGATGGATGGACCGTAGTTCGGCAAAAGGGCACCTCATCATGATGGGAAATTTCTCTATCAATTTACATTTCGGATGACTTGAGGGCGATCATAGACCCTTCGTGATAGCAATGGAGCCATTTACCTCCGAAGTTATGACAGATCATTCGTTGTTCGGCAAAAGGGTAACTCCATCCTGCCAGGAAATTTTGCCCTCAATTTACATTTCGGACGACTTGAGGGCAATCATTGAGCATTTGTAATTGCAAAGGAGTCATTTCTAGTCAATGTTACGAGAGATGGACCTTGGTCCTGCAAAACGAAAACTCCATCATCACAGAAAATTTCACTCTCAATTTACAATTCAGGCGGCATTGAGCCTTGGTGATTGCAATGGAGTCATTTTTGGCGAAAGTTTTGACGGATTGTCCCAGGGTTGGCAAAATGGCAGCTCCTTCATCAAGGGAAATTTCTCGCCTAACTTACTTTTCGGATGACTTGAGGGCAATCATAGAGCCTTGATGATTGCAACAGAGTTATCTTCGGTAAACATTATGACGGATTGTCCGTGGTTCAACAAAAGGGCAACTCCACTGTCACAGGAAATTTCACATTCAATTTACAATTTGGACGACTCGAGGGTGATCATTGAGCCTTAATAATCGCAATAGAGTCATCTCCGACCAAAGTTGCGATGGATGATGAGTGGTTCGATAAAAGGGCAACCCAATCATCACGGGTAATTTCACCCTTAATTTACATTTTGGACAACTTGAGGGCAATCATTGGGCATTGGTGATCACAATAGAGTGATTTTTGACCAAAGTTACGATGGATGGACCATGGTTCGACAAAAGGGTAACTCAGTCATCATGGAAAATTTCTTTCTCAATTTACATTTTGGACGACTTGAGGGCGATCATTGAGCCATTTCCGGCCAAAGTTACAACAGATGCACTTTGGTTCGGTAAAAGGGCAACTCTGTTATCACAGGAAATTTCACCTTTAATTTACAATTCGGATGACTTGGGGTGATCATTGAGCCTTGGTAATCGGAATGGAGTAATTTCCGGCCAAAGTCAGGACCGATGGATCGTGGTTCGGCAAAATGGCAACACCGTCATCACAGGAAATTTCTATCTCAATTGACATTTTGGGCAGCTCAAGGGAGATCACTGAGCCTTGTTGATCGCAATGGAGTCATTTTCGGCCAAAGTTACGCCAGTTCGTTCGTGGTTTGGAGAAATGGCAACTTCGTTATCACAGCTCTTAACTTACATTTTGGACGATTCGAGGGCGATCATAGAGCCTTGGTGATTGCAATAGAGTCATTTCTGGCCAATGTTACCACAGATTGTCCGGGGTTCGGCAAAAGGACAACTCAGTCATCACGGGTAATTTCGCCCTCTATTTCCATTTCGGACGACTTGATGGCGATCATTGAGCCTTGGTGATTGGAATGGAGTGATTTCTAGCCAAAGTTATGATGGATGGACCGTGGTTCGGCAAAAGGGCAACTCATCATCACCGGAAATTTTTCTCTCAATTTATATTTTGGATGACTTAAGGACGACCATAGAGGCTTCGTGATCGCAAAGGAGCCATTTACCTCCAAGTTATGACAGATCGTTCATTGTTCGGCAAAAGGGCAACTCCGTCCTGCCGGGAAATTTCACCCTCAATTTACATTTCGAACGACTTGAGGGTGATCATTGAGTCTTGGCAATTGCAAAGGAGTGATTTCTGGCCAAAGTTACGAGGGATGGACCATGGTCCGGCAAAATGTCGACTCCGTCATCACTGGAAATTTTGCTCTCAAGTTACATTTCAGGCGGCATTGAGGCTTTGTGATCGCAATGGATTCATTTCCCGCCAAAGTTCGGACAGATCGTCCCTAGATCGGCAAAAGGGCAACTCGGTCATGACCGAAAATTTTGATCTTAACTTACATTTCAGACGACTTGAGAGCGATCATAGAGCCTTGTGATTGCAACAGAGCCATTTTCGATGAACATTACGACGAATTGTCCGTGGTTCAGCAAAAGGGCAACTCCATCGTCATGGGAAATTTTGCATTCAATTTACAATTCGGATGACTTGGCAGCGATTATTGAGCCTCGATAATCGCAATAAAGTCATCTCCGGCCAAAGTCACGACGGATGAACCGTGGTTCGATAAAAGGGCAACTCAGTCATCACAGGTAATTTCACCTCAATTTACATTTCGCACTACTTGAGTTGAGTGCTGGTGATCGCAATGGAGTGATTTTCGACCAAAGTTATGATGGATGCACCATGGTTCGGCAAAAGGGTAACTTTGTCATCACGGGAAATTTCTCTCTCAATTTACATTTCGGACGACTTGAGGGCGATCATTGAGCCATTTTTGGCCAAAGTTACAATAGATGCACCGTGGTTTGGCAGAAGGACAACTCCATTGTCACGGAAAATTTCACCTTCAATTCACAATTCAGACGACTTGGGGCCAATCATTGAGCCTTGGTAATCGGAATGGAGTAATTTCCGGCCAAAGTCATGACCAATGGACCGTGGTTTGGCAAAATGGCCACACCATCATCACGGGAAATTTCTCTCTCCATTGACATTTTGGGCAGCTCGAGGGAGATCATTCAGCTTTGTTGATCTCAATGGACTTATTTTCGACCAATGTTACGCTGATTTGTTCGTGGTTCAGGGAAATGGCAACTCCGTTATCCCGGCTCTTAACTTACATTTCGGGTGATTCGAGGGCAATCATAGAGCCTTGGTGATCGCAATGGAGTCATTTCCTGCCAATGTTAGCACGGATTGTCCGGGATCCAGCAAAAGGACAACTCAGTCATCACAGGTAATTTCACCCTCTATTTCCGTTTCGGCCGACTTGAGGGCGATCATTGATCCTTGGTGATCACAATGGAGTGATTTCCGGCCAAAGTTACGATGGATGGACTGTGTTTCCACAAAAGGAGGGCAACCCATCATCGCAGGAAATTTCTCTCTCAATTTAGATTTCTGACGACATGAGGGCGATCATAGAGCCTTCATGATTGCAATGGAGTTATTTAGCTCCAAAGTTATGACGGATCGTTCGTTGTTCGATAAAAGGGCAACTCCATCCTGCCAAAAAATTTCACCCGCAATTTACATTTCGAATGACTTCATATTGATCATTGAGCCTTTGTAATTGCAAAGGAGTCGTTTCTAGCCATTGTTACGAGGGATGGACCGTGGTCCGGCAAAACAGCAACTCCATCATCACGAAAAATTTCGCTCTCAATTTACATTTCAGGCGGCATTGAACCTTGATGATCACAATGGTGTCATTTTCGGCAAAATTACCAACGGATTGTCCCTGGATCGACAAAAGGGCAACTTCATCATCACGAGAAATTTTGCTCTTAACTTACATTTCAGACAACTTGAGGGCGATCATAGAGCCTTGGTGATCGAAACAGGGTAACTCCATTGTTACGGGAAATTTCGCATCCAATTTACAATTCGGATGACTTGAGGGCAATCTTTGAGACTTGATAATCGCAATAGAGTCATTTCCAGCCAAAGTCACGACGGATGGACCGTGGTTCGACTAAAGGGCAACTCAGTCATCACAGGTAATTTCACCCTTAGTTTACGTTTCGGATGACATGAGGGCAATCATTGAGTCTTGGTGATTGCAATGGAGTGATTTCCAACCAAAGTTACGATGGATGAACCATGGTTCGGCATAAGGGTAACTCCGTCATCACAGGAAATTTCACCCTCAATTTACATTTTGGACGACTTGAGGGCGATCATTGAGCCATTTCCGGCTAAAGTTACAATGGATGCATCATGGTTCGGCAAAAGGGCAACTCCATCTCACGGGAAATTTCACCTTCAATTTACAATTCGAACTATTTGAGGGTGATCATTCAGCCTTGGTAATCTGAATGGAGTAATTTTCAGCCAAAGTCACGACGACAGACCGTGGTTCAGCAAAATAGCAGCAGTGTCATCACGGGAAATTTCTCTCTCAATTTACATTTTGGGTTGCTCGAGGGAGATCATTGAGCCTTGTTGATCGCAATGGAGTCATTTCCGGCCAAAGTTAGCCGGATTGTTCGTGGTTAGGAGGAACGGCAGCTTTGCCATCACAGGAAATTTTGCTCTTAACTTACATTCCAAACGACTCGAGGGTGATCATAGAGCCTTGGTGATCACAATGGAGTCATTTCCAGCCAATGTTACCACAGATTGTCCGTGATTCGGCAAAAGGGCAACTGAGTCATCACGGGTAATTTCACCTTCCATTTCCATTTCGGACAACTTGAGGACGATCATTGAGCCTTGGTGATCACAATAGATTGATTTCTGGCCAAAGTTGCGACAGATGGACCGTTTTTCGGCAAAAGGGCAACTCATCATCAGGGGAAATTTCTCTCTCAATTTGCATTTCAGACAACTTGAGGGTGATCATAGAGCCTTCGTGATCGCAATGGAGCCATACACCTCCAAGGTTATGATGGATCTTTCATCGCTAGGCAAAAGGGCAACTTCGTCCTATTGGGAAAATTCACCCTCAATTTATATTTCAAACGACTTTAGGGCAATCATTGAGCCTTAGTAATTGCAAAGGAGTCATTTCTAGGAAAAGTTACGAGGGATGGACCGCGGTTCGCCAAAACGGCAACTCCATCATCATAGGAAATTTCGCTCTCAATTTACATTTCAGGCGGCATTGAGCCTTGGTGATCGCAATGGAGTCATTTCCAACCAAAGTTCCAACGAATCGTCCCTAGATCAATAAAGGGCAAGTCCGTCATCACGGATAATTTCACTCTTAACTTACATTTCGGATGACATGAGGGCAATCATAGAGCCTTAGTGATCGCAACAGAGTCGTTTCTGGTGAATGTTACGACAGATTGTCTGTGGTTTGGCAAAAGGGTAACTCCATCGTTTTGGGAAATTTCGCATTCAATTTATAATTTGGATGGCTTGAGGGTAATCATTGAGCCTTGATAATCGCAATAGAGTCATTTCCAGCCAAAGTTACGATGGGTGGACCATGGTTCAGCAAATGGGCAACTCCGTAATCACGGGAAATTTTGCCCTCAATTTATATTTCGGACGACTTGAAGGCGATCATTGAGCCTTGGTCATCGCAATGGATTAATTTTCGACCATAGTTAGGATGGATGGACGGACCGTGGTTCAGCAAAATGGCAACACCATCATCACAGGAAATTTCTCTCAATTTACAATTCGAGCGAATTAAGGGAGATCATTGAGCCTTGTTGATCGCAATGGAGTCATTTCCAGCCAAACTTACACCGGATCGTTCGTGGTTCGGAGAAATGGCAACTCCATCATCATGCGAAATTTCGCTTTTAACTTACATTTCGAACGACTCGATGGCTATCATAAAGCCTTGATGATCACAATGGAGTCATTTTCAACCAATGTTACCACGAAATGTCCGTGGATCGGCAAAGGGCAACTCAGTGATCACGGGTAATTTCACACTCTATTTCCATTTTGGACGGCTTAAGGGCAATCACTGAGCCGTGGTGACCGCAATGGAGTGATTTCCAACTAAAGTTATGATGGATGGACCGTGGTTCAGCAAAAGGGCAACTCATCATCACGGCAAAAGGGCAACTCCTATACTTCCTACAGTACAAATAAAAGGCATTCCATACACGCCAGGATGTGGGGGAGAGTTGCCTTAGCATGAGACGGTAGTGCTTGAGCATCGCCGTCATGGTTTCAGCTAAAGGCCATCATAGCCCTGCCCTAATTTGCTCTTGGAGAATTGTATACTCTCCCGGGCAAGGCTTAGAGGGTTCCTCGTCCTCAATTGGAAAGCAGGGCAAGAAGTTCGCACCTATTCTCCCTAACTTCAGCGCAGCGAGAAATCAGGAGGGGCTGGATTTGTTCTCAAAGATCTCACCTGAGGACGTCGGAGCAGGCACGGGTTGGCTTGAAGAAGCTATAGGAGCAAGAAACCAATGAGCAGGGGAGAAATCGTGCAAGGAAGTAAAGGTAGAAGAAAGGCGCGAGTGACAGAGATGAAGGCAGAAAGAGAATGACTTGGATCACTAGGAAGCCCTTTATATCACGTCACAGAACGCTGAATTATCCTAGGAAGAAGAAACGGCAGCGCCCTGCCTTTTCCCCTTCCTTGGGAGCAATGCTTGCCCATGGATGACACGTGTCATCCGCGGACAACCTGCCACTTTCAAAGTTTGAATTAATTTTCCGCGCCTTTCAGCGCTCAAATTTCAGGGGCATATGATGGGCTATGGGCCTGAGCCCAAGTCCGTGGCTTTCTAACGGCCTAGTACAGAGGATAGGGAGGCCCAGCGTGGGGAACAAGTTGGAATAGAGTCATGCCAGTGGAGAGTTGCGTGAAGATAGGCCCACTCTCCCACATCCTCCCCTTCTTTGTCGAGATTGTAACGTCTATAATTCTAATTGTATATATTCACCCGATGTACACCAAAAATAGGGAATAACCTCAACAACATCAATCCAATTAACATCATATTGATTCACTCTCTTTCATCGTCAAAAAGACATAACAAAATTCATTGCCCTTCTCCCGAGCCTTCCCTGCATGAACAGAGGCCCACATCACCAATCCCAAGTGCTTGAGCTCCCTGCAATTCCCCTGCACCTAATCCCGCTTTGAACTGTTTTCATCTCAACCTCCAGTTGGGCAGGTGGTGTTACTCAACCTTATGCTCGACAGTTTAAATGAAATCATTAATCGTCGCTTCCTGCACTTTTCTGCGAGATTAGGCTGAGGCTTACTCATTGTTTTATCTATCTGTTGGAGCTGGTTGGTTGGCTGACACTCGCTTCTGAGTGACTCTATTGACCAAGTTCAATTTGTTGCTAGTTCATCGTCTCGATCTGCTTCCTTTTCTAGCCCTTAGTTTCTTGCCCTTAGTTTATTACTGGATTGCTCAATTTATCCGTTTCCATACTCGGTTGCTCGTGAATTGATGACTCTAGTATGTTGTGCTGTGGGAGGCTATATTGCTGATCTGATGGTTGAACCTCTTTTCAATGAATAAGTGCCGCTGCCCCTAATGATTAATGATAAATCCTACTGCTGCTAGAAATGTTCATCACTGTTAAACACTTAATTTTGAAAGAAATGAATGTTGTTTGGGTATATAGTTGACTGTCATATTGCTGCTAGTCATTGGCTCAATGATTCCTCATGTTTTTGATGCAATTTCAATGGGAATAGGGCTGTTTAGTGTCCTTAGTTGCTGCTGCACCTTACTGCATATTTTTCCAAGACTTTCATGGCAAGTTTCGATGAGAATATGATGCGAACCTTACCTTACCTTACCAACAAGTGGCAAAACCCGACAACAATATATGGATGACAACACCAAGATCCGCAAAGAACAAGTACCGAAGGCGAGTTTTGACCCGCTACCTAGCGAGATAAGAACCAAAGCTACAATTTGGAAAGGAAGCCACACCTCGAGGATCGAAGTGATAAGTCCAATTGTAGAATGCCACAAGAAACCTTGATAAGTTATACGAGTCTTCTCAATAACCAAGAAGAGCGAATTCCTCACGAAATTATGTATTGAATAACAAAGAAGTCTAAAAATTCGTCCATCCTCAGCCCCGGCCTATAAATAAGCCAAGATTACAAGATATGTGAAATATTATGTTGCCAGATTGTCTCCTATGTAATAAGCAACAAAAATATTCTATCTACTCTCCAGGAAACAATGGAATATTACCTTAATATTTTGACTTTATAATTAAAGAAAGGAAATATAGTACTTAGAAAAGGAAATATTCGTCTATTCTTTGAAAACTTCGATCATGTTGATGTATGTTGCTGGTACATACGGACTTGCTTCATCATGTTTCATTGAATTTGCTCGAGTCCATTTCTCGAACTAGCCCATTAAGATCTTCTCTAAACTTCTTGGTCCATACCCTTATGATTGGCCCATTTGAAACTCTAACTAAATTGCTTGCGCCAAGCTCTTGAAACCGTTCCTTCCTCATGTGCAACCACACCCAATATCCATGTTCAAACACTACTTGTTTACACCCCTTGTTTGCTTGTTTGACATATTACTCAGTCCTCCTTTCTATGTTCAAGTGCCTTCTCATTATTTGCTTTATAAATTCAGCTTTCTTCTTTCTATCTAAGTTAGCACGTTCATTCAAAAGTAAAGGAGATAAATCTAAAGGTGTTAGTGGATTAAACCCATAAACAATTGCAGAATGAACACTCATATTGTAAGCAAATTCTAAATGTGGCAAATAATCTTCCCATGATTTTAAATTCTTCTTAATAATAGCATGCAACAAAGTAGATAAAGTCCTATTCACTACTTCGGTTTGACCATCAGTTTGTGGGTCATAAGTTGTAGAGTATAATAATTTGGTGTCTAACCTTCCCTACAATATCTTCCAAAAGTAACTTAAGAACTTTGCATCTCTATCCGAAACAATGCTTCTAGGCATGCCATGCAACCTAACAATCTCCTTGAAAAATAAATCAACTATATGAGATGCATCATCAGTCTTATGACATGCAATGAAATGTGCCATTTTAGAGAACCTATCAACAACCACAAATATTGAGTCTCTCCCCCTCTTAGACCTAGGTAATCGTAAAAACAAAGTCCATGGAAATGTCAACCTAAGGCTCACTAGGAATAGGGAGTAGTGTATATAATCCATATGGTTGTAACTTAGATTTGGCTTGTTTACATGTAATGCACTTTTCACAAATCCTCTCAACATCCCATTTCATATGAGGCCAAAAAAATGATCATGCAACATAGCCAGTGTCTTAGCTACCCCAAAATGACCCATCAAACCACCACCATGTGCTTCCCTAACTAGTAACTCACGCAAAGAAGAATGGGGATGCAAAGCTTATTTTCTCGAAACAGAAACCCATCAAGCAAGTAATATTTCTCAGAAGACCTTTTTGTGCATTCCCTAAAGACATCACCAAAATCAAAATCTAACGCATACATTTCCTTAATGTACTCAAATCCAAGCAACTTAGCATCAAGCGTGGAAAGTAGAGCATACTTTTGAGATAGTGCATCCACAACTATATTTTCCTTACCTTGCTTGTATTTGATCACATATGGAAATGTCTCGATAAACTCCACCCACTTAGCATGGCGTTTATTCAACTTGTACTGCCCCTTCACGTGTTTTAACGACTCATGATCCGTGTGGATCACAAATTCCTTTGGCCAAAGACAATGTTGCCAAGTCCTTAATGCCCGAACCAATGCATACATCTCCTTGCCATATGTGGGATAGTTTAGGGCTGCTCCACTTAGCATTTCACTGAAGTATGCGATTGGTCTTCCTTCCTACATTAAAACACCTCCAACTCCTATACCTGAAGCATCACACTCGATTTCAAAAGTTTTAGTAAAGTTAGGTAAAGCAAGCAGACGTGCATTTGTTAACTTCTCCTTAATTACTTTGAATACCCTTTTTTGTTCCTCTCCCCCACTTAAATGGAGCAATCTTGTCGATCACCTCAGTTAAAGGTGTGGCAAGACTTCTAAAAATTCTGAACAAAATGTCGATAAAAACTAGCCAAACCATGGAAATTTCTTACCTGACCTATAGTTGTAAGAGTAGGCCAATCTTGTACTACTTTCACATTTTCATGGTCAACTTGAATAACTTGTGCACCCACAACAAATCCAAGAAAAAAAATCTTATCCGTGCAAAAGATACATTTCTTTAGATTAGCAAATAATTTTTCTTTTCTTAAAACATCTAAAACAAGTTTTAAATGTTCCACATGATAATTCAAGTTTCTGATATAGATCAGAATATCATCAAAGTAGACAATCATAAATTGTCCAATGTAAGCATGCAAAACATGGTTCATAACTCTCATGAAAGTGTTAGGTGTATTAGTTAATCCAAAAGGCATAACTAACCATCCATATAATCCATATTTTGTTTTGAATGCAGTTTTCCACTCATCACCTTCTTTCATCCTAATTTGATGGTATCCACTCTTAAGATCAATCTTAGTAAATACACAAGAACTATGCAATTCATCAAGCATATCATCTAATCTAGGGATGGGATGTCGATACTTTACCATGATATTGTTGATGGCACGACAATCGACACACATCCTCCATGTCTGATCCTTCTTAGGTACTATCAGCACCGGAACCCCACAAGGACAAATGTTTTCTCGTACATGTCCCTTTTCCAATAACTCACCTACTTGCCTTTGAAGTTCCTTCGTTTCCTCGGGATTACTCCGGTAGGCTGGTCGGTTTAGGATTGATGCACTGGGCATGAAGTCAATTTGATTGCTCAATTCCTCAAATTGGGGGTAAGCCTGAAGGCAACTCCTCGGGAAAAACATCATCGAACTCCCACAAAAGAGAAATAACATTGCTTTGCAGAGAACCGACAAGATCATTAGTATTTAAAAAGATCTCCTTGTACATAAATACTATAAGGAGTTGATCAGAAAATAATACTCTCTTGATCTCACTTTTCTTTGTAATGAAACTTAATTTTTCCTCTCTTGCTCTCCCTATGGCTGAAACTCTCTCTTCTTCTCTTTCACTCCTTTTCTTGTTCTTTTCACTTTCTTTCTCTTCTCTCAATTTCAGATATTTTCCTTGTTTTCTTTTCACTTGCTCTTTTCAACTTTATTTGATCATCAACAACTTGTTTTGGACTTAATGGCATAAGAGCTATGGGTTGCTTATTCATTACAAAGGAGTACCAATTGGTAAAGCCATCATGTGTAGCCCTCCGATCATATTGCCATGGCCTTCCCAATAGTATATGACATGCATGCATGGGAACTACATCACAAGCACCTCATTCACATATTTTCCAATAGAAAAAACAACCAGAACTTGTTTTGTTACCTTGATGTCGCCACTATCATTCAACCATTGGAGTCGATAAGGTTGTGGATGTTTCAATGTGGGTAATGCCAATTTCTCCACCAATTCGGTGCTGGCCACGTTGGTGCAACTCCCTATATCAATTATAACGTTGCCCACTTTGTTGTTCACAAAGCATCGGTATGGAACAAGTTCTTCTATTGGTTATTTTCTTCCTCCTTAACCTACATGTTGAGAGCTCATCTTGCCACCAATATCTCTCCTTCAACAGCATACTGCCCATCGTAAGCATCTTCTATGAGTGGCATGTTGGGATCGTCTTCTTCATCTTCCGACTCTAGCTCTCCTTGCGCATTTATCACCATCACTGATGTGAAACTCAAGGGGTGGCCCTTTCTTGTGCTTCTCCCCACTCGAAGGACACGTTCTTCTTGGTTAACTCGTTCAATGGGGCTGCTATGGTGCTGAAATCTTTCACGAACCTCTTGTAGAAACTCGCCAACCTGTGGAAACTTCGCACTTGCCCAATGGTACCAAGAGTTGGCCATCCTTTGATTGCCTTAGACCTTTTCTTCATCTACTTCAATTCCCTCACCACTCACAACAAAGCCAAGAAAAATAACCTTGTTAGTGCAAAAATCACATTTCGTCATATTTCCAAACAATTTCTCCTTCTTTAACGTCTCTAGGACTTGTATAAGATGATCTACATGTTCTCATAAAGTCCTACTATTATAAGGATATCGTCGAAATAAACTACCACGAATTTTCCAATATAGGCACATAAGACATGATTCATTAACCTCATAAATGTGCTAGGTGCATTTGTTAGACAAAAGGGCATTACTAACCATTCATAAAGTCCATGTTTAGTCTTAAATGCCGTTTCCATTCATCTCCTTTCATTCTAATTTGGTGGTAGCCACTCTTCAGGTCAATTTTTGAAAAGATGGTTGAGCCATTTAGTTCATCAAGCATATCATCTAGCATATCATCTAGCCTAGGAATAGGGTGTCGATATCTTACCGTTATGTTATTGATGGTCCGGCAATCAACACACATCCTCCATGTACCATCCTTCTTGGGCACAAGCAAAACCGACACTGCACAAGGACTAAGACTTTCCCTCACATACCCCTTGTCCATCAACTCGTGGACTTGTCGTTGGATCTCCGTTGTCTCTTTGGGGTTGGTGCGATGTGCAAGACGATTAGGTATGGACGCACCAGGAATGAAGTCGATCTGATACTTGATCCCTCTTAGCGGTGGTAAACCTGGTGGTACTTCTTCGGGAAACACATCCTCGAATTCCTACAAGAGAGATACAACAACACTTGGCAAGGTAGGGAGTAGGTCGTTAGTAGCTAACATTGCCTCTTTGTACACAAGTACTAAGGGGTTCTGTTGAGATAAAAGGGCTCACTTAACCTCACTTTTTCTTGTCACTAATATTGTTTTCTCATTTTTCTTCTCAAGCTCTTTTTTGTTGCTCATATTCTTTTCATCTTTTTCTCTTTTTCCTTTCGATTGCTCTCTTTCTTTTCTCTCTTCACTCTGTTTTGCCTCTCCACTCGCTCCTTTCTTTTCTCGTTTTATTTGACCTTCCAATAATTGCTTCGGAGACAATGGAAGGAGGGTTATGGGTTTCCCCCGTAGTACAAAAGAATAACAGTTTAGGAAACCATCATGAGTAACATGCCTATCAAGCTACCATGGCCTACCAAGCAAAAGATGACATGCCTTCATAGGAGCAACATCACATAAAATCTCATCTTTATACTTTCCTATGCTAAACAACACCTTAACTTGTTCTGTTACCTTTCAGCTCACCACAATCATTGAGTCATTGTAGTTTGTATGGTCTACGATGCCTGAAGGTTGGAATCCCCAACTTCTCCACTAGCTCGGTGCTGGCAACGTTGCTGCAACTTCCTCCATCGATGATGACACCACACACCTTGCCTAGAACTTGGCATCGTGTATGGAATAGGTTTTCTCATTGATCATCCTTTTCCTCGACCAGTTGAGCACTAAGTATCGTTCGAGCTACCAGGAGCTCCCCTTCTTCTACTTGTTCTCCGTCATCGTTTAATGGTGGTTCCTCCTCGGATGCTTCTTCCTCGGTCTCCCAATCACCATGCTGATTGATAATCATGGTGCGCTTGTTAGGGCACTCACTTGAGATGTGTCCTGTTCCATGACAATTGAAGCATCTAATGTCACGATTTTTCGAAGTCGATTCAACTGGAACTTTCCTTGAAGGGAAACTCAATTTCTCTCCTTTCTTCATATCAGACTCTTTGCTTCCTGACATAAAGGAGAGATCTCTTTTTGGGTTACTCTTCCATGAACTAGATATGGTGGACCTGTCATTTCTCCTCAGCAAATTCCTTCTCTTGAGCTGTTTCTCCACCTTTACGGCTTGATGTACCATATCTTGAAGCTCCACGCAGTGTTGCATCTCGACAGTGTTGGCAATATCCCGATTGAGACCATGCAGAAATCAAGCCATGGTTGCTTCCCTATCCTCCTCCACATTGGCTCGGATCAGTGCGATCTCCATTTCCTTGTGGTACTCATCAACACTCTTGGAACCTTGTGTGAGGCATTTGAGCTTATTGTGAAGCTCTCTATGGAAATGAGATGGAATGAAACGCCTCCTCGTTACTGCCTTCATTTCTTCCCATGTGATAATAGGATGTTCGCCATGTCTCATCCTTTCCCTTCGTATCTGGTCCCACCAAATAAGAGAGTAATCAGTAAACTCAAGAGCAGCAAGTTTTACTTTCTTACCCTCCAAATAGTTGTGGCACCCAAAGATTTGCTCGACTCACATCTCCCATTCTAAAAATGCCTCAGGATCACTCTTTCCTTTGAAAGAAGGAATCTTGATTTTGATCCCTCAAAAGTCTTCTTCTCCATTTCTGGGTATCCTCAGTCCTCCCCTAGACCGGTTACGTGGCCTCCTTCGTGGCTGGAAGTCATCACGCTCGTCTTCATCGGAGCTCCCTAGATCCTCAACTTCTTCCACAGGGTAGGGTCGTGGGGCTCGAGTTTGCCTCTCGGGGGTCAGCATGGTTCTGCTTGCTGCTTGACCCTCCACTCGATCCAATTGATCATGGATTCCCTCCAACTTCTAATTAAGCAATCTTTCAAAATGATTCACCAAAGCCTACATTTGGAAGGGTGCTAGGCCTTGTTGTTGAGCATCTTCCCTCTTATCGCCTTCACCGAAACTACCAGTTGCCTTCGTGCGATCTGTCATGTAAAAAGTTTGTATGGACCTCACCAAATAAAAATCTCACCACGCTCAAAATGTTTCACTCGTTTCTTAACTCATGTTTCACTCCACTTTTTATGAGCTCACTTTCACACACACACAAAAAAAAAAATCACTCAAATTTCTTCCTAAGCTCTTATGCAATCTAACCTTGTCTCGCTGATTCAAATATGGACAATTCTCAGCTCTACCAGATAAGTGATGGTGGGTGATCCCGTACACGTGTAGACAAAGGACCTTTTTTTTCCAAAGAAGATCACAATTTAATAGCTAAAAGGTATTAGGATTTCAATGGATACGGAAATTTTTTTTTCAAATGGGTTGCAACTCTCGGTAATAGTGGCTTTGAACAAACCGCTTTCTCATCAACGCTTTCATGTCCTCCCATATTTCAATCGGACGTTCTCTATTCCGTCTCTTGCTCAAAACAAGTTGGTCCCACCATGTAATAGCATAATCGGAAAATTCAATCACAACAAGTTTTACCACCTTTGCTTTGGAATAGTTGTGGCAATCAAATATGAACTCCACCTTCTTCTCCCACTCAAGATATGCTTCTGGATCAGATTTGCCTTGGAAAGATGGAATCTTCATCTTTATGCTACCCAAATTATTATCTTCTCGATTCCTAACTTCTCCATTCCGATGTCCGAACCTGCCCCATCGCATGTACAGTTCTTCTAACTCCGCATCATTCTCTTTATCTCCCCATGGAACACGTCGCCCATGCTGCTTATTATTGTCGCTTTGTGGTGGCTCACTAGATATTCTGTCTTCCACCTAATCCAACCTATCTTGAATCGGCTCCAATTCGAGTTGCATCATCCGCCTCATCTCCCCTGACAATGCTTCCATTTGAAGATTTGGGATGATATGTTGTTGAACCTCTTCAGAGGTATCACTTTCTTGATGTTGAGCCATGTATAGAATCTGAATCCAGGTTAGTATGAGTATAGGGAAAAATAAAGGACCTCACCTCGCTCCCTCACGTATTTCACTCAAAAGATTATTCACTCGTGTTTCTCTCAAATATTTGGCTTCTACTCTCTAATATGCTCACTGCTCTACCCTTTTTCCACTCTTATTGCCTTCTTTAGTTCTTAACAGACTCAAGAAACTAAAGAAACTTGCAGCAATTCAAGTATGAATCCAACCAAAACAAATCACTAAGATCCCTAGCGTGAAGAGTCAAGAAAATAGAAGAGTAGGAATCATAAACACAAGAATGATGGAAAAAGAATGATTTTGAGCAAGAAAAATGACTAGGTGGATTATGATTGATGAGTTGATGCTAAGACAGTATGATATCTTTCTTCGCTTTCCTTGATTTCTTTTTATCTACTTCTTGGTTTCTTTCTTTCTTTTTCTTTTATTTCCTTTTTTCTGTTGATACTTTCTTTCTTTTTTAAAATTTTTTTCACGAATTTTCTCTCTTTTTTATTTTTTTTTGTTTTTTTTGTTTTGCAAGCCAACTCACGAATGAACTAAGAAAAGGAAGGATAGATTTTAGCAAGAACGAAGAAGAAAATAATGAAAAAGGATAGATGAAACCTATCTTAGAACCAAAACTCTGATACCAACTGATGCGAACCTTACCAACACGTGGCAAAATCCGATAACAATATATGGATGAGAGCCCCAAGACTTGCAAAGAACAAGTTCCGAAGTCGAGCTTTGACCCGTTACCTAGCGAGATAGGAACCAAAACTACAGTTTGGAAAGAACGCCACACCTTAAGGATTGAAGTGATAACTTCAATTGTAGAACGCCACAAGAAACCTTGATAAGTTCTATGAGTCTTCTCAAGAACCAAGAGGAGTGAATTCCTCACGAAATTATGTATTGAATAATAAAGAAGTTTGAAAATTCGTCCATCCTTAGCCCCAGCCTATAAATAGGCCAAGATTACAAGATATGTAAAATATTATATTGTCAGATTGCCTTCTATGTAATAAGCAACAAAAATATTCTAGCTACTCTCTAGGAAACAATGGAATGTTACCCTAATATTTTGACTTTATAACTAAAGAAAGGAAATATAGTACTTAGAAAAGGTAATATTCGTCTTTGACCAGAATTATTCGACGGAATCTTTGAAAACTTTGATCATGTTCATGTATGTTGTTGGCACATACGTACTTGCTTCAACATGCTTTATTGAATTTGTTTGAGTCCAAATTTCTCGAACTATCCCATTAAGATTTTCTCTAAACTTCTTGGCCCATGCCCTCATATTTGGCCCATTTGAAACTCTAACTAGATTGCTTGCACCATGCTCTTGATTTGCATCAGAATAGAACCATCTATTGCCCATTGCTGCAGCTCTTTCTTCCCTATTTTTCCTCCTTTTGAATGACTCTTCTGGTGCAAAATTGGGTTGAATGGTTCCCTTGATTGCTGCTGGTCATTGCTGGATGATTTCTCATTATTTTGATTCCTCTTGTTCATTTGATTTTGCAATAGCCTTTTACTCGGTGTTTTCTCTGGACTAAAATGACTCTTGCCGTAGAATTACGCTGAACTGTTCCCTTGGTTGCTGCTAGTTCCTTGCCCGATGACATCCCGTGTTTTTGATACATTTTCAAGGGGAATAGGTCTGTTTTACTATTGGCTATTGCAGCAGCTCCTTGCTATGTTTTCCATCCATTTCACTGACTTTTCGGGGTTCTAATAGGCTGATTAGTTTCCATAGTCGCCATTGCTTCTTTGCTCAATGATTTCCCTGGTTTTCAATGCATTTTTAGGGGAATGGGGCCAGCCATTATCTATCATTGCAATAGCTTCTAGCTTAGCATTTTCTATTGATTTTCATTGTCGTTTCAACGGTGACTAGGGTTGTTAAGTGTCTACTGTCGCAGCTGATATTTGCTCGATGAATTCTCCCACTTTTGATATCGGTTTTGGGAAGATTAGAGCCTTAGTACACTTATCTTTGCTGCATCTTTCTTCTTTGTTTGCATGGCATTTTTGGATAAAAATGAAGCTGTTTAAAGTCCATAGATGCAGCAACTTTTTGCTGGATGATTTCTTCCATTTTCAATGTCATTTTTGAGGATATTAGAGCCTTAGTTTTCCGGCCATTGCAGCAGCTCATTGCTCTGTATTTTTCCTTGGTTTTAAAGACAATTTTGATGGAAAAGAAAGTCTGTTTAGGGTTCATGGTTGTTGCTGGTCATCGCTCAAGAATTTTGTCATGATTTTAATCTCGTTTTCATTAAGAATAGAGCTGTCTATCTACTATTGCTGCAGCAGCTCCCCGCTAACTATTTTCCCTTGGTTTTAATGACAATTTATATGGAAAAAGTGTTGTTTAGCATTCACAGTTGCTGTTGGTTATTACTCGAGGATCTCTCATTATTCGATCCCCTTTTCCTATGAGAATAGAGTTGTTTGTTACCTGCTGTTGCAAGAGCTCCTTGCTCACTATTTTCCCTCGGTTTAGATACTATTTGAGTAAACACTCACTTTGGTCCCAAAATTTGTGCTTGGCTAACACTTCAATCCCTAACCTTTTTTTGCCAACAATTAGGCTCAAACATCCTTATTTTTGCCAACAAGTTGGTCCAACCGTTAGTTTGCCATTAAAAATATTGACATTGAGTTCGATGTGCCACTTACAGTGTTAGATTTATACTTTTTTATTAGCAAAACATTAAAAAGACTTCATTTTCCTGAACAAAAGGTGTAATAACTATTTTATCCTTAACTATTGATCATACTTCCGACGAATTTTGTTTTTAAACCAATGGTAATTCGTTAGAAATATGATCAAAGTTAAGGATAAAATAGTTCTTACACCTTTTTGTTCAATAAAATGATGTCGTTTTAATATTTTATTAATAAAAAAGTATAAATCTAATGACGTAAGTAACACATCAAACTCTACGTTAGTATTTTTAACGGCAAACTAATGGTCGGACCAACTTGTTGGCAAAAATATGGATGTTTGAGCCTAATTGTTGGCAAAAAAAGATTAGGGACTCAAGTGTTGGGAGAATACAAATTTTGGGATTAAAGTGACTATTTACTCATAATATTTTGAAGGAAAGTGAATTGGTTTAGTGGCTGTTATCACAGCAGCTCTTTCCTGCGTGTCGTCCATTGTGTTTAACGTTTTTTTTTTTTTTTTTTATGAATGATAGAGCCTTTAAAATCCCTATTAGTGCTACTGGTCGCTGCTTGACTTTTCTCTTAATCCTAAAGATGTTTGTCATCGAGAATGGGGTGGCTGACTCCTCATTAAGTGCTGCTCTGTTTTGCGGTAGTCTGAGGTTAGTCTATAGTCATTTTTCCGCTTTTAATTTGAGGTTGTAGGCTGTCACTTGCCGCTCCATTTCGTGGTTGTGTGATGTTTGATTCTTGCTTCCCTCTATGTTTTGCTTGCTAGAGAATTAGGTGAATCTTGTTCTTTTAAATTTCTCGATTGAAGATGGAGGAATGAATGGATGAAGGGGTTATCAAAATCGTGATGATGAGTTGGATCTTCGAAAGTCGATTTTTTTTACAAATTTTCCATTGTGATATAAACCATTCCAAGCTAATTTCCATGAATTGTCATATCTTGAATCTTTCGAGCCGGAACCTCAATTCGTGAAACTTGCAAATTAACTTATTAGGTTTGTGAAGTTTGGCAATCAAATCTTTAATCTATGAATTTTACAAAACTAATGCCTTAGTTTGTGAATTTCATGAATGAGCCCCCAGTTTTTAAATTCTACAGATTAGTCCCACTCTTGGATTTTCAAATTAGTCCACAACCTGTGAAATTTTTGAATCACCATCGGAAATATCTTTGAGCCTTCAAAATGAGTACTAATGTTTTCTTGGATTTTTATTGAGTCCCTGAGCGACTTAATTCGGTTTCCACATCATTCCCCTAGGTTGAATAAATTCTATTTTCTTGAATTACTTGATGTTTGGTGTATGTAGATAGGGTTGTGATTTTGATTATTAAATTGTGTCAATCCGTTGATCCCTACTTTGAATAGATCAAGAATTGGGCTTAATAAAATAGGGGAAGTTTAGAAACAATAGGGTATCGATTTAGGGCTTGTCAACTGGCTTACAAGCTTTCTGAATGTAATAAAACCTTGGATCCAAACCTTGGTTCGACATCAACAAATAAAAACTTAAGTGGTTAGTGTCATGTTCCTTTAGGTGAATAATAGGTTTCTGATTAATGTTAGCACTAGTTTCTTAAATGATTAGTGGCAACTTTGACTAGGGCTGTTAAGTGTCTATTGTCGCAACTGATATTTGCTCGATTAATTCTCCCACTTTTGATATCAGTTTCGGGAAGATTCGAGCCTTAGTACACTTATCATGACTGCTACTCTTTACTGCATCTTTCTTCTTTGTTTGCATGGCATTTTTGGATAAAAATGAAGTTGTTTAAAGTCCACAGTTGTAGCAACATTTGGCTGGATGATTTCCTCCATTTTCAATGTCGCTTTTGAGGATATTGGAGCCTTAATTTTCCGGCCATTGCAGCAGCTCCTTGCTCTATGTTTTTCCTTGATTTTAATGACAATTTTGATGGAAAAGAAAGTTTGTTTAGAGTTCATGGCTGCTGCTGGCCATCGCTCGAGGATTTGTCATGATTTTAATCTCGTTTTCAATAAGAATAGAACTATCTATCGCCTATTGCTGCAGCAGCTCCCTACTCATTGTTTTCCATTGGTTTTAATGACAATTTCAATGGAAAAAGTTATGTTTAGCATTCACAGTTGCTGCTGGTTATTGCTTGAGAATCTCTCATGATTCGATCCCCTTTTTCTATGAGAATAGGGCTATTTGTTACCTACTGTTGCAACAGCTCCTTGCTCACAATTTTCCCCCGGTTTCGATAATATTTTAAAGGAAAGTGAATTGGTTTAGTGGCTGTTATCACAGCAGCTGTTTCCAGCGTGTTGTCCCTTCTGTTTAACGTGTTTTTTTTTATGAATGCCTTTAAAATCCCTATTAGTGCTACTAGTCGCTGCTTGACTTTTCTCTTAATCCTAAAGATGTTTGTCATCGAGAATGACTCTTCATTAAGTGCTGCTCTGTTTTGCGGTTGTCTGAGGTTAGTCTATAGTCATTTTTCCGCTTTTAATTTGAGGTTGTAGGCTGTCACTTGCCGCTCCATTTCGTGGTTGTGTGATGTTTGATTCTTGCATCCCTCTGTGTTTTGCTTGATAGAGAATTAGGTGAATCTTGTTCTTTTAAGTTTCTTGATTGAAGATGGAGGAATGAATGGATAAAGGGGTTATGAAAGTCGGATCTCAGAAAGTCGATTTTTTTTTACAAACTTTCCATTGTGATATAAACCATTCCAAGCTAATTTCCATGAATTGTCATATCTTGAATCTTTCGAGCGGGACCCTCAATTCGTGAAAATTGCAAATTAACTTATTAGGTTTGTGAAGTTTGGCAATCAAATCTTTAATCTATGAATTTTACAAAACCAATGCCTTAGTTTGTGAATTTCATGAATCAGCCCCCAGTTTTTAAATTCTGCAGATTAATCCCACTCTTGGATTTTCAAATTAGTCCATAACTTCTGAAATTTTTGAATCACTGTCGGAAATATCTCTGAGCCTTCAAAGTGGGTCTTAATATTTTCTTGAATTTTTATTTAGTCCCCAAGCGACTTAATTCAGTTTCCACATCGTTCCCCTAGGTTGAATAAATTGTATTTTCTTGAATTACTTGATGTTTGGTGTAAGTAGATAGGGTTGTGATTTTGATTATTAAATTGTGTCAATCCTTTGATCCACACTTCGAATAGATCAAGAATTGGGCTTAATAAAATAGGGCAAGTTTAGAAACAATAGGGTATCAATTTAGGGCATGTCAATTGGCTTGGAGTCTTCCAAATGTAATAGAACCCCGGATCCAAACTTTAGTCCGAGATCGACAAATAAAAACCTAGGTGGTTAGTGTGATATTCCGTTAGGTGAATAATAGGTTTCTAATTGACCTTAGCATTAGTTTCTTAAATAATTAGTGGCAACTCCTTTCACATAGTCATTGATGACCATAGCCTCGCGAGACAGCCTGTGGAAACTATCAATTTCAAGGTGCGATAGCTTGGTGACACCACTGGGGACTTTTCAAGTATGAGGGTTTGGGCCCATTTTCGTTGTGTTTTCTATAATTGCTTTGCTTTATTTATGTTCTTCATTCATATTGTGATATATCTTGTATATAGATGCTTATTGATTTGTGGGCAGTTGTGCATATTTTTCATGACACAGCACACCCTAAATAACGATTGAACCCAAACCATAGGAACTTCCTGAGGAGGGGGCTAGTAGGAGTAGGGCTGTCGCGGGAACTCCCATTGGAAATGGCTCTGAAGCACCTCTACTCGATCTAAAAGCCTAAAGTACCCTTGAAAAGGGGAATAGAGGACACTGCGGATCGAGAGCCTTTAGAACCTACCCTTAGACCCCAGCCCACATGCATATCATCAAGCCTTCAATCATCCATTTCGATTGTAATTTTGGTAAAAGCTTAGATCTAGTTTTTTTTTTTTTTTGGAATAGATGAGCCGCTCTTTTGTATTCACAATTGTTATATTTAGTCAATCATAGGTTTGGTGAGCATTTCTTTTCTACTTTTAATTTTGATAGATAGGCACTCCTATAGATTACATTGACCCTTGGCTTACACGCATTCGAGAATGATGAGGATGAACAGACAGTCTCCTATGGGTCTCGAGTGAAGAAGATCACCCATTGGCGTAAAAATGACATGAGTCTTTGGTATATGTTAGGCAAATATTGATTTGTCGCTTCAAATAAGGGCAACTTGCATGACATATCCAATGGATGCTCCTGTTGATCCTATGGGGGAAGAGAAGGCATACCAGAATCCTCAAGGTTGTATTTGTGGATTCTAGTAGATCGAAATGCGACTGCAAGCCTGCCAAAGATTTGAAGTAGCTCATCAATGCAACAAAAAGATGATCCTCAAGTTCGAAGCATCAAGGCGAAGCATAGTTGAATGATATGATCTTCATGAAGAAGGACGGGGACCAAGCCTGTGAGGAGTTCGCTCGTGCTCACGAAGAAGTTGTGAATGTGACAAACAAATGCTTCGATTGAGCGTTTCCTAGGAGAAGTTCAGAAGAAAATTGAAAAATGGTTCAATTTTTTTCTTTTTCCTTTCTTTTCTTTTCTTTTTCTCTTTCTTAAGATATTTTGTCACTAATTTTTGTAAAAACTAAGGGACAAATCTTGGAAGTGCTTAACGAGCTCAGGGCATGAGTTGAACGGCTTAAGGACATTCAAAAAGGACCTTGACTAAATATCTCAACAAATGAGCCTATCTGGTGATACGTAGTCAAGACCCTTCACATTGATATGGATGGCAACTCTAGCTGTTTTTTTCATGCAAATGATTCTGTCTTCTAGTTGTTCATTTCTTTGCATTTCTTTTTCATGCAGTTATGATTATTTGACCTCTGAACATAGTGCAAGTCTAATAGAATTAATAGCAAATTTAGCTACATTCCTTGTTGATTGATGACTCTGAATGACAGGAATAAGCATGCTATGGAAAATGGTGATACTATAAACACAAGTTGTGCTAACCTGACACACACTGACTCAGATCCAAGAGTACACCTCAATGCCCCAAGCAGTCAACCTTCCTTAACAAGTCATTCGACCGGTTGATGTCCCTCACTAGTTCAAGTGGAGAGAATTCCCCAATCTAGCGATAATGTTGATTAAACAAAAAATAATGCTTTCAAGAAACAAAAAATGGGGCTTCCCTATTTATGGCTCCGGCCTTCCTGCCTACTTGCCTTGCATGCCTCCTCTCCATTTTTTTTAATTGACCCATTCGAATTGATGGAATTAATTGTGATTACTCATTGACTTTCTACATTCATTTCAGGGATACATGATAAGAGGAGTCCAGGCACTAAACACTCGCTTAGAAACCCAATGTCAACGCCATGACAATTGACAAATGGGTAAGGTCCCATCACAAAAAAAAAAATAAACTGAAAAAAGAAGGGTAAAAAAATATTTCGCCAGTGCATAATGAAGAAAACCCAATTGCTGGGCAATGATGCCCTTTGTATGATCCCTAAGGAAAAGGTTGGGAGACAAGTTGTCCTCAAATTTTATGGAAAAAATAAAAATTGATTCACCCCTTTGCATCCTAACTCAAAAGAAGCTTTAAAGAGCAATTTGACACGAGAATTTTGCACAAGAACGAGTCCTCTGTAAGAGGCAGATGGAAGCTAAGTGATCAAAAGCTGCTCAGTCAGATGGTGTGACCATTCTCTGTGGGGCAGGAGTTAAAATTGAAAGACTAATTACAAAGTAAACAACCAAAATAGAATAAGAACAAGTTAGCAAGAAAAAAAAGGAAGGATAGTGAAAAAGAGTGCATCGCCAAGGCGTTGAGTACCAATATCTGTACTTGGATATATACTCGTGGTGTTGTTGATACGATGATTTTTATAAGTTGTGCACTCATTCCCAGCTTAGATATTTGTATCTTAGACCACTTTCCATGCATTTTGCGATTAATTGCATATCATTTCATGTCGGGAGCCAAATCATGTGCTGAGAATTCTAAAAATGAAGAAAAGATACTACCGAGAATTGTTTGATGTGTAGGGAACGGAAAGGAGATATGCGCAAAGATGAAGACATAGCTTGTTCAATGATTCTATGTTCGATGCAGCAACTTCACAAGGAATTTTCTCATATCCTCCTCATGAAAATTATGTAGATCATCGGAAAGCTTGTCGAGTCAAGATTCCAACGCATCAAACGAATCACAAATCGGAGCACAAACGAGGAATTTATGGCCGAAGAAAAAAACTACGCGCAGAGCAAAGCTCAGTAAACCACGATCTGTAGACTGTGGTCTACAGAGAAATTTTAGCGAGAAGACATAGACTGAGATCCATAGACCGCGGTCTACTGAGCAAGTTTACTGGGACCCACAACTCTCTATCCACATTGACCAAGCCAAGTTTGGAGGAGGTAGAAATACCTTATAAATAGAGTGGCACACACACAAAAAAAAAAAAAGAAAAAAGAAGAGAGAACTTTTGACAAAAAGGCAAGATCTTACAAGGTTCTTGGCGGATTAAGGTTATGAAGCCGAGGCGTCAGAACACGAGTCATGGGTAGAAGAGCTAAGGAATCAAGCTTATCATCAGTGTTTGAGATTCTCTTCTACCGTTGTCTCCTTTCTCATCATTGTGGTTTCGTAACTTTCAATTCCGATGAACATGTACCGTAACATAACCATGTCCGGGTAGTTTTACTGTCTAGGGTAGTAAGTGGATCTTAGTGTTCATTTCATTATTGAACTCTTATTCCCGGATCTATGAAGGTGTTCTATTTCCCTTACGTTTACTATACTTCATGCATTTATTGATATTTGGCAAACTCGACAAATTGATCTAAGGTACGGTGAGGAGACGGGAGAGTGAGAATCTTGTGGCCTAAGTAAACACAGCCTAGGAATAATCATACCGAGAGGCAGATTAGTCATTCTAAGAGTTAGAAGAGATGTGTGAGAAGGCCCGAGAAGTAGCCATCACCCTAAGAATCTAGATGCAGTTATGAACACAACCTTTGGTCCCTTAATTCTAACTACCTAGAGATAGAGTGGGTTAGGATCATCTTAGGGATACATCCTAGTTGCGGTGAGAGTCGGATTAGGTGATTTTAGAACCCGTGGATAGGAGAAGAAGACGCTTGACTTGATTCGGTTAATTAAGTCCAAGAGGATTGAAATAGACCTAATAAAAACTGAACTCCTAGAATTGTTTTCTTGTTAAGTTTGTATAAAGCTATTTCTGTTTTCTTTAGATTATTTGCTTTTACTTGTTTTCTTGCTATTTATGTATCCTCTCAAGTATTGTGTGGTTTGGCTTAGTACCTTGTGTTCCAAGTTCATGCTTGATAGGCTTTGATCCTCATGGGAACGAGACCCGCTCAACGAATTTACTACTTGCATTCGTCCTCTTGCGAGCTGATAGCGAACAGGCGTTACCGTTGGTTGATTTGAGATAGACCTGGGGGGTTCTTCATCACATAATGCCCTGAACTAACTGGGATAGGAGCTACTGATGGATTCTTGATACATGGATCACCACGAGAGTTGAACGCTTAGTGTCGCGCGACAAAAAAAAGAGTGAAAAAAAAAGGAAGAGAGCCATAGGAATGCTCAGAATGTTCATCACTGTTAAACACTCAATTTTGAAAGAAATGAATGTTGTTTGGGTATATAGTTGACTGTCATATTGCTGTTGGTCATTGGCTCAATGATTCCTCATGTCTTTGATGCAATTTAAAGGAGAATAGGGCTGTTTAGTGTCCTCAGTCGCTGCTGCACCTTACTGCATATTTTTCCAAGACTTTCATGGCAAATTTAGATGAGAATAGAGCCATCTATTGCCCATTGCTATAGCTCTTTGTTCCATATTTTTCCTCCTTTTAAATGACTCTTCTGGTGCAAAATTGGGCTAAATGGTTCCTTTGGTTGCTATTGGTCATTGCTGGATGATTTCTCATTATTTTAATTCCATTTTCAATTAGAATAGAGCTCTTGTTCATTTGATTTTGCAACAGCCTTTTACTCAATGTTTTATGTGGACTAAAATGACTCTTTTGTCGTAGAATTGGACTGAACGGTTCCCTTGGTTGCTGCTAGTTCCTTGCTCGATGACTTCCCTTGTTTTCGATACATTTTCGAGGGGAATAGGGTTGTTTTACTATCAGCCATTGCAGCAGCTTCTTGCTATGTTTTTCCTCCTTTTCACTAACTTTTCGGGGTAGAATTATACTGATTAGTTTCCATAGTTGCTGTTGCTCTTTGCTCAATGATTTCCCTTGTTTTCAATTCATTTTGGAGGGGAATGGGGCTAGCCATTATCTGTCATTGCCGTAGCTTCTAGCTCAGCATTTTCTATCGATTTTCATTGTCATTTCAATGGTGAATAGGCCTGTTAAGTGTCTAGTGTCACAGCTGATATTTGCTTGATGAATTCTCCCACTTTTGATATTGGTTTCAAGAAGATTAGAGCCCTAGTACACTTATCATGGCTGCTGCACTTTGCTGCATCTTTCTTCTTTGTTTGCATGGCATTTTTGGATAAAAATGAAGTTGTTTAAAGTCCATAGTTGCAGAAACATTTGGCTTGATGATTTCTTCCATTTTCAATGTCGCTTTTGAGGAGATTAGAGCCTTAGTTTTCCGGCCATTGTAGTAGCTCTTTGCTCTGTACTTTTCCTTCATTTTAATGATAAATTTGATGGAAAAGAAAGTCTATTTAGGGTTCATGGCTGCTGCTGGTCATTGCTCAAGGTTTCGTCATGATTTTAATCCCGTTTTCAGTAAGAATAGAGCTTCTATCGCCTATTGCTACAGCAGCTCCCTGCTCACTGTTTTCCCTTGGTTTCAATGACAATTTTGATGGAAAAAGTGCTGTTCAGCATTCACAGTTGCTGCTGGTCATTACTCCAGGATCTCTGATGATTCGATCCCCTTTTTCTATGAGAATAGGGCTGTTTATTACCTGTTGCTGCAGCAGCTCCTTGTTCACTATTTTCCCGTGGTTTTGATAACATTTTCAAGGAAAGTGCATTGGTTTAGTGGCTGTTATCACAGCAGCTCTTTCCTGTGTGTTTTCCCCTATTTTTAACGTGTTTTTTTTTTAATGAATGATAGAGCCTTTGAAATCCCTATTAGTTCTGCTGGTCGCTGCCTAACTTTTCTCTTAATTCTAAAGATATTTCTCATCGAGAATGGGGCAGTTGACTCTTCATTAAGTGCTGCTCTATTTTGCGGTAGTCTTAGGTTTGTCTCTAGTCACTTTTCTGCTTTTAATTTGAGGTTGTAGGGCAGTCACTTGCCGCTCCATTTCGTGGTTGTGATTCTTGCATTCCTCTGTGTTTTGCTTGCTAGAGAATTACGTGAATCTTGTTCATTTAAATTTGTCGATTGAAGATGGAGGAATGAATAGATAAAGGGGTCATGAAAATTGCGATTATGAGTTGGGTCTTTGAAAGTTGATTTTTTTGCATGCTTTCTATAGTGAACCATTCCAAGATCATTTTCATGAACTGTCATATCTTGAATCTTTTGAGCCAGGCCCTCTATTGTGTAAATAAGAGTGCTCGCAAGCGTACGTATTGCAATCAAGTAATAAAGGTGAGTAGAGTATCGTTCTCATGAGGACTCGTTGCAATCTACTACTAAGCACTAAAATTAGCACAGTTTTATCCAAATTAAGTCAATCGAATAATGGAACTAGAAAGTAAATAGTGACACGAACCCCACCATCAACAACGATGAAACCTAGGAACAATGATTGATAGAACCTCAAGAACGAGAAGACAAGGGTTTGAGGCTTGACCTGTAACCAAAGAACCAAGACTACAAAGAAAATAAATGCCACACCACGAGGGTGATAAGTTTCAATTATTTGAATGCCATGAGATAAACTAGATAAGCTCAGAAGTTCTTTCAAGAATCAAAATAGAGCATAAAAGCTTTCAAATCTGAGAATGGGCAATGGTGCTTGCAAATTCGTGGCTCCCTCCTTTATATAATGGGAGCAAGCATTTAAAAGAGGCAATGCATGAAATCAACATGGAAACTACTCAACATCCGATAATATACAACTCCCCACATGAAAACTACTCAAAATCCCATAATAAACAACTCCCCACATTGAAACTACAGTCATGGATGTATTATTTTGATCATGTGGATTAGGCCTTGATCTACACTTGAGCTTATCTCGGTCTCTCCTTTCTCATAATCAGCCCAATACTATTCAGTTAGTCCATTTAGTGCTTCCTTGAATCGCTTCGCTGCAAGTCTTGTAATCGAACCTTCTAGAAGTGACAAATGGTCTCTTGTAACTCTAGCCTTATGCCGATGATCAACACCCGAATGTGCATCAAATAGGAAAACAAGAATTAATCAATTAAAATGTTCCTAGAGTTCACAACTTTCCCTACTCTAGTCTCAAGCCAAGTCCTTCTCTCATGTAATTAATTCTACCATGCTATTAACATAGGGTTCTTAGGTTTCCCCACTGCTTCCTTACGCACCTCTTGATGTCGCAAGGGTGTACCTAAGTAGAAGACACTAACCCACTCCATCTTTAGGCGATTAATGTTGAAAGGCCAATTAAACCAACCATAATCAGCTATCTGGGGTGCTCACCATCTCTCGATGCGCTTGCACGAATAATCTCACCTTTCAGCATAAATTAACCTAGACTATATACTCTCTAACGTGATTTCAATTCCCTCTCTTGAGGCTCCTCTCAATCTCAAGATCATTCTCGTGGGTGATCAACGCAAAAGAAAGCATGAAGAACAAGATATGCATAAATAACACCTAGGATGCATAACTCAATAAAATCATTCCCATAGGAGAAAATAACTTTACTTAAAACATTGAAAAATGTTCCATTGCCCTTAAGAATCTAGGGATTTAATTTAACATAATAAAAGAAAATAAAAGAGTTGGAAGAGAAGACAACATCATGAAAACAAGAAAGAAAGGGATAGAAGGAGCTCTAGCTAGTGGCGGAGTCGATGGCCCTCCTTCTTGCTCCAAGTTTTGCCTTTCTTCGCTCTTGAAACACTAGTAAAATATGTTGAATAATGGTGTTGAAATTCTCCTAAGGCAGTTGATGTGATCGGTTTGATGCATTAGATTAATGACTCGACATGCTTTCAAATGATATCTTATTTGTCATATTTCTCATACAAAAAATATGAGAAACTTCTTCTTAAAATTGTTGCATTGAATGTTGAATCATTGTGCGAGCCATGTCTTCATCTTTCTGCACATTTTCTTTTCATTCCCTGCACACTAAACGCTCCCAACAGTATCTAATCCATATTTAAAGTTCTCAAAACTATCATTTATAATAATTAAATCTCACGTATGAAAAGATATGCAATTAACATCTAAATATGTGGAAAGTGGCGTAAAACTCAGCAATCTAGGTTAGGAGCGGACAAATCACTTGTACAAATTATTATGTCAACACCCTCAATTCATGAAATTTGCAAATTAACTTATTAGGTTTGTGAAGTTTGCCAATCAAATCTTTAATCTATGAATTTTACAAAACTAATGCCTTAGTTTGTGAATTTCATGAATGAGCCCCCGATTTCTAAATTCTGCAGATTAGCCCCACTCTTGGATTTTCAAATCAGTCCATGACCTTGAAGTTTTCGAATCAGTCTCGAAAATATCTTCGAGCCTTCAAAGTGGGTCTTAATGTTTTCTTTGATTTTTATGGAGTCCCTGAGCGACTTAATTCGGTTTCCACATAATTCCCCTAGGTTGAATAAATTGTATTTTCTTGAATTAACTGATGTTTGGTGTACGTAGATAGGGTCGTGATTTTGATTATTAAATTGTGTCAATCCGTTGATCCATACTTCGGATAAATCAAGATTGGGCTTAATAAAAAAGGGCAAGTTTAGAAACAATACGATACCAATCTAAGGTTTGTAGATTGGCTTGCGAGCCTTCCGAACATAATAGAGCTCCCATATCCAAATTTTGATTCGAGACCGACTAATAAAAACATATGTGATTAGTGTCATGTTACCTTAGATGAATAATAGGTTTCTGATCGACCTTAGGACTAGTTAATTAAATGATTAGTGGCAACTCCTTTCAAATATTCATTGATGACCATGACATTGCAAGACAGCTAGTAGAAACTATCGATTTCAGGGTGGCTTGGCGACTTCGCTGGGGACTTTTCAAGTAAGGGTTCGGGCCCATTTTGATTGTGTTTCCTATACTTGTTTTGCTTTATTTATGTTCTTCATTCACATTGTGATATATCTTGTATATAGATGCTCATTAATTGGTGGGCACTTGTGCATATTTTTCATGACACTGCACACCTCTCTTTCGCATTCACAATTGTTATATTTGGTCGATCAGAGGTTTGGTGAGCATTTCTTTTGTACTTTTAATTTTGATAGATAGGCCATTTTTCTATATTTTGATTTTGATGTATTTTGAGCCCCTAGGTTAGCTTGCCTTAGGCCAGTGGGGCCCTCTTTTTTGAACTTTTGGATTCCAACAATTTTTTGGATTGATGGACCCTTAGATTAACACATTCTCAAATAGAGGAACTTTTTTTGTATTTATGCTATCGATGTTTTTTTTCGAGGATTTCAAGATGATTTATTTGTATATATAACTTTTAATGAAAGTGATTTTTAATTATTGCACTTGCATCATGTTTTCCAAAATAAAGCCTAGTAGAGTTACCATTCATCCTTAGGTCACTTGCTCATCCATCTGACAGGGGATGGAGTCCATGTTTGCTTGCTCTCACATCGATCAATCGTCTCAGGTGCCTAGTCAGTGATGCAGTTGATTCTAAAGTGATTGGAGTTCGCTTGAATCCTTAGCCGATAAGAATCACATCATCTCAGTAATTAATCAAATTGATGTGACTTTGCTGTCGAATGGTTTTGAGAATTTGGGTCCATAGGTCGAATTGCATCCCTATGCAGTCTTTTTCACCCCTCTATTATCAATTGGTTAAACCTTTGGCCACTAAGTTTTGAGAATGGCTATGGAGTAAAACATGTATGACCATTCAGCAAAATATCTTTTGAGTTTAAAATTTGGATTTCTTAGCGGTCGACTTGTTGGACACCGCGTCGCTCTGCGCTTCTTGGACACTGGAGTTATAAACAAATGGCACTCATAGATTACATTGACCCATTGGCTTATGCTCATTCGAGAATGATGAGGACGATCAGACAGTCTCCTATGGGTCTCAAGTGAAGAAGATCACCCATTGGTGTAAAAATGACATGACTCTTTGGTATATGTTAGGCAAACATTGATTTGTCGCTTCAAATAAAGGCAACTTGCGTTAAATTCCATTGGCGTAAAAATGGCATGACTCTTTGGTATATATTAGGCAAACATTGATTTTTCGCTTCAAATAAAGGCAACTTGTGTTAAATATCCAATGGATGCTCCTGCTAATCCTATGGGCAAAGAGAAGGCATACAAGAATCCTGAATGTTGTATTTCTCGATTCTAGTGGATCGAATGAAGCACATGAATCCTAAGGAACATCTAATTGCAAGCCTCCCAACGATTCGAAGTAGCTCATCGATGCAACAAAAAGATGATCCTCAAGTTTGAAGTATCAAGCCGAAGCACAGTTGAATGATATGATCTCCATGTAGAAGGATAGGGACCAAGCCCGTGAGGAGTTCACTCACGCCCACGAAGAAGTTGTGAATGTGACAAACAAATGGTTTGATTGAGCGCTTCCTTGGAGAGGTTCAAAAGAAAATCAAAAAATGATTCAAATTTTTTACTTTTCTTTCTCTCTCTCAAGATGTTTTGTCACTCATATTTGTAAAAACTAAGGGACAAATCTAGGAAGTGCTCAATGAGCTCAGGACATGAGTGAATGGCTTAAGGACATTCGAAAAAGATCTTGACTCAATATCACAACAAATGAGCCTATCTCATGATACGTAGTCAAGACCCTTCACATCAATATGAATGGTAACTCACTAGCAATTTTGTCATGCATCAGGTTTCGTTGTCCAGATGTTCATTTCTTTGCATTTCGTTTTCATGCAGATACGATTATTGGACCTCTGAACGGAGTGCAAGGCTAATAGTATTAATAGCAAATTTAGCTACATTCCTTGCTGATTGATGATTCCAAATGAAAGGACTAAGCATGCTACGGAAAATGGTGATACTATAAAACACAAGTTGTGCTAACCTGACACACCACCGGCTTGGATCCAAGAGTGCACCTCAATAACCCAAATGGTTGACCTTCCTTAACAGGCATTTCAACTGGTTGATGTCCCTCAGTGGTTCAAGTGTAGAGAATTCCCCAATTCGGTGATAATGTTGATTAAAAGAAAAATGATGCTTCCAGGAAACAAAAAAAGGGGCCTCCCTAATCATGGCTCCAACCTTCCCTCCTACTTGCCTCGCATGCCTCCTCTCCATTTTTTTTAATTGATCCATTCGAATTGATGGAAATAATTGTGATTACTTATCGAGTTTCTACATTCATTTCAGGGATACACGATAAGAGGAGTCCAGTTGCCAAACACTCGCTTAGAGACCCAAGGTCAACGCCATGACTACTGACAAAGGGGCAAGGTGCCATCACAAAAAAAAAAAACTGAATTGAAAAAGAACAATAAAAAAATATTTCTCCAATGCATAACGAAGAAAACCCATTTGCTAGGCAATGATGCCCTTTGTACGACCCCTAAGGAAAAGGAAGGAAGATAGGTTGTCCTCAAATTTTAGGGAAAAAATGAAAGTTGATTCACCATTTTGTATCCTGACTCAGAAGAAGCTTTGAAAAGCAATTCAATGCAAGAATTTTGCATGAGAATGAGTCCTCTGTAAGAGGCAGACGAAAGCTAAGTGATCAAAAGCTTCTCAATTAGTTGGTGCAACTATTCTCTATCGGTCAGGAATGAAAATTGAAAGGCTAATTACAAAGTGAACAAGCAAAACAAAATAAGAACAATTTAGGGGAAAAAAAAGGAAGGATAGTGAAAAGGAGACCATTGCTAAGGTGTTGAGTACCAATGTCCGTACTTGAATATATACTTGTGGCGTTACCACTGGTTGATTCGAGATAGACCCAAGGGGTGCTTCATCAGATTAGTGCCTTAAATCAACTGGGATGGGAGCCATTGGTCGATTCTTGCTATATGGATCACCATGAGAACGAAATCTTAGTGTCATGTGACAAAAAAAAGAGTACAAAAAAAAGGGAAGAGAGCCACCAAGGCATTTAGTGCCAATGTCCAAACTTGGATATTGACTTGTGGCATTACTATTGGTTGATTTGAGATAGATCCGAAGAGTATTTCATCACCTAGTGCCTTGGACCAACTGGGACCGGAGTCACTAGTCGATTCTTACTATATAGATCACCACAAGAACGGAGCGCTTAGTGTAGTGCAATAAAAAAAATAAGAAAGTATGAAACAGAAAATAAGTGATTCACCCATCGATAGACACGATTCTCTTATAGTAGCTTGTTTACTTGGTAGGGAGGCAGAAAAATGTTAAATAAAACCTTAGACTCTGCATTCCAAGGCTAGGTGAAGAAATAAAAATAAAAATAAGAAAAAAAAGGAAAAAGGAAAATTTTGAAAAGGAAGAAACGAGCAGAGGACAAGTCCAAAAAAATGGGGCAAAAGCATGAAGTGCTATTAGGACCCAATGGGGAAATGTGTTTCTATCTATCTCCCATGCAACGCTCGAAAGCTACACCTTGCGCCCAGAGCTACGTTTATTTCTCCATTGTGCCCAGAGTAGCACCTCGCGCCTAGAGCCGCATTTTTCTTTTAGCGCCCAGAGCCATACCTGCATCGAGAGCCATGATATTTCTTCCTTGCACCTAATAGTGGTGTGCATGAAAACCGGTTTGGAGTAAACCGAACCGGAACTGAACTAGAACCGAACTGAAACTGAACTGAAAAGAACCAGTTTGATCCAAACTGGTTTCGATTTCAGTTTGATTTTTAGGAGGAAACTCAGTTCGAGTAATTTATGAGTTCAATAAATCCAGTGAACCAGTTCGAACCAAATCGAACCGTTTTCTAAATATATTATTATTATTAATTAGCTTTAAAATAATAGTAATAATAATAGAACCCTAATTTTTATCACAAGAACGGATGATTATAGAGAACATTAAGACCCTAATTTTATCACTGATAATATTAATGGAAGAAGAGAAATGGAGAGACTAGATCGAGGCACTCCCAAAGTGAAGGTTTTGAGGCGAAGGAACCAGGCATTCGGCTTGTTAGATCCAGGTTTTACTAGTGAAAATTGGGAGAGGCTTGAAAGAAATCGGGAGGGGAGTGGAATTGGGAAGGTCCATGGGCAGGTCGACGCTATCATGAGGCGCATTGACGTGGGCGGGTGCTATCGTCAGGCGGCTTCTGTTGCCATGGTGGCGTAGGTGGCTATAGAGACATTGAAGGGGTTGTGCAGCTGCGCGACTATAGTGGAAGTTTGGCATGGGCGGTTGCAGACACTTCGAAGGGGCTGTGTGGCTATAGTGGAAGTCTGGCTGTGCAGCTGCAATGGAAGTTGTCGTCGTCATCGTCATCATCATCTTCTTCTTCATGTTCTCTGTTGTATTTTTCATGTCTTCATCTTCTTCTACAGACTACCCATAAAGGGGCTGGGCTCTGGCCCCTAGGCCATTAGAAGTTGTTGCGTGAACCCACAATGACAAAACTCTTTTTTTTTTTCTAAATTCAGGTTCAGCTAGTTCAAACCATTTTTTAACTGAATTGAACGATTTTAAAATCAATTTCGATTTGAACTGGTTAACCGAATTGGTTTAAAACAATTTGATTTTTTCCCTACGAATTAGTTTGGTTCCTTTCCTAATGTACCGAATCGATTCTTTTGGTTTCGTTCGGTTCGAAATCGGTTCAGACCTGAACTGATTATTGCACGCCCCTAGTGCCCAGAGCTACACCTCACGCCAAAAGTCGCATTTATTTCTCCTTACACCTAGAGTCACATCTTTTCTCTTTGCGCCCAGAGCCTCACCTTTTCTTATTTGCGCCCAGAGCTGCACCACTTCTCATTTGCGCCCAGAGTCGCGTTTATTTCTCCCTTGCACCTAGAGCCGCACCTCTTCTTCCTTGCACCCAGAGTCGTGTTCATTTTTATTTCTTGCCCACAACCGAACTTTCCTTCTTTACACCCAAAGCAGCAATTTTCTTGTTTGCGCCCAGAGTTGCCCCTCGCACCCAGAGCTGCGTTTATTTCTTCTTTGTGTCTAGAGCCACAGTTCTCTTCATTGTGTCTATAGCCACACTTCTCTTCTTTGTGTCTAGAGCCACACTTCTCTTCTTTACGCCCAGAGATGCACTTTTCTTCTTTGCCCCCAGAGCCACACCTTGCACCCAAAGCTGAACCTCGCACCCAGAGCCGCATTCATTTCTTCTTTGCACTCAGAGCTTGCCTTGCGCCCAGAGTTGCACCTTGTGCCCAGAGCCACACCTCGTGGACAGAACCTTGTTTATATCTCCCGTATGCACAGAGCCGTGCCTTTTCTTATTTACGCCCAGAGCCACTCCCTTTCCTTATATGTGCCCAAAGTTGCAGTTTTCTTCTTCGCACCTTCCTTCTTTGTGCCTAGAGTTGCACCTTCCTTTTTCCTTTAAGAGCCGAGACTTCATCTCCACGCCTAGAGCATGCCCTTGTGCCTAGAGCTGCATCTTTGTCCCCTTCTCTGCGCCTTAAGCAGGCTTCTATTTCCTTCATAACCAAAAACCACATCTTTATTTCCCTCCCTGTGCCCAGAGCATGTTTCATCGCGTTGTCTACACCTAAAGCACATCACTGCCATCCCATCTTGTTCACATTTGCCCAGATGCCTCTTACCTCAGTCTTTGTAATAACTTACAAAGAAAATGAAAAAAAAAAGAGAGCAAAAAATAGACCCCAAAAAAAGGCAAAAAAAATAATAATAATATTGAAAATTGAATGAAATGAATGTTAAAAAGTAATTAAAAATACAAAAATGAAACAGGATGAAAAAGATAAAAAAAAATAATTAGTAATTAAAAACACAAGAAAGGAAAAAAGGAAAATAAGAGAGAAAAATTAAAAAGAAGAAGAAAAATAAAAAAAAATAGAAGGTTAGAAAAATGTTTAGAAAGGAGAGAGAGAAAGAAAGGGAAGAAAGTGAATGAGAGGAGTTACAAAAGACCACCTGTCAAGATAAGTCTCCATTTCTCTCAATAGAATGCTATCAATTTCCTTCCGAGCCAAATTTGACCCTATACTCATCTTTGAATTGACCCTCTCATCAAACTTGTTGATTTCTTATCGCAGCTGTAGACACCTAATTTTGGCTTGGAAAAAGTTTCAAGTTTAATTTTGAGAAAATTGATTGGCTCTTGCAGATAGACAATTATGGCGATGGATGTCAAATTTAACTTCTCAAAGGTGGTGAAATTAGATCAACTTTCATCTCGCCGTGAACAACACTGATTTATTTTCAATTCGATGTATTTCAGGACTTGGGATTCAACTAGGGATGTAGACACTGGATTTCGGCTCAAATTAACCATGTTTCATTTTATTATTTTATATTTTATATTTCTATTTTTGTCACCAATCTTTATGTTTACTTTCTTGTTTCTATATTTTATTTTTATTCTTACAAAAAAGAGAAGAAAATGTAAAATAAATAAATTAAATTAAATTTTAAAAAAATATTAAAACAAAGGAAAATAGAAAAAAGGGTAGTGTACAATGTACGCCCCCTACTACTACACGCCATTCCCCAAGGCCTACCATCTGCCATTGAGGCTTGATGGTCCTAGTGGAGTCATTTCCAATCAAAGTTATATTTGATCATCCGTAATTCAGGAAATGAGCAACTTTGTAATTGATGAAAGGCGCACTTTCAAATCACATTTTGGATAGCTTGAGGATGATAACTAAGGCTTGATAGTCCAAATGGAGTTCTTTCGACAAGTTGCATTTGATCATCCGTAGTTCAGTAAATGAGTAACTCCGTCATAGATAGAATGTGCACACTCATTTTTTATTTCTAAAGGATTAAGGATGGTAATTAAGGCTTTCTAGTTTCAATGGACTCATTTTAAACCAACATTGCATTTTGATTGTTCATGGTTTAAGAAATAGGCAACTACATCATCAATAGAAAGTGCACTCTCAATTTATACTTATGTTAAGGTTGATAATTGAGGCTAGATAGTCCTAGTGCAGCCTTTTTTTACCAAAATTTGTTCTAATTGTCCGTGATTTGGGAAATGAGCAACTCTATCAAAGATGAAAAGTAAACTCTCAATTTATATTTCAAATGACTTGAGGATGAAATTGAAGCAAGGTCCAAATGAAGTCATTTCCAACAAAAGTTTAATTAGATTATCCGTGATTTAAGAAAGAGCAACTCCATCATCAATGGAAGGTGCACTCTCAATTTACATTTTGAACGACTTCATAATGATAATTGAGGCTCCATGTCCCAATAGAGTTATTGCCGACCAAAGTTATGTTCTAATTGTCCATGGTTCGAAAAATGGACAACTGCATCATTGATAGAATGGTGTACTCTTACTTTAAATTTCGGACAACTTGAGGATAATAATTGAAGTTCGATGGTCCCAATGGTGTCATTCCCGACAGTCACATTTTGACCGTCCATGGTTCTATCGACATAGTCACATTTTGATTGTCCATGGTTTTGTAAATAGGCAACTTCATCATTAATGAAAAGGGCACTCTCAATATACATTTCAAACGACTTGAGAATGACAATTAAAATTTGATGGTCCCAATGGAGTCATTTCCAAAGAAAGTTGCATTTCAATTGACCATGGTTGGGAAGATTAGCAACTGCATCATCGATGGATGGTGCACATTCAATTTACATTTCAGATGAATTGAGGATAGCATTTGAGGCTTAATAATCCCAATATAGTTATTTTCAACTAAAGTTATGTTTTGATCATCCATGGTTCAAGAAATGAGCAACTTCATCATGAATGGAATGTGCACTCTAAATTTACATTGTGGATGGCTTAAGAATGATAATTGAGGCTTGATAGTACCAAACGGTTTAGAAAAATTATATTGGGCATATTAAAGATTCTTTTTCTAAACTTTTTTCTCCAAGTGAATCTTAGTGGAAATAAACAAAACAAATAAAATAAACATTAGTTCACATAAAATTAAAAGAGTTACTAAAGTAGATTAGTTGAAATGATAGAATGTTTATTCCCTTTAAGTAAAATATCATATTCGAGTCTTGTGTATGGAGAAGATTCATCTGGGCGTGCTTTACCCTGTAGCGAAATTTCTCGCATCGAACTGGATTAGTCAGAGTTCCTGAAATTTTGAATACGAGTGATTCAGACCTAAAAACTTAAGAGTTAGGGTTTGTGAGTAAAATTGGCAACCACAATCCATTTTTTTCATGGACCACGAGGCTTAGCAGAAAGAAATGAGTGAGGGCAAAGCAAAAAAATGAGGAATTCCCAGTTCAACAACGACAAGAAAAAGAGGTAGCCATAGTGATAGAGAGGACGAAGCCCTCTCTTCCTTGGCATTGCAAACCACCAAGGACTCTTCCCAAGCTCACGTCCATCCCCTCGACCTACAGCTCTAACCAAGCCCTCAACACTTGCCTCGACGCACAATGACCGAGCTAGGGAGTCGCCTATAGAGATAGCTAGCCCTCATCCACTGCTCCCACACCGAAAAACCACGGCTTCATCGAGCCCCTCTAGTCCCTCCATGACCGAGTAGAGAAACAGAGACCAAGCCAGTAACAGGCCCGGCCCACCTCTGGTTCTCGTCCTAATCCACCCTTGACCAACAACCCAAGCCAAAGACCGACTGTCGTTGCCTCCACAGCTCCTCCTTCTTTAGCCCATAGACCAAGCACACCCCTCAAAAAAAGACTTGCCTTATGCCTTACCCCGAGCACACCACTAATTCCGCGAACCAAAGTTCCCCTGCTCGAATCACCTCTAGCTCCTCCGACAATATCCCTGTTGGACCTTAAGATTTTCTGACTTGAATGGCCTTAAGGACTTTAGGCACGCATGAAACTTAACTTGGGACCTTAATTGCGTTTGGGATTTTGGAGTTGCCCCCAATCGTTTAAGAATTAGTTTTAAGGTCGATTAGAAATCTATCATTCACCCTAGGAAGCATGATTTTATGAACCTAGGTTCCATATTTGTCGGTCTTGAATTAAAGTTTGAGTTCGGAGATCTTCCCACGTTCGAAAAGCTCACAAGTCAATTGACACACTCAAAATTGGTACCCATCCCTATGTCTAGATTGTTTACTTGCTTATACATTTTAATTTATCCAACTGTTTCCCTATTTAAGGTCCAAATCGTAGGTCCGAGGATGAAAAACAGTAATCGAGATACCTGCCGTAACATGTCACTACAAGCCCTAGTCTAGTGGTGGCCATGGGCCAGGGCCCACCGAGCCCGGACCGCGAGGCCCAAGGTTCAAGGCTGGTTCCACCAGCCTTTAAAACTTGAACTGGCAGGAAACTTCAAAAAAGAAAAATTGAATTCTTCTCAACTACACTACCTTACAACCCCTAGGCTCTAACCCACACCGCCAGTCCCATCATTCCTTTTCAGACTTTAGACCTACTGCCTCACCCTTTTCAATTATTATTTTTTATTATATATTTTTAAATTTAACCTTTTCAGACCTACCCTCCCCCGTTTTCAGCCCCTCCCCCAACCATCCTTTTCAATTATATATTTTTAAAATTATATGTGATTTTAATTTAAATTAAATTTTAGCAGAGATCAAACCAGTCGATTCTAAACCAGAACCGGTCGGTACAAACTGCCCCTAAACTATCCAAAGGGAAGTTCAGGCTGGTTCCATGGTCCCTTGGAGCTGGAATCGCTGGTTCCAAAATCATGGCCACACCTACCTTAGTCTACGTGCAGAAAGTAAAGTTCAACTATACTTTGATTGCATGGACTCATCATCTCTCACTCACACTACCCGCCCCATTACAATAATACACTCAGATACATCAATTTCACTCGACCATACCTAGATCACAAATCATATAATTGAATCAAACATTAGTAGATCACAAGGATTCCACCATGGACCAATGACTTAACATCACCGAAGTCAAATGAGAAGGCCAATTAAAGATAAGCTACCATGACGGATAATAAACGGCCTTAGTTCCCTAAAAATGCATCAAGCAATGACTAGCAATAGCTATAGACCCTACACAACCACATTTCATACAAAAAATTATCATTAAAATGAAGGAAAAATAGAATAAATATCATAGGAATACAGGATTGAAATCATGAGAAATGATCGACTAGTGACCAATAGCAACTATAGACTCTAAACAGCCATGTCTCCAATCACAAATTGCCTTTAAAATGAAGAAAAAAGAGAATAAAGAGCTGCTGCAATAATGGGCAATAGATGGCTCTATTGTCATAGGAATACGAGATCAAGATCATGAGAAATCGTCGAGTAATGACCAGCAGCAATTTTAGAATGTAAACGGTCATCTCTCCGATCAAAAACCATCAATAAAATAAGGAAAAAAAGGACAAAGAGTTGTTGCAACATTGGGCAATAAGTGGCTCTATTCTCATAGGAGTATGAGATCGAGATCATGAGAAATCATTGAGCAATAACCAACAGCACCTATTGACTCTAAACAACCATGTCTCCTGTCAAGCCTAGAAATTTCCAACGCAAGGTGTCGCTAAGGGGTATAGGGCCTACCTTAGGCATGCATGAGGCCTAACTTGGAACATTAATCGTGTTTGGATATTTTAAATTGCCATTAATTATTTAAGAACTAGTCCTAATGTCGATCAGAAACCTATTATCTTCTAAGGGAACATGATACTATTTGCTTTAGTCTTTATTTTATCGATCTTGAATTAAAATTTGAGCTCAGGGGTCTTATTACATTGGAAAGGCTTGCAAGCCTCCCAACGTCTAGATTGTTTGTTTGCTTGCATATTTTAATTCTCCCAATTGTTACCCTAGTCGTGGTCCGAATCGACAGTCCAAGGTCAAATCGATAATCGAGGTACGTGCCCTAACATGCCACTGCACAACCTAATCTAAGTGCAAAAAGTCAAAGATTCCATTATGATTGTGATTTTACATGTAGTCATCACCACTCTCTCTTACGCTACCCACCCCATCACAAAAATGTGCTCAGATACATCAATCTCTCCATCTACTAAGATCATAGAACATATAATCAAATCAAACATTAGTTGATTACCAGGATTCTACCATGGGGCCAACGACTTAACATCACAACCAGGAGCTAAAGAATGTGAGTACAAGCACCAATTAATTAAAAACAGTCTAACCATAAAATTTGTCATGCTAAGACTCAAACTAGAGGCAAATAGGATATACGTGTAAGTCTCAATCAAACACGAGTGCAGCAAGCAATGGTTGACAAACTTGAGACTCGGGATTAGAGTTTACCGGACAAAGAAAAACATGCTTCAATGAAATAAAAATGTTGTCATATTTTGTAAACCTGTAAACTGACACTAAAAGCAAAAGGACGAAGAGAAATATGTTTCAAACAAACCAATAATGCAACAGTCCTTTGGGGGTCTAAAATCCAATGCTAAGAGCCAACCAAATGAAGAGAAACATGCCTCATACAAACCAGCAACAGAGCAGCACTTAACAGCTCGTATCTCAAAGTTTAGAGACCAAAACCATTGAAAATCAACACTAATAAACCTCAGATGTTGTAGCATTCGATAAGTTTGAAATTCGAGCAAAAGAGCTCATGAAGGATGAGAACGCAACATCAAACAAACATCAAATCAAAGCAACTACAACAACAAATGAATAGCCATATTCTCAACTAAAGTGACTCTGAACTCAAGTGAGAAAAAACAAGTAATGGCCAGCTACTATAATGCATGGAAAAAGCTCCTATTTTAGACTAGAATGACATCAAGCAGAACAGCAAAAAAATGAGTGATGACCAGCTGCGATAACATGTGACTAAAATCCCTTTTTCCCGTCAAAATATCACCAAAATCAAATGAGAATGCCAATTAAAGATAAGCAGCTGATAGAACTTTTGATGTTTTATTGAATGGAAATTGTGATGACTGCTATTCGAGAGGCAGCCAGACTCTCCCACAATGAAAATATGTAAAAGAAATCACTTACAAATTTTCTCCCCCTTCCATGACCAATTGCTCTCAAATAAATCACAAAACTCTACGATGACAAAGGAAACTAAGACCACAATTTAGGAAGGCATAATTGCTTCCCTTAGATGACATTATTTGCATTTAGGATCCCTCAGACGACGTTGGAAATACATCTTCACGGGCTTATCATTACTCCCCTTCCAATAAGACATCTTGTTCTCAAGGTGGAACTTCGAGAATTGGCATCGGAGAGTGTCATATTCCTCCCATGTTGAATCGTGGTCTGGTAGACCCCTTCATTGGATCAAAACTTCTTTCTTCCTAGCTGCCCCTTGGCGCACTCCCTCCACCGAAATTGGTTCCATAATAACCTCCATTTCTTCAGTCAATGTCGGAGGCAACTCTGGTGAAGGGATGTAGTCCCCGATGGCTCATCTCAACTGAGATACATGAAACACTAGATGGATTACAGAAGGAGGTAACCTTAGACGACAAGTGACTTCCCCAATCCTCTCCTCAACCTCATAACGTCCAAAATATTGGGGAGATAACTTCTCATTCCGTCGGTGTGCCACAAAACGCTTATGATAGGGTCACAACATCAAGTGCATGTGATCCCTCACCGCAAACTGTACATCTCTCCAGCGGCTATCAGCCTACTTCTTCATAATCTATTGAGCACGAAGGAGATGCCGCTTGAGCTCTTCCAACATCCGATCTCTCTCCTCCAGATATTGCTCCACCTTGGACACCGAAGTAGTGCGGTGGCCATAATGCACCAAGTGCGGAGGGTCCCTTCCACACAAAATCTTGAATGAGGTAGTCTGAGAAGTAGTGTGATACGAGGTGTTATACCAGTACTCTGCCTAAGCTAGCCATTTGGCCCACTGCTTAGGCATTTTTGAGACGAAACATCTCAAATAGGTCTCCATACTTCAATTGACGACCTCGGTTTGCCTATCTGTCTGTGGGTGGTAAGCAGTGCTTCTCTGCAAAATGGTCCCCTACATCTTGAATAACTCTTGCCAGAATTTATTCAAGAAAACCCAGTCGCGAACAAATATAATTGACTCTGGAATTCCATGTAACCTGACCACTTCTCAAATAAAAGTCGCTGCTACAGACATCGCAGTGTAAGGGTGTCGCAAGGCAGTGAAGTGAGTGTATTTGCTTAATCGATCAATGACTATTAGGACCACCGTGTACCCGCCCGATCGAGGCAATCCCTCGATGAAATCCATTGTCACCTCCTCCCAAACCTTATTGGGCAGAGCGAGTGACTGCAGTAGCCCTACAGGTGCCATGGCTTTGTATTTGTGATGTTGACACACGTCACATTGTGCTACCATTTCCTTAACATCCTTCTTCATTCTCGTCCAATACAGCTCAGCAGCTAATCATCGATGTCTTCAAGGATCCTAAGTGCCCCCCTATGGTACTCCCATGGAACTCTTGCAATAATTTCAGAATGAGGGAAGATGTTCAAGGTAAAATTAGTGCCCATGGTACAACAATCGCTGCCCATCCAAGGTGTACCCTGGGTAATAAGTCCCTCCCTGCTGGAGAGCCATACGAATCCACTCTAACCCTTCATCGGCATTGATTTCTTGCATTAGTAAATCCCAACCTATTATGCAAGGAATCGACAGGGTAGTGAGCGGAGGTTCGTGGGTTCTGCGTGATAGCGCGTCAGCTACCTTGTTCTCTTTTCCAGGCCTGTATTGAATTTCTAAGTCATAGCCCAATAGTTTAGTAAGCCAGCATTGGTGCTCCTCCATTACCAACCTCTGTTCCAACAGAAATTTGAGACTACACTAGTTAGTGCACATAATGAATTGTCGTCCACAAATGTGGCCTCCACTTTTGAATTGCTAGAATTGGCCATCAATTCACGTTCACACACTGACTTCAGTCGAGCTCTAGCTGACAACACCTGACTAAAGTAAGCCACGGGATGTTGATTTTGCATAAGGACTGCCCCGAGCCCACACCCTGAAGCATTTGCCTCCACCACAAAATTCTGGCCAAAGTCAAGTAATGTCAGCACCGGAACATTGGTCATCACCTTCTTCAAACTCACGAATGACTATTCTGCCTCAATTCCCCAGCGAAAGTTATCCTTCTTCAAGAGCTCTGTTAGGGGCCGTGTGATAGTGTTGTAGCCCTTCACGAATTTTCGATGGTACCCGTTGAGGCCCAAGAAGCCTCGTAACTCCATTATTGCCGTCGAAGTAGGCCATTTCCTGCATTGCTAAAATCTTGGTTGGGTCTGCTGATACTACATGACCCAAGTACTCTACCTTCATTTGGGCAAATAAACATTTATTCCAGTTGGCATATAATTGGTAGTGCTGCAAGTCACTTAAAACAACTTCCAAGTGCTTTTTGTGATCTTCCATAGTAAGGTTGTATATCAAAATATCATCAAAGAACGCCAGAACGATCTTTCGTAGGTATTGTCGAAATACCTTGTGCATTAGGGATTGGAAAGTGCCACGGGTGTTGGTCATGCCATAGTGGCCCTCATGGGTTTGAAAGGCCGTCTTATGCACATCTTCTGGTCGTACACGAATTTGGTGATACCCAGACTTGGTCAATCTTGGAGAAGACCTTTGCTCCATGTCAGTCATCGAGGAGCTCATCGATCACTGGAATGGGAAACTTATAAGGTACCGTCACCTTGTTCAAAGTTCGGTAGTCCACGCAAAACCTCCAGCTCTCGTCTTTCTCCTTCACTAACAAAACTGGGCTTGAAAAAGGACTCAAGCGAGGTTGTATAATCCCCGCCTCAAGCATTTCCCGAACCAAGCGTTCGATCTCGTCCTTCTGTACTTGAGGGTATCTGTAAGGTCGGACATTTACTGGGGATGTTCCTTCTTTCAATACATGGCGTGCTCATCGTCTCTGTGCTATGGTAGCCCCTTGGGCATTTGGAACATAGACTCATACTTATCTAGAAGCTGCTCAGTTGGCCTCGCATGGGTTGTCGGAGTTGGCCATCCATGCTCTTCTAGGTTACTCAGCTCCACCAAGAACCCATATTCCATTCCCCGGACTGCCTTTAACAAAGTTTTCAAGGATACTGAAGTTCGGCATAACCCTAGATCTCCTTCCATGGCCACTCGGTACCCATTAATCTCAAACTCCATCCTCAATAGCTTCCAGTTTACCTTCATCTCCCCTAGGGTCTGCAGCCATTAGATCCCTAGGGTCTGTAGCCATTAGATCCCTAGGATAACATCTGTGCTGCCCAAGTTGAGGGGAAGGAAATCCTCCAATACCTGGACTTTTGGGAATGCAATCAAAACCCCTCGGCATACCCCATGACTCTTCTCGATACGCCCGGTCCCCATCACTACTCCAAAGCTCCCGATATCCGAGACTGGAAGGCCTAATTCTTGCACCACATGGTTTGAAATGTAGTTATGGATTGCCCCACTGTCGATCAATACTATTACCTTTCATTTCCTGATTTGCCGCTTAATTTTCATGGTGCGGTTGGGTGTGAACCCCACTACTGAGCTCAGTGATACTTTCGCAATGTCTAGGTGCAAGTGTTCCTCCTCCTCCATTGCTGCTTGATCCTCACTCTCTTCTCCTACCTCCTAATCATCGCACACGGTGAGTACTTGTAGGGTACGATCCTTGTAGCGGTGGCCAAGGGAGAATTTCACATCACAACGGAAACACAAACCTTTCTTCTTTTGTCCAATATTTCGGATTCTGTGAGGTGTTTAAATATCACTCTCGGTGATTTGCCCGGTTCCTTGGTCGTTTCCTTCTAAATTCCTAGCGATGCTGTTTTCAAGCCTCCTATTAAGGAGCTCCCCACATTACTACGAACGGAGTTACTGAATCCAAAAGTTCAATTGACCCTCCCGCTCGTAAGCTAATCCTCAATTAGTTGGGCGAGCCTCATGGCTTCATTGAGTCCTGTAGGTTCTAGAGGTTGTAATGCTGGACGAATGTCTAGTTTGAGTCCCTTCATGAAATTGCTCTCAAGAATAGTCTCGAATATTCCCCAGAGCTGGCCCGACAGTAATTCAAATTTCTCTCAATATTCCAACACTATTCCTTCTGGTGTTAGATCCAGGAACTGCTCGTACACATCTCCCTCCTTGTTGGGTTGGAATTGCTCCAGTAGACACTCCTTAAATTCCGCCCATAATCGCATTTGTTGTCACCACTCACTCCATTGGCACCATGCGAGCACCTTCCCTTCTAGGCATAACGCTGCTAACATCAACTTTTCCTTTTTCGACAACCCGTTGACCGCAAAGTATCTTTTGACACAGTAAATCCATCCATACACACCCTCACATTCGAAAATGGGCATCTTCAATTTTCTAGTGCGTGTATCTACTTCGAATTGAGCATGTGTTGACCCACCTCGTGCCCCTAAGGGCCTTGCTCGACTCGACTCACCTCCCTCCTCCATCAAACCCTAGATTCCGCTCCCACTTCCTCTATTTACGCTTGTCTCAGCTACATTTCCTTGCAAGCCCATGTTCTGAGGCATCCCTGGGTTGATTTGCATAGGCCTGCTCCAATTTGGGGCAATCTGGGCTTGTCCATGGCCCAATTGGGCCTACCAGGCCCCTACTTTCCTTGCTTCTGCTCGCTATTGATAAGGCCCAGGGGTCTCATGCGGTAGCCCAAGGTCAATTGGGCTTTGGCCACTCCAGATTGGGCTCGGGTGGGTCGACCCAAAGACTGTTGACCCTGCCCCAAGCCCGAATCCCTCCAGTACTGCTATCGCTCCTCGCTCAACTTTGTGCCTGAGTCTTCATCGCCCCGCTCCTCTAATTGCCTCCCTTAGCACGCCTCCTCCGGCCACATCCCCGACCGAAATGCCCAGCATCGACATCGCCACCCTTACTTCTCTGTCCACCCCCGAAAAGGTTGCAAAGGTTCTTCCCATAGCACCTGCCCTTCTCAGATCTGCAGCTGTCGCAACCCCGAAATAAATCGAGTTTATGATATCATGGCTAAAAATAGATAAATAAACAAAAAGGAGTCGTCACTAATCGTTTATGGAACTAATCCTAAGGTCGATTAGAAACCTGTTATGCACCTAAGGGAGCATGACACTAACCACCTAGGTTTTTATTGTCGGTCTTGAACCAAAGTTGGATCCGGGGGTTCTATTACGCTCGAGAGGCTCGCAAGCCCATCTACACGCCCTAAATCGGTACCCTAGCAATGTTTCTAAATTTGCCTTCTTTATTTAATCTTGTATTTTCTAATCCTACGACCAAATATGCGGAAGAATGCATAGACGATGCATGAAATACTTCAAGAAAACAAAACACTTACCTTTTCAAATTATACGGCATATGCATGTTGACACTGAGATGATAATGGTAAATGATTGAAAGCAACTTATACACCATAACAATTGCTCGGAGCCCACTATTAATTCATGAATATGACAGATGCTTAGTCAAAAATTCTTGAAATAAAAGAGAATGGACAGACGATGGACCAATCAAGCATGAAACCTAATGATTTACAAGTCAGTCATCTATGAACCAATCTATTCAAACCAATCATCAATCCAAATCAAGAAATCACAAGCAAGGGAATGATCTTCGATCAAAATTGTATTCCGTTAGATGAAGGCTGCTACAAGGACAATCCTATCGACATAATATCATTTAGTATTAATAAAAAAGAACCAATGTCCTTCCATGAAGCAAACGACAAAGTTACAGACCAAGAAGACTTAAATAAATAAGATTCGGTAATGACCCATCTAATCCTAAACCTAATGAATCATGAATCCATAATCGGCCACGACAAGGAAATAAAAAAAAATCAAGCAATCGGCTATAGCCATCCTAATAACAACGGCCTAATATCATTCAAACAATTCAACCTATTATAGGACACGTCATGGGGAGCAACGGACAATGAAAAAATTTAACATGTTACTAATGAAACCAATGAATGGCTAATCATGAGGCTCAGTGATGAACAACAATGGTAGGACAAATATGAGGATTAACGAGAGCAAAATAGCAGCAAAGTAACAATATGAAATCAAAGCAACAATCATCCGATAACCAAAACGACTTAATGTTAAGAGAGAAACGAAGAGGAGTACCTAGCCCCGCAGCAGAATTGGCTCGATGCGTTGTTGACCTGAGCAGCAACGTCCTCCTCAATCAATGGGGCTCAGCAATCACAGTAATATGCAGCAATCCGTGAGAAAAAGATGTTGGTCAGAAGCCTCAATGGAACCTCTCACCGAATCCCCATAACCTTCGCTCTTCCTCCTTTTATACACTTCATTCGAGAATTAAATCCGGAAGAAGGGATATATTGAGACTCAAAATCAGTCAAGTATCTTCTAATTTCTAAATCCATGGAGCTGCAACAATATTTCCTTTCCATTTTTACTCAATCCTTATAACTGAAATATTATCAATATATATCAGTTCAGGACCTGCCAATTTTTCCTTCTCTTCAGCTCAGCACGAATCTTGCCTTTCCTTTATAATAATTTATGATATATATTCATCATATTACTGACCATTGAAAAGAAGAATCCCGTGAAAAGGCCTCAGAATTAGTGAGCAATGAATTTTTGAATCCAACTGGCCGGCACGGGCCGGCCCTGCACATTGAGGCTCGTTGATCAATTTTCTCGGGCTAATTCTGGATCTTTCAATATGACGCTCTATTTTTGTATTAATCCTTCATGAGTTAGGATCCAAAGTCAGAAAGCCTTGCTTAAATTAGACCTCCCAATAAATAGATATGATTTTTTCCACGAAATCAGCCACAGCCCGATTACTGTTCACATGTCACATGTCGGGCAATCTTCTTTCAAAAAATTGTATCTCCCTCTCCAAGATGAATTTCTGGTCCAAAATCCATCAAACCAAGGGTAACTCAATGATATTCATGATGAATTCAAATTTGCTCACTTTTAACTCTGTTAAGTCCATCTGCCAAGCCTCTAAACTCCAATCTTGCTGCTAATAGCAATAGTTCTGTGTCTTGAACGAGTTTGACCATCAAGGATTTCTTCTTGAACTAAAATGAGGTGTCTACAGCAGCAGCATCTCATGAGCCCTCCACCTCGCTGGCTTTGGAGTCGTCCCCCTCTGTAGAGGATTCCCCGGTCAATCCACCCTTCGCCTTCAAGAGGGCCCCTTGATGATTCAGTTGCAACCCCAGCAGCTTACTCAGCGTGGCCTCCATCAATGCAAACTATTGTTTTTGTTGCTGCTTGAGATCATCCACGACTGTCTGAAGTTGGGCTACCTCGACTTCGAACTTCTCCTCCAGAGCTTCCACTTTCTTCACAGCCATCAATTAGGCTCATCAGCTCTTATCCCAATTTGATAGAACTTTCAGTGTTTTATTGAATGGAAATTGCGGTGACTACTATTCAAGAGGCAGCTGAACTCTCCCACAATGGATATATGATAAAAGAAATCACTCACAAATTTTCTCCCCCCTTCCACGATCAATTGTTCTCAAATTAATGCACAAACCCTACGATGACAAAGGAAACTAAGACCACAATTTAGGAAGGTATAATTGCTTCCCTTAAATGACATTATTTGCCTTTAGGATCCCTCATACGACGGCGAAAATACATCTTCACAGACTTATCAGCTACCATGACAGATAATGAACGGCCCTATTCCCCTCAACTATAACATTGAAATCATGAAAAGTCAGTGAGCCGAAACCAGCTACAGCAATAAATATTTACAAAGCTCTATTCTCGTCGACTTTGACTTTGGACTTGTCAGAAATCATTGAGCTGAAACCAGCTGTGTCAATAGCTTTTTAAATGCTCTATTCTCATTGATCAAAACATTGGAATTGTGAGAAATCATCAAGTCAAGACCAGCTGCAGCGACAAACATTAAACAGCCTATCAAAAATACCACTGGAAACAAGAGGAGACACCAAGCAAAGAGCAGCTGCAACAACAGACATTAAACAGCCTTATTCTCATCGAAAATACCATTGAAATGAAGAGAACTTAGATTAAAAAGAGAAAAGAAGGCTGCAGCTACGGACATTTAAGAGCCTGTGTTCTCCATCAAAATGACATTAAAATTGCAAGAAAACACTAAGCAAGTGCTGCCGCAACAACAAATAATAAGGAGCTCTATTCTCATTGAAAATGGCATAGAAATCATGAGAAATCATCGAGTAAAGATCAGCTGCAGTAGCAGACATTAAACAGCCCTATTCACCATTGAAACGACAATGAACATCGAGAGAAAATGCTGAGCAAGGAGCTGCTGCAATGACAGATAATAAAGAGCTCTTTTCCCGTTGAAAATGACATCGAAATCATGAGAAATTATCAAGCAAGGAGCTGCTGCATTATCGGGGTAAGCACACCCCATTCTCAGTGAAAATAATATTCAAATCAAAAGGAAATATCAAGCAATGATGCAGCAGCAGCGACATGGGTATAGTCAGTGAAAATAACATTTAAATCAAGAGGAAATGTCAAGTCATTAAGCAGCAGCAGCAGCAATGGTGGTCTAATAGCCTCATTCTTGGCAAGATGCTGTATTCAAAACAATAGGAAAACCCATTGAAAAATGGCAATACTAACAAGAGTACAACCATCCCCGTTCTCAATAAAATGGCCTTAAAATCAGTTGGTGATCAAGTGAAAAATGGCCTCATTAGCAAGGGATCAATCATCTCAATCTCACTGCAGAACAATATGGGAAGACCGATAACAACCAGCCATGTATCAAACCGCGAACATCGAGCAGGAAAAGAATCACAGCATTGACACCTACTTCAATAGACAGCACAATATTGTCAACTTCATGAACGACCAGGCAAGGCGATGGATTACAACTCATTCATTGCTCGAAGCCACCGGTCATTAACAACAACATGGAAATCTCGTGTAATTATCACCATTGCAGTTGGATAGCAAACGCAATCAAATGGCAGAAAATCAAGACAAGGACAGTTAGTGAGGAGAGGAGGAACCTGACCTTACCTGACTCACCCAACATCGTATAGCTCTTGTCCAAGGACTCAGGTACCTCGGCGGATCTCAGCAAGAGTGACACAGATTTGGGCTCAGGAACATCAACGAAGATTCGACCCGGGGCCAGAAGCGACTAGACTATGATGGTCGAACCAGTCAATGGTCGGATGGGGCTCGATGTGTTGTTTCGGGGAAGAGCACATGAAGCCCGGTGGAGGAAGGCTCAGTGGTTCGTTATGGGATAGAGGAGGTACGAGCTGGAGGATATGTGGTTTGGGACTACGGAGGCTCGAGACGCAAATCTGTCATCACGGCAATGGAAGCTGCGGGATGAGCAGTGGGTGTGAATAACACAGTAGATGGAATCGGAAGGAGCTCAGCTGAGGCTTGGTGGGCGGGGTGGCTGAGGGTTGGAGGTGGACCTACAGTAGGACAATCCGAGCCGGAGAGGCTGGCGGTGGTGCTCCGGAAAAACGATGGACGACGGCACGGGCAGTCTCCGGAGGAGACGATTTGAGGTCGAGGAAGGTCTCTCCGATCTTCTCACCGGTGAAGAAGAGGATGGGGAGGATCGTCCGCTCGGGGCCAGGAATGGGCCCCGTGAAGGGAGGCGCCTTCAGGGCCTTCTCCTCGCTGCTGCTGTTGCCCAGGGTTCTTTCTTTCTTTCATTTTTTTTCCCTCCGTTGGCTCTAGTGAGCTGTATTTTTATTTTTTTTTTACTTTTATATTTTCTTATTAATGTTTACTTACTTATAACTGGTTTAGAAAAAACCCTTAAATATGTCCTATGTAATTTTTGAAACATGTATGATTTCTACCAATTATTAGAACTTCCACTTGAAAACCATTGTTTTCGGAGCCTATCCTCAATATTTTGATACTACATTCAAGTTTTCCTTCAATATTTGATGAGTTAAAAATCTAACAGTACTAGTTTTGGTCAATTTGAACCTCCCATTAATTAATTATAATTTTTTAAATAAAACTGCTTAAAATAAATAAATTTGATGAATTCGACCAATTTCACTTAAAGGATCGCATCTTTTTCTCTAAGTCAAATTTCAAGGTTCAAAATATGTCAAATCGAAGTTAGTTCAACAATCTTCGCAATAACTCTAAATTTTTTTGTATGATAAATCAACTTTGATCCTCGATTTTAACCTCGAACATTGTTTTAGATCAATTATAGGTACATACTCGCTCAATTTTTCCAAAATTCACTTCCTCGTATTTTCTGAGCCAAAATAAGGTGTCTACATCTCCAACCAAAAACCATCATTAAAAGGAAGAAAAAACATGGCAAAGAGCTATTGCAACAATGGGAAATAGATGGTTCGATTCTCATGGGAATACAAGATCAAGATCATGAGAAATCATTGAGCAATAACCAACTGCAGTAGTGAATATCTAAAGGCTATCATGAAATGATTGCTGGTGTGGCTATGCAAAACCAATCTTACATTAATCAGAACCACCAACGAAACACACAGATAAAATAAGTTTAACACCTTGTCCCTTGATCATTCTAACTCAATCAAATAGCCTCCAATATGCATTAAGAGTAGTATTTCCTTAGATCCCAAGAGAAATCGGGTCCATTATCCTCGCCATACAATCTAAACCTCCATAATCCCAGTACTCCTCAACATATAAAGGCGACATTTCAATCCAAACCGATCACAAGAAAATAACAATGGGTAAAATATGTAGTGAATAAAATGATCAGTCAGTGAACAAAGATTAGCAAGGACCGACCATCAATAGGCAGCAAACAAGAAAGTCAATCAATGGACAAGCGGCAAACTAGGAGATCGATTAATGAATATAGACGAGCAAAGCAGATACTATGGACAATGATCCTAGAAGTCGATCAAGGAACAGAGCCAAGCAGGGCAAACTGTCAGATGTATATATATCAGGATTTATCTAACTTACTAATTGATGAACAACCTAACTGTGGAAGTGGAGATGTGTCTAACAGCAGGATGCCATCGGGAAGAGGATGGAGAGCTCGCTGTCTTGCAGCTTTGGAGGAGCTCAGGAAAAATGGGACGCACACCTCTGGTTGTAGGGAAAGCAGCAACATGGTATTTTGCTAGCAAAGCTCGGGTGACCCCAATGTTAGCAGTCGTTGGCTTCCCTTTGAGGCAACCGCTGCTCTTCGTCAAAGGCACCCCTCACTCCTCCTTGTTTCTCGTCTTTTTTTCCCTCTCTCCTCCCTTTCTTCCCCCTCTTATGAGCTGAGGGCTGCCCCTTTTAAAACCCTCACCGAGGCTCTCTTATTATTAATTTTTTTTTCCTTTTGATAGCTGCTATCGAAACCCTGACTCTTTTATATAAATTAACACTCATTTTATTTTTGATTTTCTATTTTTTTACTAAAGTCTGCTCAATGAAGATACAATTGGAGAAGGAGATTCACAGAAAGATGCTTAAATATGTCCTACATAATTTTTAAATTTGTGAGATTTCTGTAGATCCTTACAATTCCCTAGAGTATAGAAATCATTCTTCTTATGCTTATTCTTAACTCCTTAATGCTGCATTTTATTTTTTCAATATTTAATGAGTCAAGAATCAAATAATACTAATTTTACTTAACTTGAACCTCCTAATAGCTAGTTACAATTTTTTAAATGAAACTGGTCGAGGTAAATGAATTTGATGGATTCGGTTAATTTCTCTTAAAAAATCATATCTTCTTTTCTTGATCAAATTTTGCGGTCCACGATGCATCGAATCAAGGCTAGTTCAATGCTCTTCACAATAACTCTAAATTTGTTCTATGATGAATATAATTGGATCCTTGATTTTACTCTCAAACATTGTATTGGGTTGTGTATGGGCCCATGCTCACTCGATTTTTTCTATGATCCAAGTTCATGTACTCTCCGAGCGAAAATGAGATTTCTACAATCCTGATCAGCACAACCACGAACGACCCTCAGCTCCACTTCCCACCATCACAAACCCTTCTCCCACTGCCTCCAGAACTAGACCTTCATCAATCATCACCCCCGAATCCATTGTTGAGCTACCATGATCATCGCGTCCTCCGCCTCTACCGATAAGCCAAGATTGAGCCTTAACTCAAGCCTGATAATCCCAAAGCCTTTAGGTTGGTTTGGCCTTCCAGATTTTGATAAAATACATGAACTAGCTCGATTCTTATCAAGGTCACTTAGACTCGAACATAGCCAACAAATCCCAGTTCGCAACCCTCGCCACCTGCTTTCGAGCCCCATTACTTTGCCTATCAGTTAGCCCATGAGTTTTATCCATCATAAGATAGGCGAAGCCCTTTGATTTATCTTGCTCTCCTGCAATGCCTTTTGTTAGTTCCAATTCTTGTTGCTTGGGATGTATTTCTACTGATAGTTCTAGGACCTAATTCGATTGCTTTCTGTTTATTGTTCTTTGTTCATTTGCTGTTGGAGGCAGTTTGCTCCCACCCCTTATGATCGTTAATCATTTTATTGAATCTGGAGAGTTGTAGTTGTTTTTGCATATCGAATTCCACAGTAATACATGTTAGACAAAGCTTGATCAGCTGTTCTAAATAGGGCAATTTTCATGAAGCACTTCATGGAAGTACCTGCTGATTTTCACGGATGAAGACAAGCACGGGATTTCTCGAGGTACGTGTTATGGGCTTGGGGGCGATTGAGACAGAACGTGAGTGAAATTTGAGAAATATTTGGCACAAGTCTCTAAGCAATATAAAAGTGAATGTTGATATCCACGTTAGTGCTTTGAGGCAAAGTGTAATTGAATGACGTGCATGAAGAAAGAAGTGATCGAGCTTGTAAGGGACTCAACCAAGCTTGCAAATATTCCACGAAGCATGACAAGCAAATGGTTCAATTGACCATTTCTTGGAGGATTGTATAGAAAGGTAAATTTGAAATTGTTAAAAGTTTTTCAAAATATTTTTTCATTAGTTTTTACAAAATTAAGAAACATGACTCGGAAGTGCTTAATGGGCTTTCGGCACGAGTTAGGGTACTTAAGGACTTGAAAAAATGATCTTGATCAACTACCTTGACACATGAACGTATCTCATTTCCTCACGATAAGTAATCAAGACCCTTAACATTGAGATGAATGGCAACTCAATAGCGGTTTTCTCATGCATCAACATTATGAGTTGTTCATTAGAAGTGCTTCTTTTGTTTTTTTTTTTTTTCCTTTTCTTTGTTGGTACCATTGCATGGCCATAACTTGTGAGAGTCTCACCTGCATGTAATTTTAAAATAGGTTGAGAAGCCTAAAGTGTTGGGAATAAATCTAGTTGCATCAATTATTTCAAATAGAGGATTGGTTGTTTCAAACACATTATATCAAGCCTAATTACCAACCAAAGTATAGGCTATAAGTGCTAACAACTCAGCCTATCCACTACCGTATATATAAGAGCTCACTTTAGTCCAAATGCTTCTGGAACTTAGGTGATCGTTCCTATCCATACATCCATTATCGCAGGGGCAAGTCCTCGCAAACCGTCCCATAGGATCTCTCAATAATGGCAGCACCCTGGCCGACATCGAGCTCTGCAAGGCAAAGAATTGGCAAAACAAAAGTAATTCCCTACTGAAGGAAATGCTTCCACAAAGCCATCAACCCTACAAGTAGTGGCATTAGAGAGGGTCTGATTTCTTCAAATAGGTGAGACTCCACGTCAAAGCAAGACGGGCAACCCCTCCACGCTAACATCAATGTGCATGAAGTTGGCATATTAAGACTACGAGTAATGATTGGTTCTAAGATCTGTGAACTAAAAATATGTGGGACACTATACTCATCACGATCAAGACTGTAGGCATGTACAGAGTAAGGAATCCTGAATCAATACCTCATCAGGAGTATCTCAAGAGTCTTGGGGCGATCATATATTTTATATTTTATGCAAGAAAAGCCAATTTGCAGATACACTTGTAACACTTGCACCAACAATATTGGTGGGCATTAAGCTATCATACCAGATGAACGACTAGCAATGAATTTCATGAGAAAATTCGCTTAGGCCAATCAAGTTAGAGCTAATAGAAACCTGACCTGCTGCAACATGGACTAGAGTCGGGGGCGTAGCGAGATGTGTAGACACTACAAGAAAAGTGTCAAATACCGACAGAATACAATCCGTTGGTATTTCCAACAGAAACAATATATAGGAATTTGGAGTTTACCGACGGAATTTACTGACGAACTAATCTGTAGGTAAATCCATTAGTATATCATGGCGGAAAGCCACAGGAATTTTACCAATGGATTAATCCATCAGTAAATCCGTAGGCAATTATCGACGAATTGTATTCTGAAAGCAAATCCGTCGATATGCTTTGGCGGAACCCAGCGCTAGTATCCGTCAGTAAAGTCCGTTGGTATTTGAATATCATTGGTGGGAGTTTTCCCGCTCTTTGCCAACGGATAATCCATCGGTAATATCCGTCAAAAATGTGTCTATATATCCCAAACACGAGCCTCTCCTCTTCATGTTCCCCGGTGATTTCTCTCCCCGTAGAGCCCTAGACAAGCCATCTCAGCAATTGCATGTTCGTGCCACGACCCACTGAGCCGAGCCACAACGCCAGAGCCCTAACCCCCCACCCATGATGCCGGAGCCCTGACCCCCCACCCCCAAGCAAGCACAACAATAGCCACTGAGGCCCAGGCCTCAAGCCTCAGCAGCGACCCACACCAAGCCACGGCCAGCCCCACCAAGCCTTAGCCCTCGATCCACCGAGCGAGCATGCCATGAGCTTCATGGAGCCCCAGCCTCAACCTCTACCGAGTCCCAGCGAGCTTGACTAACGACCCAGACCTCCGAGCCCCACCACCAAGACAAGGCTAGCCCCGTCGAGTTCTACCCAGACCCACCGAGCCGCCGAATGCCACCCCAAGCCTCGACCAAATCCATCAAGCGCCAACCTGAGCCCTCTTCGAGCACCACCCCGAGCCCTCTCTGAGCGCCACCCTAAGCCGTCGACAAATAAATTTAACATATAAATAATTATAAAATAAAATATATTAATATTCATAAAAATTTCGCACTGACGAATCACTGATAAATAATTGCCGGAAAACACTTCGGGGATTACCAACGAAAAAGTCATCGACAATCTGTCGGATGTTAGGCTGTCAGATGTGAGGCCGTAGGTAACTACCGATGGATTTGTGATGGACTTCCATCTGCATTTTCCTTCGCTCAACACGGATTTGCGATGGATAATCCGTCGCTAGTCCGTTTCTATTGCCGACGAATATCTTCCGTTGGTAATCCATCGCAATTACCGATGGAGGCAATTTCCCGACAAGGGAAAACACGACGGCTGCTTTCCATCAGAAATCCGTGGGCAAACCAAATTACTAATGGAATACCGACGGATTCCCTATGGATACCTTCATCGATATTTAACAGTTTTCTTGTAGCAAGATGTCGTGTGTCATATCCACTAGGTGAATACCTGGAACACATGAGCCAAACAAGAGAATTCATCAACCTCTGGTGCGCCACCATGGGGACCAATATAGGAACTCATCTGATTCCATGCCCTTGAGATGTGTAGAGGGTCGAAACCTATAATAAAGAAGGCACATAATGGAACCTACCTCATATGATGGGGTGTATGATTGCCAGAAAGCCTATCGGCATTGAATGAAGTGCACCAAATGTCAACTTCATGGCGATACAAGGGTTGGAAACTGATATAGACAGAATTATCCGACTCAACTATGTACCATCCGACTTGAACCAAGTGATATCGATAACTATATTATTAATCAAGGGCCCGAGTTAAACTAGGTAATTGATTTATTATCTATGTGTCATGTTAAATCACACTCGGATAGGACATCGAGACCAACCGCATTATATAGGTATGGACTCTATCTTTAAAAGGAGGAACCTTTTTCTACTCACACCTGGGACCTAATATACATATCTCTCACCTCTACCATGAGCGAGGAGGGGCATTTTTACACACAATATACATTTCATATGGAGAGCTCTCTCTCATCTCTACTTTTCTTCATACTTTCCTCTCTAACTTGAGCGTCGGAGAGCCGATCCGGGCCTCCACGCCTGGACTCAATTTTCTTGCAGGTTGCTCGATTCGGATACGGACACGAAGACGAACCCGACCCGGGTTCGATGTGGACTTCCACATAATTTGGTGCTCTCGTTGAGAGTTTGAAGCCACTGAGCTGTGATGAGAATATTTATTCAGGCCATTCTCGCAAGATACGGGGCGGTGAGGTCAACGACCACCGAGCTTGGCAACTCAACTCCTACGGCAACCCGCACATTATGCTCGAATCTGCATGCAGCTGCTCACCTCCAATTTCTTCCCTCGCATATAAAACTCTGTCTTCGCTCATCCTCGCCTTAGACGACTCCAAAGGGTCGTCTCCAGCCAAGGACAGGGGCTTCAAGTTGTCTCTGCTCAGCTCCGATCGAGGGCAACCGCATCCCATCTATTACTATGATCAACCAAACGACAACGTCTGAGGCTCCATCGATGCATCGGCATCCACAGCACCACGCCCAGCACGAAAGAGCCCTCGTACCCCCACCTTGAAAAAGCGAAGTCCGCCTCTCCATAAGAAAAGGAATCGCCTTGTTGAGGCCATGAACGCCGGAGCTGTGAAGAAGAACAAGATGGATGAAGGTAGAGCACGTGCCGGTGGTTGCGTGGGCATGTTCAGGAACCCGTACGGCTCACCAGACACGTCTGCCGCACTGCCTTGTCTGCTCTGCTACAGCTGCAGCGGCAAGGAGAAAAGAACTTTTCATTTATTGTCGGGCTTATTTTTGCAGCATGGGCTAAAAAGCCCATCAAGTCTTTCAAGCTTATTTGGGTTTGTGTGCAGCCATTCAGTACACCCAAAGCCCAGCTTGCATCCTTATTTGATCCTAATTTCTGCACATCCCTTTCTTTGAACGGCTTTGCCAAGCGAGAATCTCCGGCATATGCTCTGTGGTTTGCATTTGGAGGGCTTTTTTCGACAGCTACAGAGAACTGATCTTGGCTTAAGATCTCAGGTTGGAGGAATCAACGCAGGGGAAAGACTAATCACGGTTGGCATTGACGAACAAGTTTATCAACGCCACCACTTGCATCCACAGTCTCAGGACACACACACAGGGAAGCAACCACATCTCCCTTCACCTATTTAACATATCAAATCCATTACATAGGCTGTCGATTCCTTTTTTGCTCTCGATCCAAGTTGGGTTTACACTTCTATAATTTGGGAGGCAACATTGAAGTCGAAGGATGCACGGAAGTTATTTGATAATATCATTCATTCTGGGCTTATAGAGTATCGTTAACACTATTTAGTTAAGACCATTAAATTGCTCCCTTCATATGATTGTTGCTTTGGACACCACTTAATTTTGAAACACTTATCAATATGATTTATTTGTCCTTTTTGGGGGATAATTCACCAACGGAATGGCAATAAGATTATCTATGGAAAAAATACCTTGGCAATTGGCATGTAGTAGCAACTGAGAAAAGGCTATTCCTCAATTTCCTGTTATTCTTCAATTTTTCTCCTGTGCAAACAGAGACTATTTCGAAGTGCATCAACGTTATTGTAAATAACGTTTTTTTTATGCACATATCCTATCAGGGAATAATATGATTTATCTTGCTGCCAACTTGATGATCCACGAAGGAATACAACCTAAGGGGAGACACTTACTTGGAGGTCCAACCAAACTCTTAGACGATGGAGTGTATCTAAAGACTTTGATCTGCTCCACCTCGGACGTTCAAACCAGGGCTAGGGAATCATGCAGAGAGCCAAACTCACTCCCAGAGGTGGCACCAAGCAAACTCAAATGTCTAGATGCTTTCCCTCAATTGGCTGTCCATGACAACTGGCCAAGCTCCTCCGACTTCCCATGACAACTCGGCATGAATTGCCATTGATCAACAACTAAAACCATCCGACAAGGAGTCCCTTGGTCTTTCACCTTGTACCCTACATCAACAAATCGGCTTTCCGGAGTTAGTCACAAGCTCTCTCGGATTGCGCCATCTCATATGAACCCAGCTCCCCGGAGTCGGTCGCAGGCTCCATCCAACCTGAGCCATCTCATCTATCATGCTTCAATGAGATCGAGTTCACTTGATGGCTTGACGACATCAATGTTAAGAAGACGAGTCCATCAATATCTTGGCGCTCACCTGACACTCATTGACTTCACAATCGCCTGATTGAGGTTATGCATAATTTTTGTTATCAAATACATACCTTTCATACATTTATATATTTTGTCTACGACTAACATTTACCAGGAGTCGTAGAGCTTCGCCCCATGCCTCCATCATCAAAACTCGACTTCCCTGTGGTCGGCCACAAGCTCCTTCGGACCTGTGAGAAGCCAAAGCCCGACGTTTCCGGTGTCGGCCATGGGATCCTCCAGACCCGTGCCAATCCGTGCCCTAAACCCGACGTCCACCATCGGTCACGGACCACCCGCATCCGTGTCCAAAACCCGACGTCCACTGTCGGTCACGGACCACCCGCATCCGTGCCCAAAACCCGACGTCCACCGTCGGTCACCGACCACCTGCATCCGTGTCCAAAACCCGGCGTGTACCGTCGGTCACGGACCACCCGCATCCGTGCCCAAAACCCTGCGTCCACCGTCGGTCACGGACCACCCACATCCGTGTCCACAACCCGACGTCCACCGTCGGTCACGGACCACCCGCATCCGTGCCCCTAAACCCGACGTCCACCGTCCGTCACGGACCACCCGCATCCGTGTCCAAAACCCGACGTCCACCGTCCGTCACGGACCACCCGCATCCGTGTCCAAAACCCGACGTCCACCGTCGGTCACGGACTACATGCATCCATGTCGAAAACCCGGCGTTTACCGTTGGTCACGAACCACCCGCATCCGTGCCCTAAACCCGACATCCACCGTCGGTCACGGACCACCCGCATCCGTGCCCTAAACCCGACGTCCACCATCGGTCACGGACCACCCGCATCCGTGTCCAAAACCCGACGTCCACCGTCGGTCACGGACCACCCGCATCCGTGCCCAAAACCCGACGTCCACCGTCGGTCACGGACCACCCGCATCCGTGCCCAAAACCCGGCGTCCACCATCGGTCACGGACCACCCGCATCCGTGTCCACAACCCGACGTCCACCGTCGGTCACGGACCACCCGCATCCGTGCCCCTAAACCCGACGTCCACCTTCGGTCACGGACCACCCGCATCCGTGTCCAAAAACCGACATCCACCGTCGGTCACGAACGACCTGCATCCATGTCCAAAACTCGGTGTTTACCGTCGGTCATGGACCACCCGCATCCGTGCCCTAAACCCGACGTCCACCGTCCGCCACGAACCACCTGCATCCGTGTCCAAAACCCGACGTCCACCGTCGGTCACGGACCACCTGCATCGGTGCCCAAAACCCGACGTTTACCGTCGGTGACGGACCACCCGCATCCATGCCCTAAACCCGACGTCCACCATCGGTCACGGACCACCTGCATCCGTGTCCAAAACCTGACGTCCACCGTCGGTCACGGACCACCCGCATCCGTGCCCTAAACCCGACGTCCACCGTCGGTCACGGACCACCCGCATCCGTGCCCCTAAACCCGACGTCCACCGTCGGTCACGGACCACCCGCATCCGTGTCCAAAACCCGACGTCCACCGTCGGTCACGGACCACCCGCATCCGTGTCCAAAACCCGACGTCCACCTTCTGTCATGGACCACCCGCATCCGTGCCCTTAACCAGACGTCCACCATCGGTCACGGACCACCCGCATCCGTGTCCAAAACCCGGCGTCCACCGTCGGTCACGGACCACCGCATCCGTGCCCTAAACCCGACATCCACCGTCGATCACGGACCACTCGCATCCGTGCGCTAAACCAGACGTCCACCGTCGATCACAGACAACCCGCATCCGTGTCTAAAACCCCACGCTCACTGTCGGTCACGAACCACCGGCATCATTTCATTCCTCAGGCTTGAGAAATCCTTGCCTAAACTATTTATCAAGGCAACCTTAGTTTCCGTGTAAACTCGGCTTCCTTGGAACCGATCACGAGCATGAAAACATGAACCATCCAACGCAAAACTCTCAGCATGAGCATTCGGGAGACAAAACCAACTATTACTTGCAAGCACTCAGACAGCAGTCACCTACCCACTCGGGAGACAACCAACTCAGTACTACTTCCCGGCACTAAAAGTACCAGGAAGTCGAGGGACAAATGATATAGATAGAATTATCCGACTCGACTATGGACCATCCGACTTGAACCAAGTGATATCGATAACTATATTATCAATCAAGGGCCCGAGTTAAACTAGGTAATTGATTTATTATCTATGTGTCATGTTAAATCACACCCGGATAGGACATCGAGACCAACCGCATTATATAGGTATGGACTCTATCTTTAAAAGGAGGAACCTTTTTCTTCTCACACCCGGGACCTAATATACATATCTCTCACCTCTACCATGAGCGAGGAGGGGCATTTTTACACACAATACACATTTCATATGGAGAGCTCTCTCTCATCTTTACTTTTCTTCATATTTTCCTCTCTAACTTGAGCGTCGGAGAGCCGATCTGGGCCTCCACGCCCGGACTCAGTTTTCTTGCAGGTTACTCGATTCGGATACGGACACGAAGACGAACCCGACCCAGGTTCGATGTGGACTTCCACATTAGAAACTAATGTGACGTGCCCCTTCTCCAGGGTAACTCGTGGGCAAAATGGGATGCCATTTGGGAGCAATCTTCCCTTCTTGTGCTTCATTGCTCCTCCTCAATTCACGGCTGGTCACTTCTTACCGTTTGCCTGTAATTTGAGAGGCATATGTTTGGTCGCGCAAGGTTTTCTTTCACTACTACTTCTCTACCAATTTCCTCGAGCATTCCATGCTATTTGCTACAAATCCAAGGATTGATTCCATTGTCATGCAATTAACAATCCTTGGCTTTGAACCTCGCACATTTGTCAAATTGTGAATTATCTCGTGCATGTCTCTTCATTGGGCAACTCTGAATCGTTTGTACGGAAAAAATAGATAAACTATCGATGATATCAAATTTGCTGTGAAATGAATTTCAATGTTTTTTTGCACACTGCAATCGTCTTTATTTTAACAACTCTTCTTCTTCTGTTGTGCAACAATGAGAAGATGATAAACTCATTAGTGATTCACTAAGGATGCTGGATCACATGACCTTTTACCAATTTTTCGCGTGTCAATTATTGCAATTTAGAAGAATCTTGTTCAGACCTAGTGGTTCATTGTAAATGCAGGGCTAGTTACCTATATATTTTGGCTACATTAATCGACTGTGATAATTATTCCCCCCCTCGTTAATTTTAAACGCAGGGGCTGCTCGTCTTCCTGGGTTTGCTGAGGTCCCTTACTTTGCTCCTAGGCTTTGGGTCTCGGCCCATAGCCCAACATAAACTAATAAGTGTGTTGATTTTATTGCATATCCTACTAGAAGAGGGATGATACAGCACATTGACTGTTGTCTCCACCGTCCTCTTTTTGTCAATCTACTTAGGAGGGATAAAGAGGAGGTTTCTGACAATGTTATGAGTCATTCTACTTGTATCATTGATAGTGGTTGGTTGAATAGAGAACGTTTCTCTCTGGACAAATAAAAGAATAAAAGGATGGAAGAGAAAAAATGCAAAATTCAATTTGTCAAAATCGAATGCAAAATGTCTTGATTAAGGTGATGTCTTTGATCATTTGATCGAGCCATCCATTCCGTGACTTTTCATATTTTAATTTTCTTTTTGTTCATTGGGATACATCCCAGTTAGCTCAAAGAAATGTACTAAATTTATTATTCATAGTTAACCCTTTAACTATAGAAATAACACGTACGGAGAAATTATTCAACCTCTGCTTAATTATAAGCTAAGTCTGCCCAGATCGAGCTAGCTAGGGGGTTTCTTGAAGAACTCCATGACATGCATACCATCCCAGATATGAAAGAACTTGGTTTCCGTGAAACCCCCAGCTCTTGCTAATCCAGCGTATTCTTTGGCCGTGCGCTCTTTGCCGTGGAGATTCAAAAGCATTACGTGAAACTCCGACACCACGGCATTCTCCGACAACTCCTGATCGTCGGTTGAATCATCCGGAGCTAGAATCTCTATGACCATCACCTTCCCTTCCTCCGGCAGTGCCTCCCAGCAATTCCTCAATAGCTTCTTGCACCTCTCATCATCCCAATCATGAAGTATTGCCTGGGACGAAAATTAGAGTATAAAATATGTATTTGTCGGAAAGGCCTTTCTATATGAACGCACAAGCATGACAATACGTATATGGTTACCGATAATGGGATTTCTTGTGACCTCCTCCTATACCTTTTTTTTTTAAAAACTTTTAGGAATAAAAAATATATTTCTAGAATATTTAAAAAAAAAAAAAAAGAACTACCAGCCTGGTAGTACAGATGAAGAGAGGAGCAGTGGTGGCCGTCCGAGTCCAAGAGGCTTCCTCTGACCTTGCATAATATAGGTGTGACTTGATGGGGTTGTGGCGGGCGGCAAGATGCCATTTCAAGTTAGATTTTTTTTTTTGTCAAATTAAGACTGTTTGTACGTGCCTCCTAATAATATGCCATTAATATATAACCATATGATTAGTGAAACAATGAAATATGATATTTGATGAGATGAAATTGAGAGAACAATAAAAAGAACAAAGCCCAATTAGCAACCAAATTAAAGGTTCAAAGTTTACTTTCAGTAAATTAATCATAGTGATACAGAAGGAAAGAAAACGGAGAGAAGTGAAACTTTATGTAAATTTTAAAAATATGGGAAAAACAATCACATATAAATCCAATTATTTTCAAATGTCCATTGAATTTTAAACATGTAAATGAAAATCTGTAATATAAGCAACCGCATAATCATATTAATGCTAATCAAGTCTAGAGATTCACCATGTACAAAATTGCGAAACATGTACAGTTCGAAATATCTTATCAAACCTTCATCCAGATTGTCTCCGCCTTTGGCAATGAAACAAACATATCGCCGGCCACATGCTTAACTCCTATTTTTGACACCAATTATAAATATTTCAAAAGGGTATCCAGAAAAAACAAGTTAGAAATTGGAATAACAGCCTTGAAATAAGATTAAGTGCATGTACTTTTCTTGATTAACCTTCATAATTTGGAGCCTCGGCAATAACATGAGGCAGGTCGAAGTTGATTCCGTGAATATGTGGATAAGCCGATACAATGTGCTGCAGCACAATTCCCATTCCACCTCCCACATCCATCAACTCGTTCACTTCCTGGAAGCCTTTGTACAATGCCAAGACCTTACGAATAACTATTCGTGACCAGAATACCATGACATCATTGAAGGACTTGTTCAAGCTAGGGTTTCTTGAGGAGATATCAAAGAGATCAGCCCTTTGCGAGGTGAAGAATGGTGAATTTTCTGGGTCGAGTATTGCATCTTTAAGCATGTTGATCCTCTCGAAAATTACACTCTCTGCCCCGAAGATCATCAATGGAGCTATTGAGTTTTCGTTGGAGTTTCCATTCTTGTTAGTCGCCATGTGTCGTGTCACATTTGTTAAGCCAAAGGTCCTAACCCGGCAGGTCGGGTTTGGCCCATCAGGTCTTAAGGAGGATGTCAGCAGGGACTTCACGCTCAGGAAGCGGAGTAGCTGATCGAGGATGGATATTGAGCAAGGGTTATGGATTGGGATTTGGGATGCGATCTCGAGGGTGGAGAGCTGCACGGCTGGTCCGCCACTATCGATGATGTTGAGGATGTTTGACTCGATCGCCACTCTCAAGGCCAAATGAACGCTCATGAGATTTCCGTAGGTCCACAGTGAGAGATGGTCACCTTCACCTTCTTCCATGTGTTGGCCTTCTTTGTATGTTGCATCTTGCTTAAACACATCTATATACTCTCTATTTATATTTTTCCCGTGTATACCCTAACATCTAGAAGCCTATTAGACTCTACGTATAATCAAGGTTTGAGCCGAATCGGCCCACTAAAAAGGTAAAACTACACAAATATAAAATTTTTCCATTAATAAAACTCGAATATAAAATCTTATTCAAGTGGAAAGATATTTTACCATTTCAACTAAGTCATGCTAGTATTTTTTTACTCATATTAACAAAATGGTATGAAGACGATAAATCGCTTTGGCATTAACTCCTTAATTATCAGCGTGAACACAATTAACTGCCAAAATTAATATAAAAGTTGAATCAATGTAACCGTTGCATTAATATTTTGCAGTTGTAAGGAGGAATTATGAAACTGACAATAAAACCGACGAATGTTAATGAAGCATTATTTTTTTATAGGCAATCAGGAAAACATTATATGTAAATTGTAAACAATAAAACGCCCACAGATTAGATGTGAATCATTATATATCAAAGCTACCAAATTATAGACTTGGTACAGTGGTGTAAGACTCTACCTCGCAATTTAGAGATTGTAGGTTCGACCTTTTATCATAGGAGTTATATGCCTCCTGTACTTCTTTAATTATTATATCAGATCTTATATATTTCTTTTATGATTGAAAAGGAAATTAATTAATTATAAAAAGCAAATCTTTTTCTTCCTATCACCCCATGGTTCTAAAAGGATAAAAGATAAATAGAGGAATAAAGGGAAATATAATCTAATTGAACATAACCTTTAAAGAAGTTCTCACTTTTTGTGCAAATTTTTTTCATGTAATCCAGTAAGATATAGATTATGAGATATTTATCCCATTAAACACTGCATTACAAATTCCATTAAAAGTAACAGTTTTGATAGATGTAGCATGTTAATTTTGACAGAAAAATTAAAGGTTCATTTTAATTTTGACCAAAAAAGAACATCATGCTAAACAAGATAAATATCTCACATTTTATACCTTCTTAGGTCAAGCAAAAAAATTCACGCCAAAACTGGGAATTCGAGTAAAATACAAGATCAATTTGTTTATCTGCCTTTTTGTTATTCATAATTGGCTCAGTATCTCTTAAAGCGAAATCGAGAGCAATAATGTTGTACAATATCCTTTCTCAAAAATCTCTTTTTAGTGGCAAAATGAAATGAACAATAGATGCCAACTTGTATTTAGCATAAAATTTTCAATCATATAGTTATTGTAAAAAAATTCTCATATATATATATATATATATTATTTTTGGATAACATTACATACAATATTTTAATTGAGTGATAATATTTCCATAATTATAGATATGTGAGCATGATTTTATATATATATATATATATGAAAATAGAATTAACAAAACGGATTGGTTAAGGTGGATAGACGCATTTTCCTCTCAAACAAGGTCTCGTGCTTGAGTCTTATGAATATGAAAAATTCATTTTATGAGAGTTTTACTTCCTTTCGTGCCCAACTGATTTGAGCTAGATTAGTCGAGTTCCATTAGACTTCTAGATACCAATGATACATATTAAAAATATATATATGTAAAAAATATAGTAAAGTAATTTGAGGGAAACTAAAGATTATTTTAAGTGGTACTATGATTTAAAGATAACTTTACTGCCTTTTCTTTTTTATTGATATCATTTATATTTGCTAAAAGTATCTTGAAAATTTTGAGTGATTTCCCTTAGAATAATATAGATACTAGCAAATGACTCACACTCTGCATAGTAAGTATCCTCAAGTATGCTTTAGAACGATTAAAATGTTGTGTTACACGTTAACTGAATGAATTTATGAAAGTTAATATTTTGATTGAAGGCATGTTCATAATTCAATAGATACATTAGGTAAAAATAAATTTGCAAGGTTAGAAAAGTAATGTTTGCAATATATAAATTGCTTGAGTATATCAAGATATAAAAAATTGAATAATCAACTTTAGAGAGTCCAGATATTATTCACCATGCTATTATTCGTGTAATATCAATATCAGGAAGCAACTTCCAAAAAAATGAAAGAGAAAAATACAGGAGATTAAAACAATTATATCAAAAATTGAGGAAAAAAACCACCTAGTTGTGCAAACTTTATGTATCTAATAAAAAACAATTTAAATTGAAGAAATCACCTGGGAGGCTCATTCCAGGTTCTCATTAAAAATTTCATTATAAATAATGACTAGAGCCAAGGCCCACGCTAAGCTGTGGGAATAGATCCGAAGAATATATGTAAGGTAAAATATGATAATCTACTAAAAATACATAAAATTAAGTGAAATTTACATTATACTTTATGAATTTTCATAAGTTGAGGGGAAAAAACCCATCTTAGAAGAAAAAAGTATGTAAGATGACATGTTCATGAAATACTAATGATAGAAGTACAAAGGCTAAGCATCAAATTTGAAATTCTTAGTTTTACTTGCTACTTACTATCCAACCAACCATAAAGAGTTATTTTAAATAAAATTGCCATGTATAAGTTTTTAATTCAAATTATGCAAGCCGTAATAGAAAAATAAGCACACATGCGTATACCGTACTCTACGTATCCAATAGAAGAAAAAATTATGATTAACAAAATATAAAATGATCAGATTAAGATGGATTAATTACATCAAAAAGCATGAGATTTGCTTTATTTCTCAAAAAAAGCCAAACGTTTTAAATTTGAAAAATAAAATCATTAGATTTCGTTTTGTTCCCAAATTAAGCCAAACTTTTCAAACTTGAAAAATAAATCATGTAATTTTATTTAATTCTCAAATCAAGCCAAACTCTTCAATTTCAAAAAATAAAAATTATATTTTTTTATTTATTAACAAGTTGACTAATATATTAAAATATAAATTGATATTCTTGTGCAATATATTATATTTATTTGTTTATCACGTACTTACAAATAAATAAAATTAACATGATTTTTATTGAAAAATAATTTAAGAATTTTCTCTTGAATTAAGATTAATATTAGTTATTGAAAAATATAAAGAGAACTTCATATAAGATATTGTTGTAAATTTAAAAAAATTCTAATATACTTTTACCCAACGTTGGAGAAAAAGTTATAAAAAAATGAGTCACATAAGTATTGAATATCGGGTTAAATGAACTATTTTAATAGTAAAATAATTAATGCGATTTTGATTTTAAAAGATGAATTGTTTGGCTTAAATTGAGAAAAAAAGGAAACTATGAGGTTTTATTTTTAAGATGTAAAAGGTTTGGTTTAATTTGGGAATAAAATGAAATTATGTGATTTTATTTCTCAAATTTGAAATGTTTGGCTTCTTTTGAAAAATGAAGCAAATCACGTATTTTTTAATGTAATTTATGATATTATTTTTTAATATTAATATGTTTCTAAAATTATACTTTTCTAGAGGTCACATCCTCTTATTGAAAAATAATAAAATATTGAAAATTTAGTTAAAACTATACTTTATAAGAAGACTTTGTCTTGAATTTTATACCCTTCTTAAATCTCTCAAATATGTAATTTTGGCTGTAAAATGTCCATCCAAAAAGAGATGGAAAGAAATGATTTAATAATTAAAAGATGAAAATGAAAAGGTATTGAAGTTTGTGAGTGATTTTGAAAATAAAAAACGGAGAAAAAGGGGAAAAGAAAAAGAAATAGCATACCCGTTTATGTGAATCGATGTTGTAATTTGGACACCTCTCAAGGCCGAAGAACTTTCTTCCTCTAATGGTCACCCAACTGGGCACACATTGAGAAGAGAAAAGTAACACAAAAAAAATATATTAATTAATCTATCAACATAAAGGCTCGAACCGGGTCTCTGGCAAGGGAAAATAAGAAGCATGCCACCTAGTCTAAAGTTTTCGTGTACTTTTTTGATGAAATTATATATATATATATATATATATATAACTAGCCATCCAACTCGTGCAATGCACGATAAGTATCGTCAAATACTAAGTGAACAGTAGATTTGATGATATGCGTAGATTTAGATGAGAAATATGAGTTCACATATAAGGCAAGAAAAGATTTCTAATCAAACTAATATATGATAATTTAAACCAATAAAATAAGACAAATTATTTAAACTATTAAAATAATATGTAGCATATATACATTCATTATAACAAATATATTCCATCCCATTATTGAGAGTTTTATTATTGGATCACGATAAAAGTTAAAATTCCAAAAAAATTAAATTATAGTTAATAATTCTTATAGGCCGCACCATCCACTTGACTTACATGTACAACTTAGGAATAATATTTAGTATGAAGGTTAGCAAATTAACAGCAAGACTTAATCTGTCAAATAAGACCTGAAGTGGAAGAGGATGAGTTTCGAATGAAGGGAGATTGACGCTACTAGCTGTAACTTCACTTTCATAGGTCCGTAAATAGGAAACTCATTGTATAAGGTATCTAAACCTTGATGTTATCACAACAGCTTTTCATGTGGGTACGTGAAGGACATGCAAAGATTGTCCCCTTTAGTACATGAGTCAACTACGTGATTTTTATTAATTAACACAATTACTGTACAAAACATCAAAGAAAAAGTTGCACTTATGAAGGTAATGGAAGACGTTGACAATATGAAATCAACAATTGCACAAAACCTCGCGTATCACTCGTACTTGTGAATCACAATTATCCAGAAAATGTAAGAACGATTAACATTAATTTTAAGCATGAGGTATTGAACACTTTAAAGAAAAAACCCCAACTTGCATTACCTATTTCTATGCTCTGGTTTCGCATTATGAAAAAAAAAAAGAGGGAGTTTGTCTGATTAGATGAGCAAAATAGAACGAATCAACGTAAAAAAAAATCGAAGTAATGTAAAACGAGGTTCTATGAAAAGGAAAGAGATCTATTAATTTGCTAAAGTTGGTTTTAACAATAAAAGGAAATAGAGGTCTCACGGACTGCAAAGAATGCAGATAAATGAGAGAGACACAGGATAGAAAGATTAGGGCAACATGTGAAGAGTAAAGAGACTCATAAAGAAGTGTGAAGATGAAATAGATCTATTGACTAACCCGCCAAAGAGTTATTTCTAATCGGTTGTCAAATGTGATTTAAATAGACATTTGGTAACTTAACCACAATAATAATTAACTTATATGTTGATGATTATATTCAATAACAAATTTTTTTGTTTAATCATAGCAATAACTAACCCATTTGCTAAGGATAATAATATCGAGAAACAACATTTTCCATGAAAATCGCAGTGATCATGAGAATCAAAGATGTACCACCAAAAATGATTTTTTAGTAAATTCCAAAAAGAGATCTGTAAAAAATTTGACTTAAATATATCTAATAATGTAAATTAGGAAGAGACTGGGTGAGAAATTGATGTTAACTTAATTACAATATTAACTAACTTATTTGTTGAGGATAATATACTAAAACAACTTTGAATGAAAATCACAATGGTCTTTAGAAAAATTTAAAAAATCTATGAATTAAGAGAGATGTACGGTAACATTTTACTAGCAAAAATTAAAAGTTTGATTGGAATCATGGTGTAACAAAATATTTACAACGGAAAGTTATAGACTTACTTGTGAAGGTCCACATAGTCATCCTTTTCCCCCAAAATTTCCTTGTGAATCCAACAACGAATTGCATAAAACAGAAGTTAGATGCCTCTCGACTTTATATCGCTAGTCTCTCTTCTCTCCACCTCCCTTATATCCTGAATGTAATAAAGATAGACTGTGCCTTGGCATTGACATCTTATCGAGCACAATTGTCGGACTTTATAGATGGATGCTGCAAAATGACATACAGTGAAGTGGTCAAGTCAGATTCAGATGATGCCTTGGTGGTTTGGGTGCAAAAGTTGGTCTATGATCTTCCGAACTTGGCTGGGGGAATCCTCATCAATTGATTGTCTTCCTGCGCATGCCTAGCACTGGACGAAAGGAAAGCAATACTACTATTTTTGAACTAACGATGGGAAAATGATCAGATCATAAGCCAGATGCAATTATCTCTTTTTCAAGAATGCATTGTCCGAGTTGTTTAATGACTTTATTCGAGGAGTTCAATGAAGAGATTGTTATACCTTTTGAATGTAAGATTTGATGTAAAAGGCTCCCGCTTTTATAGTGTCTGATGACTCTTCTAAAGCTGATATGTATTGTGCTCCTACCATTGTTGTCATGCCAACTGAAGATGAATGAACCAATAGTGCTCCTTTTTTTATTCTTTGATGGCAGGGAAGAATTTGAACCTGACCCGCAAAGGATGGTTCCAACGTTTTCGCAGTCACAACTCCAATAGAGACAATACAAATCCATTATGTAACGTATCTAGTTTCTATCGATAATAAGAAGCCACAACTTAAAATGGAAATAAGCTATCAGCATGACAACTACTCAAGTCAAATTTTCTTGTAATTTACACTAACTTGCACCCTAAAAAAATGCTTCCCTTTTATGAATACATCCATGAAGGGCTATAGAGGAAAATGATATTCAATTTCCTAATGCGACTAAATACTTCTTGGGAGTTTTCAACTTCATGATGAGATTATGCACAGAGGAAGAAACCAATGCCGTTGAGACCAATCGGGAGAGGAAATTAGGACCTATGCTTCCCTCTCACAGTTATTGGTTAATGGAGGTGGAAATTGAGAAGAAAGTGAAATGTGAACCCCTTTTTTTGTCATCGTTACAGGATAATAGAATTGGAAGGGTAAAATTCAATTTGTTAATTGAATATGTTAAAATAATAAAACTATTATTACTCAATCGTTTGACAAATAAATAAGAAAAATGATAGTTTTGGAACCTTAAATGACACAGAAATTGTCTCGTGTTTGCTTATAATAATAGAGAAGAGATAAAATATTGTATAGACACGTGTCAAAAGGAGACCAACCTGCATAAACTTTATTAGATAGGATAGATGTATGACTTAACTTTCTGCAGGATAAATTCTTTATCTTTGATCCTCTTATGAAATTGCTAGCTATTGCACTTTGTCGAAACAAAACAGAACAGAACCAGATAGTACGTGACACGTATAACCACATCAATTTTTGGCCCACTTCAGTCAGATTTCCGACACGAACACTGTGAATTCCCTTTTTCTTATTATTGTTTTGCTGATCAAGAAAGAAAGGAAATGATAAAATAATTGTAGAAATTGAAATTTTCCATTCAAATCAATTGAAAGTCAAAGCCTGGGCTTAACTCCTGAAGTCTATCTTCCCCTGAAGACATTCATTTTCCTCGCCCTTCCTCCCTTCAGAATTGAGTTATTTATCCAAAAAATCAAAAGCTATATTTTTTGCTTAAAAAATTACAAACTAGACTATATTTTTCTTAATTTATCATACAGTTAATTTTTGAACATTAATTACTAGCATTTACCATTAATTTTACCGATTGTGCATACGAAATTTAACGTGATATCACACATGACGTCTATCTGATCATAAAAAATATGGACTATTACTTAATTCCTTATTCTATCACGAACTATCATCGAATTCTCTATTCTACTACGAACTATTGTTGAATTCCCTATTTTTTATCTAACTATTATCAAATTGATTATCGAACAATTGCAGAGTTCTCTATTATCATTTTTTTGGAATTTCTAGGTTGCTACTTTTCCCCTCTTTTCTTCCTCATTCTCTTTCGTTTATTTGGCACTAGTACCAACAGAATCTTTAGTTCCAACTAGACCAGGTAAAATATCAGTGTATAATCTTAAGTATAGTCATTTTTTATCACACCAATATTATATTTAAAAATTAGTTATAAAATTAGATAAATATCGATTATAATTATTGTCAACTTAATTGTAATTCAAGATTTCACATGAATTTTAATAACCATATTTTAAAATATTAATGAAAAAATTTTATAACTGCCCACTATAACCTACAATATAAAGTTTCTTGTATTAAATTGTAACTCATTTTATAAATATGTTTATAAATCACCAAGATATCACTAAAAAAAGGGACAAATAATCTAATTACACTTGAACTTTCAAATTTCCACTTTTAATATGAACTTTTCACGTGATCTAAAAAGACACAAATTATGTTTTTTCAGTGTACCATACCTAGGATGCGAAAACCCAATGACCCTAACTAATACAAGTTCGAGTCATAAAAAAATTAATTTATTTTTAAAAATTATTAAAAATTTTTATTACTTATTTGGTATCCTCATATTGTTAGGAACATACATACACATACTCTTTTTTGAAGAATGCAAGATGCAATATGTCATACAAGTTAATTTTTAATGTCCTATTTATGTTCTATTAATATTATTTTGAAAAGAAAATACAAAATAGCAGGACAACATGTAAGACTATAATATTAATTAAAGCACCTCAAACAACATTGAAAGTAATGTGCAAAAAATATCAATTTTTTTCTTTTAATTGATACCATGTTAAATAACGGAAATTAAATATAATTTAAGAATTTTTGGTAAAAATTAATTTTTAATAGAATAGGGCACTCAATAATTATTTATGGTAAGATAGAGAATTTGACAATAATTCATGGTAGAATAGGAAATTCGATAACGGCTCATGGTAAAATAGGAATTTCGATGATAGTTTGTGATAATATAAGGAATTTGACAATAATTCATTATTTTTTATGACTAGATGGATACTACATGTGACACCACGTCAAACTTCATTTACATAATCAATAAAATTAATAGTACATATCAACAATTAACAGTCAAAATTAACTACCTAATAAATTAGGTAAAATGGAGCATAGTTCCTAATTTTCTAAAAAAATAGTTCGTGATAGATTAGATAATTTTTCAATAATTCGTGATTTTTTAAGCAAATAACACCTTTAGAATTTAATAGAATTATAGCACGGATCATTTACCAAATGATATAGGTCTTGTTGCCCCGAGCGTCAGGAAAAATTCGAGAACACATTAAAAATGACAAGGGAAAGCATTTGCTCAAATCATCTATTCTTAAGCATCTTTGATGACACAAACAAAGGAAGAAAAAATAAATTGAAAATAATGAATATAGAACTTAAAAATTTTGCAACTTGAATAAGAAAACTAAGAAATTACGGTGGTAACAGTGCGGATGTTGTCAGGATTAGTACCTAAATCTAATTATATATGATGTAATTGGAGTTATTTTTATTCACAAAATAAAAATGAGACATTTAATTATTCATCATACGCCACTTATTTTATATTGATTATCGTCAAACACATAAATTGAGGTTGATTTTAGGAATATGATGAGATCATACCAATGAGACCTAATATCTCATAAATCTTTATTTAAAAAATAGTTCATAATCATAGAATCACTAGGTACAGGATCAGTGACCCCATAAGACTAGTATAGTCATTACACACTAAAGTCGATTGTAAATGATCTCACACTTATTTGTTAAGAGTAACTAATGCAAAAGTAAAGACACTCATTATGGAATGGGTTCACTAATCTGACTTGCTAAAGAAAGTATAATGAATCCTAAAATAAATATCAATAGGTAAATCCTCAGGTATAATAGATACAAGTAATTCTTAGACTTGAAATTACAATAGAAATTTATCACTGTTAAATTGTGATTTTGGTCTATTCTTTATCTCATAGTTAGTAACCCACCGCTCAACTAGGAGCCTAATTAGCTCCTACCTTGAGATCTGCTTAGGAACATGTACACAAGCAGGTGGGTGTAGAATCCAGCCAGATCGTAAGAGTTTCTGGGGTCCAGGGCATGATTTAGATAATATAAACTACCTAGTAGGGGAGTGACGCTACTATGGATCATTGGGTATTTGGAGCTCCAATAATTGGAACTGAACCTTTAGGGCAATGAGCGGACTTGAGTAAGGAAAGTGCCATTAGAAAGTTCAGGAATAGAGTAGAGTAACAATAACCATCCCCGCATTCAAGGTGATTTCTATCATCCGATACAAGCATGTCAATAGTCCAGAAATATGGTATTCAATAGTGTCATGCAAGCCAATATTGGTAGTCCTTTCCATCCGTGAAAGCTTAAACCAGTCAAATGGCACCAAAGTGGAGATGGGCACATCCTGGAGAGGACATTGCCGAGGGAACTCCGATGGTGTCTGCGGGGTGATGAATTGCTCTACTTCTGATGCCTGGACAGGGTGTTCATCAAAACGGGTAGACTACACATTGTCCATTACAACTCGCAGAGTATGGCTGATAAGAGAGCAAATGCTTCAAATGAAGGAGAAAGATGCGGGTTTGCCGAAAGTAGAATAGGGGTTGACTAATGGAAGAGTGGTATTGGTGATCTTCTCTTCATTATTGAGGCACGAAACCTCACAAAGAAAGTCTAACTTATTGCCAAAAGATTTACTGTGGAGAGAATCTACTTAGGATGTGACCACTAAAGATTGAGAATTGGAAGAGGGTTGCATGGCTAGATGATCCACGCATATGGGTTCAATCTAACAACGGTTGATTTGTCAAGCATACTTGACTCAGACACCAAAAATACTCCCTTCATTTGGGTCATCATTTGTGAGAGGATCCCATTAAAACTCAGTCTCTATCTCTTTCATTCCTCTCGGGTAGTTCAACGAAAGAAAACAAGGCTTGATTCTTCTTAAAACGGGGACAAACTAGAGTAAGCTTCGTGCTTACCTCTAAGTGAGGAACTTGCACATAAAAACTAGTCTCTATGTATCGATCCGAGGTAATTTAAATAGGAAAGGAAGTCACTCTAAAGGTAATCTAGGAGGTCCGACTTGAGCAAATGCTCGAGGAATGTGACGAAAAGGCTCGATGGGCGCAAGACCCTTGTGAGTTGGTTTTCTTGTTCAGTTAGCCTCATCCCAATTTGGCATCAGAGCCATGTTTGCTGGATAAATCAGCCATTCGTAGATTGAACCCATCTACCAGGATCAACCGCGTCGAGCATGAAAATTTACGGCTTTTGGAGCCTAAAAGGATTTAGGCACGTGCTAGACTTAGTTTGGGAATTTAATTGAGATTGGATTTGGAGATATCACTAACCTTTTAAGACTAGTTCTCATGAAACATTTAACCACCTAGGATCTTATTGTTACACTTGAGAGGCGTGCAAGCCAACCAACATGCCCTGAATTGGTACCCATCCCTAAATCCAAGTCGCTTGCTTGCTTGTACATTTTAATTCACTACACTGTTACCCTGATTGATGTTCAAATTGATAGTCTATGTAAGGCTCGATAATTTGAATTACATTCCCTAGCATGTCACTACTCGTCCTAATTTACAAGGAAAATAAAGGATTCCACTATGATTATTATAAGCATTTATCATCTCCCTCTCACTTACCGCCAATTACAATTATTTGTTCAAATACATTAAAATTCTTGAATCCCACCTAAATTGAGATCATGCAATTAGACCATGCCTTTGCCAGTCATAAAGATTCCAACACAAAACTACCAACTTGACATCAAAACCCAAAGCTAAAGAACATAAGCCACGAGTGTTGTTTATATAGTGACTTCAACATAAAAATGTCATATTGAGAGTTGAAACTGAATACTAACACGCTACAGATATATTCCTCAATCAACCACAAGTGCAGCAGCGATTAGCAAATCTAAGACACAAGATTAGAGGCTAAAGAACAGGGAGAAACACGCATCAAACAAACCAGAAACGCAGCAGCATTTTGCAAGCTTAAAACTCCATGCTAAGAGCTAAAGAACAAAGAGAACATGCCTCAAATAAACTAGAAATGCAATAGCGTCTTTCAGGCCTAAAACCCCCGATGCTAAGAGCTAAAAGAGGGCATGGAACAAATATAAAATAACCTACAAATTGCAACGGTAGTCAGCAAGCTTACGACCCAAGATTAAGATATGAAAAATGGCTTGAAACGTGCATAAATCAACCAACTAATGCAACAATCATTAGCAAGCCTAAGACCCAAGATTACGAGCTAAAAGAGTACATGATAGAAACATAAAACATCCTAACATGAAACAAGCATAAAACGATCTAAAATTGCAACAGTAATCAGCAAGCTTAGGTCCCAAGATTAAGACCTCAAGAATGGCTAGAAATGTGCATAAATCAACTAACTAAACACGGTGACCATTGACCTGCCTAAGAACCAATATTGGAAACTAAAAGACAGCAAAGAAAAGGCATAGAATGACCTATAAAATGCGGCCACAATCAGCAAGCAAAAAATCCGAAATCTCAAGCCCGAAGCATACCAAAATGGTGCCAAACGATCATGAATACAATAGCATTTAACGAAGAGTCAACAATCCCTTTCTTGATGAGAAACAGTATTGAAGTCAAAGGGAAAACTCACGCAAGAGGCGGCAGCACTAACAAAGGATGAACAACCCCATTTTCGACAAAAATGACATTGATATAAAGAGGAAATATCGAGTAAGGAGCTGCAACATTAACAGATTATGAACAACACCATTTTCAAGCAAATGATTTCAAAATCAATAGGAAATAATGAGCAGAGAGCTGCAGCTTTAATAAAGTACGAACAGCCACGTTTTCTATAAAAATGACACTGAAATCAAGATGAAATATCGAGTAACAAGCAGATGCATTATCGGAGTATGCACAAAGCTCATTCTCAACGAAAATGACATTGAATTTAAGAGAAAACATTGAGCAAGAAGCAGCCGCAATAACAGATGATAGAGAGTCCCATTCTCGGTGAAAATGACATTCAAATCAAGAGGAAATGTTGAGTAATGAGCTTTAAATTATTGGAGTATTCACAACACCATTCTCAACAAAAATGACATTGAAATTATGAGAAAATATTGAGTAAAGAGCAGCTGCATTAACAAACGATAAACAGCCCCATTATTTGTCAAAAATTACACTGAAATCAAGAGAAACCATTTAGTAGGAGCAATTGCATTAAGAGATGATAAACAGCCCCATTTTTGCCAAAAATTACATTGAAAATCAAGAGTAAATGTTGAGCAAGGAGCAGTTGCATTAAAAAATAATAACCTCCCCATTCTTCATCAAAAATGGCATTGAAATTAATAGAAAACATCAAGGACCAGCTGCATTAATAGATGATAAACAGCTCCATTCATTGTCAAAAATGATATTGAGATCAAGAGAATCTATTGAAAAAGGATCAGCTGCATTAACAGATGATAAACGGCCCCATTCTTCATCAAAAATGACATTAAAATAAAAAGAAAACATTAAGCAAGGAGCAGCTGCATTAACAAATGATAAACAGTCCCAACATTGCACATAAATTGCAACAAAACAACATGCAGCTTGCTAATAACAAAAAAGAAAAAATCAATAGAACAGCAACGAATTGCAGTGACTTACAACAATTTCAATACCAAAGCAAACAATAAAAGCACAAAATCTGCAGCAAGAAAAGACAGGCTACAGTTGGACAACATTTGAACGGCAATTAACAGCCATTACAGCACTTAATCTGCAATGAAATAGCAACCAAAAATAGCTATAACAACAAGACAAACCCTAAAACTGCAGTAAAAAATAACAAACAATAGCTAGACACAGCATCACTGCAGCAAAAATAGCATTTAAGCTGTAGCAAACAGCCCCATTAATCGGAAACAATATAGCATCGCAGCCCTGAGTATTCCACAGGATCAACAAATGCGTCACAAGGGAGGGAACCTCACCTACTTAGCACCAATGGCTTAGACGGGTCCAGATGAACTCGGGTCAGCTTCAATTGGCCACAGGATGAGGCAGTCGGCTGGTCCTGAGGTGGGTCTAGCATATGAATGACTGAGATCAGGTGGCGCCTGGGCTTGGATGGACTTGGTTTTTGGGCAAAGGGGTTCGGCCAGGGCTTGGTCGTTCGCTGGAAGGGATTCGGTCAGTAGATTGCAGCATCATAGGGCTCGGAGCAGTAGGTGATGGTTGTGAGGATCGGTGCTCGGGCTAGGTGATCAAGCTGAAGGAGCTGTGGATTCTGTGGGTCACGAGGTGAGGCGCAGTACCGTCGTCGAGAGGAGGCGGTGACTCTGTTGTATCTTCTTTTTCTTTCGCAGAGGGCATCCATTTGTGCTCTCTTATTGGCTCGAGGTGGTGCTCGTTGGTTGTGGATCGGAGCTCAAATCAGTGGGTGGTTCGACGACACTTTGATCGAAGGAGACTCGCAATAGCGCCGAGATGCGGGTAGAAGAGGGAGGAGCCAGGGTTCCGGTGGTAGGGAAGAGGAAGGAGGCGAGCTTTATTTTCTTTTAGGCTCCGCATTTTTTCAACCTTGACTATTTTTTTTTTCCCGTATTCTGCTCTACCCATTTTTATTGAGTTTTGAGTCTGTTTACCGTTTATTTTAAAAGTAGTGTGTAAAAAATAATTCGGTTAAGAATATTTTTATGAGTATTGATAATTAACCGAATGTTCAACGTACACTTCACTTGATACAAAATGGCAGCTTGAAAATGCGGTTGAATTTGCGGTTGTTCAACGGGATCATTCAACTTTTCTGCACTTTATCCCTCAGTCTATATGTAAATATTTAATATGTAATATATAATAAATTTATTTTATAAATCTCTCTCAGTTTTTATACACGTAAAATTTTGATAACTTTCTAGAATAAATTTTACAAGCGTCAATATCTAAATAATGATTTATATAACGAATTCATTATAAATTATACATTGAATATTTACTCTGCTTCACATGCCCCTAAACTTTGAGTAAATATTTACTGTGTAACATATAATAAGTTCGTCATATAAATTATCGTTTGTATATTGACATTTGTAAAATTTATCCTTGAAATTTAAAAATTTCATGAGTGCAAAGATTTGATAAAAATTTATATAGCGAACTCGTTATATAATAGGGTTTCAGGAACCTTTGATATACTTAATGTTTCAGACAAGGCCTGATTCCTAGTTCTGCAAGATAGAATTTGAATTCAAAATTTAAAAATCGACCTTATATATGATAGAGTTTGGATATCATTAAAAACATAAGATATTGATAGCGGATCCTCATGGCTTTAAGATGGGACGCACTGTCCTAAACTCACCTCTTTTCCACCCTTGATCTCTAAAGTCTTTTTTGGCAGGATGAAATGGAATTGAATTGGAATGTCATTTCAATCTCTATTTCATTCCTCTTATTTGGCTGTGCAGAAAGAGGATAGAATGACTCTTTACCAAATATCTCTTAATTTTGTTCTTTCCTATAAAGGAAGGAAGGATCATTCCCTTATCTATCTTTTAAATAAACATTATGCATTGAAAATTATATCCTTAATTTCTAGTCTAGTTATAAAAAATGTGTTAACCATGAAAAATAACACATTCTCTCTCCTCCCTTGTATAGATTACATCAATTGATAATGAATTTGAGAAATAACACCAAATTGTGCTAATTGTCATCTTTCCCCCTATTTGTCCTCTTTTCCAATAAAGTTAAATAATCTCTTTCTCTCTTTTTTTTCTCTATCTTTCCCTCTCACCAATGTTCCCTCCTTCTCTCCATCCATCCCTACCAGTAGCCTCCTCAACCCCTTCTTTCGGTGCCGTCTCCGCCACTACCCCGTCCTCCCTATGTCGTCCCTGCCTCCCTCCCTCCCTCCCTCCCTCCCTCTTCCGGTGTCGTGCCAGCTCGTCATCTCGATGCCGTCTCTACCTCCATCCCTCTCCTAGTGCTGTCTTCATTATGCCATGCTTGCTGCCACCTCCATCCATCCCTCCCAATAACCCCCTCTCCCAGCGTCGTAGTCGCTACTGCCCCCTCCCATATGTCGTCCCGTCTGTCCACTGTTCTATCCTGGTAAAACTGCATCCCTCAATCTCTTTCCTCTATCCCTCCCCAGTGCAGCATCTCTCGCTCAATCTTAGTTGATTTTTATTGTTATGGTTTTTAATGAAACTGCTGAGACCTATTTGTATGGCATCGGAACCTATTTATATAGCACAGGGACCTACTTATATAACATCGAGATCTATTTATATAGTATCGGGACCTATTTATATAGCATTAGGACCTATATCGGTTTTGGACAAATGTGTTGAAATCTGAATAATGTTGGGACCTATTTATATATCATTGGGACCTATAAAAATTTTGGATATGTGTGATGAAATCTAAACAATGTTGGAGATTTATTATAATATATTGGGATATGAACCCATTTATATAGCATCCAAATATATTTATATAATATTGGGAGTTATTTATATAATATCGGAACCTATATAGGTTTTGGTCACGTGTGTTAAAATCTAAACAATGTCGGGAGCCTATTATAACTATGAGCCTTTGGGCTAGCCCATGAAGCCCGCTAAACTTAAATAAACCCATAATCAATTTTATTGTTTTTTTTGCCTTCTGGCACCCAAAAGCCCATATATTTATCCATTCCCCTACTTGTTTATTCATTCCATTGCAAATTTCCCCCAAAACCACCAAAGCTAGAGAGAGAGAAGAAAAAGAAATAGAAAAAGAGGGCACGTGAAATAGAGAGAAGAGGAAGAAAAAAACGGAGACGAAGAAGAATGGAGACAGAGAGTTTAAAAAAGAAATGGACAAGGAAAATAAGATGTAGATGAGATTAATTTCAAGTTTAGTGGATTTTATTACTTGATAATATACTATAGTCATTATGATTTGGGTAGAAAAATATGGATAATAGGCTATGTAAAGGTTATAGGGTTGATCATGGTGGAGTAGATTAAGCTTCTTAAGCATTTTAGGATCATTTTTATTTGAAGACATGTGAATATATTACATATATTGATTTTTTACTATGATTAATATAACAAGGATTGAAAAGAGCTAAAATAGACCTCTTGGAGACTAAGATCGGTGAAAAATCGACAACGATGGTTGTGAGCACTCTTTTTCATTGTAGAATAAAATACTATCCAAATTATATAAACTTTTTAATTTACAGATACTCATTTAGTAGCATTATACTAAAAGAAATATTATAAAGTTATATTTATATTCTGATATATGATATTGTTATAGTATTGATATGTAATTTATATTTGTGTTAACCATTATGTGTGATATTGAATTATGCACTACTGATTGTGTTTGTGAATAGCCATGGTGACCGCTAAGTCGGCGGACTAGAAATGGGTCAAAAAAATAGAGAAAGGAGATTATAAATAAAAGAGGAAATAGAGAGATTTAATTTACTGCCAGTTTTCAGTGAAATATAAAAATAAGCCGATTTAAAATTACTTTTACCGTCGGAGGGTAATGGACGGCCCCCGCGAGTGTGAGGTGTGTAGATGAAGGGCACAAAGAGATGAGAAGAAGCTGGTCTTGATTATTTTATGGAGTCATAATGTCATCAGATAGTGGAATGTCGATACTGTCATAATTTTGTCACTGAGTGAGTACACATGGCTATTTATTGTCTGATTAATTGATTCTATGCATTGTATAAGTAGTAGGGTTGAGCATTTTCATTGTTATTTTTGTTGTCATTTTGTAATGTATATGATTTCTTAGGGAATTATATTTATAATTTTATTCTACTCTAAAAATCTGTAATAATTGAGTTCACAACTCACCCCTGCAAATTTTCTTTTTCAGCTAAATAGTTTGAGGACGAGCCGCTTGGAAATAATATTTTGTTTTAGGGGATCAGTGTCAAGCTTCTTGTAGGCAGATATTAAGGCTATGTAAGATATATATATATCAATTTGTATATAATGTTACTACCTGAACTTTTAGTTGAGATTGTTTATGATTGGTGAAATGAGGAGTTGTGGTATGTGGAGGTGGTGTTAAAAGGATATCATTTTGATGGTTATTATAATAGGTTTATGTTTGATAAGGAATCGCTACAAGAAAATTGCGAAATACCGATGAATATCCCTTAGTAATCTATCGAAAAATCACTTTACCAACGGATTGCCAACAGATACAAGCCGTCGTGTTTTCTCTTGTTGGGAATTTTGGTCTGTTAGTAATCCGTTAGTAAAATTTTGTCGGTAATTTGTTGGAAAAATGGAAGACCGATGGCTACACATTCGACGACTGTGGAGTTGTGTCCGATGATCCGTCGGTAATTTGTCCACGGATGATCCGTCAGTAATTTGCCCACAAATGATCCGTCGGTATTTTGCCCACGGATGATCTGCCTGTAAATCAGTTGGTATTTACCGACAGCTGGTCCCGTCGGTAAATTATCGATGGATATGCAGCCCCGGAGTTTCCATTGAGCTGTCGGTATCCCGTCGGCAATTCATCGGGTGGAATTTGCACAAATATTAATGTATTTTATTTTATAACTAATTATATGTTAAATTTATAAATCGATTGATTCAATTAATAACCAAATACGAAAACAAATTTTATTAATTAGAAATATTTATAATATTTGTCCAAGTAAAAGAAAATATTAAAATATTAAAATCCTAATCATTCTATTTTCGAGCCTGACTCGAAACATGTTCTGTGTCGTCGTCTTCATTATTAATGTTTGGACTCTGTTGCTGTGGAGTTGGAGGACACGAGGTCATCCTATTGAATCTCTCCATAAATTGATCAAGTTTCGATTCCATCCGATCCATCCTCTAGTTCATCCGCGATTCTATATTTCCTAACATCAGATTCACCTGTGATTCCATATCTTCTAACAACAGATTCACCCAAGTATGCATCTCCTCTATCTGTGCCTCACATGCCCTGGAGGAACTAATATTCTCCCGAGGCGGTTGGGAGATGCTCGATTAAGGATGGGACCCGAGGCCGTAGATGTGCCCCTTCTTCCTACCTTCGGCAGCCTCCTTCCAAATCTTGAACATCTTATCTGGAGGGGGGTTGTGGAGTGCTGCTAGTAGCGTTATCTTGTGATGAGGCAAACTCCCGCAACTTCTCAAAGATGACATTCTATAGTAGGTCTTGGTTAATTAACGTTATTTAATCAATTATTTTAAATTTATTTAATTAATTAAGAATTTAATTACCTGTGCCACCTCTGCCCTTGGCTCTAGCCACTAAGTTAATTACTAAATCAAATCTAGAAATTGTAACATTTTACCATTCGATCTCGATGGGTGCCTACTAATACGCTCCCGCCAGTGTACAAAGAACTACCGACTGGAGACTTCCGATTCTCCTTATTTGCCTTTGACATCCGCAAAAATGTTTGACACTTTGAGTGACGTGGGAGTTCCTTGTAGAACTCTTCCCCCATCCAATGAGGCCATTTCTTTGCCTTCTGAATATTGGCCATCATGTCACGGTAGCGACAATTTCCCTTAAAATTGAAGGCGCCCCACATGTGGTCCTCATCGACGGGATCCCAGTCCATAAGCATCTATAATATAAAAAATAATTATTATAATAAACCAATTAAAAATATATTTAAAACAATCGTAGTTAAAATTTTACCCTCCACTCATTAAATCAATCTCGTCGTATCTTCTCCGAGACGGTGCACTATGTAGGTAGAAAATTTCTAGCCGATTTCGAACGATTACTGTAATCATTGAAATGGCTTGGGAGGTTCGGCTTGAACCTATTCAACACTAATGTTAATAAAAATAAATTTTGCTAAGAATATAATTTTCACAAAGTTATTAAATTTGAGATTTTTACCCATTGGTACCCTCTCGCTATACAAATGGCCGCCTGGTACTAGTAGAGGCGGCAGACTCCGCCGATGACCCCCTATGTTGTTCCTGACTTAGGGGAAGACTAGCCAACTGACTCCAATTGATGAATCAGTCGCTGGTGTGGCTGCTTGAGGAGAGCGGCTCTCACCAAGCGGCTCTGCAGATCTGTCGGACCTCGTGGGCTGAGTCAAGCCAATTGCTGGGCCTCTTCGACCTGTCCTCACTTTCTCCTTGTCCTTTTGGGCCTTTTCAGTAGTACCACGTTCCCGAGGCGTGTCAGGCATGGTATATGGAACTACACACATTAGACAGCCCATTATCAACCTTATAGAAATCAAAGGAAACAATGACAAGTGGCTGTTATAATTACACACATTAGACAATTCCATTTTCAACCAAAAATCTTATACAAATCAAAGGAAAACAATCAGAAAGTGGCTGCTACAACTACACACATTAGGCAACCCCATTTGCAACCAAAAACTTTATGGAAATCGAAGAAAACCGATGAGCAAGTGGCTACTGCAACTACAATCATTAGACAGCCTCATTTTCAACCAAAACCTTATAAATATTAAAGGAAAACAAGGACAAGTGACTGCTGAAACAAGAGACATTAAACAGCCCCATTTTTAACCAAAAACCTTATACAAATCAAAGGAAAGCAATGGGAAATTTGCTGCTGCACCTACACACATTAGACGACCCCATTTTCAACCAAAAACTTTATAGAAATCGAAGGAAACCATTGAGTAAGTAGCTGCTGTAGCACGACATTAAACAGCCCCATTTTCAACCAAAATCCTTATAAAATCAAAGGAAGACGGTGGGAAAGTTGTTGCTGCAAATACACACATTAGACAACCCCATTTTCAACCAAAAACTCTATAGAAATCGAAGGAAACTTGCCAGCCAATGGTAACAATTGATCATAAGCAATATATAGTTCTATTCTCATCAAGAACGGGATCGGACTCATGAGAAATCATTGAGCAATGACCAATAGTAACAATGGAAACTTACCAGCCCATAGGGTAATCAACTAACGACTGTAACAATCAGCAACGTCTAGACAGGTAGCAAAACACCCCCTCAAGCTACTAAACTCGATGAAGCCTTTTACCCAAAAGATGAACAGATAATGACAACAACAAAACAATATCAACTCAGCTTAGCTTAACACAATGGATTATTATGCATGACTGCCCAGTGATAGAATGGGAACATCAACCTCAACAAGCAGAACATGAACTACCACCCGAAAATGCCAATAGATATCCAAATAATGTAACAAATTTGCAGCAAGCATTTTCCCAACGGAGGAGAGGCAATGTATTTCGTCTTAAAGCAGCGTGTTCCACCCAAAACAACATTCTAAACAATGAATAGTAAATCCACAGCTCATAGCAATGACCCAAACTGAACCAGGGGAACAACATATCAGTAAAATGGAAATCAACAGACAAGCATCTATGGTTTAGCAGAAAAGTGACGAACATTCAAGCAAAATAACAGAAAACGACGACAAGAATGACTTCAAATAATCAGTGAAGAGGTAAGAAGATTATACGTGACCTACCAAATTGGGTTAATTGGACCTCAAGGCGCAAATCAGTAGCTCGAGTAGTTCGAGGTTGCCCTGAGGGGCTCGAGTTTGGGAACACGGTTCTAGAGGATTCGAGTAAGGAACCAAAGCGCAAGTTCCCTTCCAAAGCTGTGTAAGGAAAAAGATAGGAACTTGAAATGGAGCTGTGGGTTGGGACGGTTTCAGAGATGCGGGACGGAGATGGGATTGAAAGGTTGTGCTCGTGGCGATGCCCAATGATGGTAGGGGCTTCGGATTTGGTGGTTCGGATGCTTAGTGGTAAAGAGCTGGGGATTGAGGTGAAGAGGACTGATCGAAGAGAGGGTAGTGGATTCCGGTCTGATCGGGCACGGGATGGATCGGTGAGCGACGACCATAGGGGGGAGGAGGCGGAGGAGGAGGGTTCGATGATGGGAGTTGGCTGACGACCAAGCTTGGGAAGGGCCATCGGAGCTCCACTGAGCATTCTCCCTTCTTTTCCTTCCTCTCTGGCTGCCTCACTCAGTTGTGTTCTACTCCACCTCCTTGGCTGCTGCTTCTGAGGGTTTTTCCTTCTCTTCTGCCCCTTTTCATTGAAACCCTAAACGTGGTTATATATCATACTAGTTTAGACGTCCGTGCTACGCTGCGTATTAAGGTAATATACATAACAATATCTGTTATAAGCAAGTGAATAAATTATATTAAAGTATATAAATATTAAAATATGATTGTATTTAACTAATAATCAAATCTCTTTTTCACAAAAAAAATGTCATTTATTTAAAAAGAAATATGTATTATTCATATGTCTATAAAGTAAATATTTTATAATTTTTTACGAGTATAGAAATAATATACATTAAAATTTAGGAAACAAATATAATATTTATCTCTTTCTCATAAATAATATATTAATGGCCCATTATATTCAAGTGTAATCAATTATATTAATAGATCATTTGTTTTATGTACAGGTAACATAGGGAAGGGAATTGGAAATACCAAATCCCTTTGTGAATAAATAATTTCATTCCATTTTTCTTAAATGTAGGATTCAATTCCCACAAATGAATGAAGCTTATTCTCTTGATATACCAAGAGAATCAGGCCTGAAATAAAAATAAAATACATCAGTTCTATTCTTATACTTAAAAAGAAAATTTAATAATAAACTATACATTGATATCTTTTATATATTTTTAGATAAATATTGATATATGTTTATCGACTATTTTTATTTATTTTTAATAATATATTCTATTATTTATTAATATAATTAAATTCATGCATTATATATAAACTAAGGTAATTATAAAAAATGCATAGTGCAAAAATTATGACACAATTTTTTTATAAATATTTTTATGGTATATTAATAATAAGTTTACTAAACTCTAATATTTAAAATTTTAAACAAATAATAGTACGGATTTAAATTTTATATTCAGTCAAATAAAAACTAAAATTTGTTATTCCATTTCAACCCCTGTTGCAAATCAAACCATTCATGAATACATTATTGTTTTATCTTAAAACTGCTCAAAATAAAAAAAGATAAAAGTTTCGATTATGTAAACGGCTCCTAAATAATATATTATTATTTTATCTTAAAAGTGCTCAAAATAAAAAAAGATAAAAGTTTTGATTATGTAAACGGCTCCTAAAGATGTTATTATTTTATCTTAAAATTACTCAAGATAATAAATTTATTATAAACATATTATTATTTTATCTTAAAACTAATCAAGACAAAAAAAAACCTAAATGTGTTGTTTTTTGAATCTTAAAACTACTCAAGATTAAAGGAAAAAAAAAAAGAAGGAAGGTAGTTCATGATGAGGTTTGAACCCAATACCTTCCATGTGAGAGAAGTACAGCCCAACTACTAAGCTAGAATGGAAGATTTGCTAAATGCCTGCTGAAAACATATGTATAGCAAAAAAAAATTGGGGACACGTGTCTCCAAGAGAGCTTTGTAACTCTCTTTTAGTATATAAAGAATAGATGATATTTATTTTATTTCTATTTCCTATTTTCTTATTAAAATTTACTTAGTTAAGATTTACTTGAAGAAGAAATTTAGGAATAGTCACTCAACTGTGCCTCACATAATATTTCAAACGCTTTTAATTTTTAATGGCCCTTACAACTCCTTAAGGCGTACAAACCATTCTTTGCTTAACTTGTTCTTAACTCCTTGATACTATGTTCTATTTTTTTCTTTAATATTTCATGAGTTAAGATTCAAATGACACTAATATTGCTTAATTTAGGCCTCTCAATAGTTAGATACAATTTTTCAAATAAAACTAGGCAAGATAAACCAATAAGACAGATTCGGCCAATTTATAGTACTTAGTTCACCAATGGATTTACCGACGGATAATCCATCGGCAAAGAGCGGGAAAAATCCCGCCAACCATGTTCAAGTACCGACAGATTTACCGACGGATTGGTAAAAAAGTGAGAAAACACCTACCAATCAAAATTTATACTGATGGAATCACTGACGTCGGTATATACCATCGGCAAAATGGACTCTCCCTCTCAATTGATTTACCAATAGCAAACTCTGTCGGTATTTTCCATCGGTAATGCATCCTCTGTTGGTAAAGCTTCCGCACGCCTGCGCTAATGGTATGCCGACAGAATAGATCCGTCGGGTGAGTGCCGACGGATTATCTATAAGTAAAACTCCCGCGAGCATCCCACCATGCCACGCTAACGGATTTACCGACGGAATGTTCTGTCGCAAAACTCGGCGTACAATAGCTAAAGATTATCCGTCGGAAATCCATCGTGAATTCCGATAGACGGCACATCTGTCAGTATTCGATAGTTTTCTTGTAGTGAATTTCATAAAATTAAGGGGAACTCTGCCGAGTTTTCAAGTCGTGGTAATTTTTGTTATCAGAGCATAGATTATAGATTCTGTAAACTCTAATCGATTCTCCATAGATTTTTGGAGCGTTTGGTAGTGTTGATTTGTGATTTATATTATATTGTTAATTTGGATGCCTACGAGATTTGCTTTTCCGGCATGACATTATTTGGAGATCGGTAGTGGGCACCTATATGGTTTCATAATTTCATTGAGGGTGCAGTGCAGCATGTTGACACCTCATTTTGGCTTAGAAGGTACTTGAACCTTGATCTCAAAAAAAAAAAGAGTGAACACGTGCCAATATTATACTTGAAATGATGTTTGAGATTAAAATTGAGGATCCAATTAGATTGATCATTGGGTAAATTCAAAATCATTGTGAAGAACATCAAGCTAACTTCAATTTGATATATTTTGGACCCGAGATTTGACCCAGAGAAGAATATATGATTTTTTAGATGAAATTGGTCGAATATATCATATTCATGCATTTTGGTCAGTTTTATTTAGAAAATTCTATCTAATTATTTAGAAATCTAAATTAAACAGTATTAGAATTATTTGGATCTTAACTCATGAAAGATTAAAGAAAAAATAGAATATAGTATCAATGAGTTGAGAATAACCTAAGAAACGAATAATTTTTATATCCTAGGGAATTCTAAGGGTCTTAGAAACTAGGCAAATTTAAAAATTTTATATATGGCCTATATTAGAGTCTTTCTCTGAATTTCTTTCTTCAGTGTATCTCCCAATTAAGTAAGCCTTGGTAAAAAAATAAAAAATAAAACAAATGTTAGGGTTTCGGTAGCAGCTATCAAAAGGGAATAGAAGTATAAAATAATAAGAAAATAAGAAAAAAGGGGAGCCTCGAGGGGTTTTTTAAGGCAAAAAAAGAACCTACAGCAACAAGGGGCAGTATTTTGGGTTTTCTAGGAGTAGTGAGGAGGTTTTGAAGGATAGGACAATACAGAAGAGGGTGTGATGCCTTTGGTAGAGAGCGGAGACTGCCTCGAATGGAAGTGAGTGATTGCTACCACCGAAGTTGTCCGGGCTTTGCCGACCGAATCCAGCACCGTTACTTTCCCGGTGACTAGAGGTGTGTGGCCAATCTTCCCTAACTCATCCAAAGCTGGAAGACCATGAGGTTCTCTTACCAGCCATGTCCCGTTAACAGACACGCCTCCCCATTCACAGTCAAGACGTTCGTAAATTGGTAAGCTAGGTAAATCTCGATGGGTACCCAACTGCTAGTTGACCTTGTTCATTTCTGTTATTGATCAATTCTGCACGTTACTAGCATTCAGTCTATTTTGGTCTATTGCTTGATCGCTTCCCTTGTGACCTGCCAGTGGTACCTTCTGTGATTTACTTGTTGATGGATTACTTTGTTGGTTGGCAGTTGATGGTTGGCCTCTGTTTGCATCTGTTCATGGATGAATCACTTTGTTCATTACTTGCCGATGGCCAACCTCGATTTACTCTGTTGACTGATTGCATATTTCTTTGCTTATTTATTGATTATTATTTCTATTGCTCGTATGAACTGAGATTAATCTCGTCTCCTGAAAATCTTTGGCTAGTAGAGGTTGGTGATTGTATAGTGACAATGTTAGACCCATTATGTTTGCTAATTGCGTTAATGTCTTTTATATACAATGATGATCCTGAGTCAGACTAGCTTTGATTCTTGCTAGGTTGGAGGTTGCTGCAAGATTCTTTTTACGAATTTCATGTCATTTATCATCGAGAATGGAGCTATGCACAACCCAATAGTGCGACAGCTCCTATCTCGACATTTTTCTCTCATTGGAGCGTCATTTTCATCAAGAAAGAAAGTTGTGCACATCTCGATAGTGCAGCAGCTCCTATCTTGACCTTTTTTTCACTTGATTGTGTCATTTTCATTGAAAAAGAAGCTGTGCATATCCCGATTGTGCAAAGGCTCCTATTTCGACATTTTTCAGTTGTTTAAGTGTCATTTTCATTGAGAAAGAAGCTGTGCATATACCAACAATGCAGCAGCCCTCTTTCAATATTTTTCACTTGTTTAAGTGTCATTTTCATCGAGAAAGAAGTTGTTCACGTCCTGATAGTGCAGCAGTTCCTATTTGGAACTTTTTCACTTGTTTAAGTGTCATTTTCATCGAGAAAGAAGTTGTGCACATCTCGATAGTACAACAACTCATATCTCTACATTTTCCACTTGTTTAGGTGTCATTCTCACCGAGAACAGCGCTATGCACATTCTAATAGTGCAGCAACTCCTATCTCATTATTTTCTCTCATTGTTTCCTTGTCATTATAGAAGCCCTTTTATTGAGAGTTGCACTTAAATCTTCATGGCATTTTCAATAGAAAAAGTGGTTGTTTCGTGTTTATATTATTACTGGATCGTTGCCCAATGATTTCCCGCGTTTTTTAATGCAATTTTGAAGGGGAATAGGGCTGTTTAGTATCCTTAATTACAACAACTCCGCGCTTTTTGTTTCTCCTTGATTTCAATAACTTTTCCAAAAAGAAGTTGTGTCAAAGGGTATTTGTATTGTAGCTGGTCCTTGATTTTTCTACAAATTTGGAAGTCGCTTTTTGTTTGGAATGCAGTTTGAAATACTGTCTTTGGTCCATTGTCGAAGCTATTGTTCCTTGCATGATTCTTCCTCTTGATTTGGTGTGTTTCATGGCTTAGAGTGTGTTTGTTAATTCTCTACACATGTTGAACCATTTCAAGATTATTTGAGGATTATTTCTAGTTGTTCTCTAGCATTTAATTTCAGATTTTACAACCATCATTTGTTACATTATTTCGTGATTATTTTGAGGCTTGTTTTTACCCGTTCTTTAGTTGTTGATCCTTGGATTTGGAATTTCCATTTGCGGTTCTATTTTGAGGTTGTGTGATGGTTATTTCTGGTCATTCTTTAGTCCCCCATTTTAGGCGTTTCACATCTTAATCCATCACTCAGGATATTCTGTACTTTAGCCTCTCATCTTGAAGTGTCGCAGATTATTCCTAGGCAGTTAGATTAAGTGTTTTATGATCTGACGGGATTTGGGGACTCCAATGTATGTGAGTGAACAATTGTATGGGGTGGGTAGAGCGAGAGAGAGATGATGATTTCATGTAGCTTCAAAGTGTAGTGGAAACCTTTACTTTCCATACTTAGAGTAGGGCGGTTAGTATCATGCTAGGGCACGTGATCTTGATTATTGATTTCGATTTTGGACCTACAATTCGAACCTCGATTAGGGAAACAATTGGACCAATTAAAATGTGCAAGCAAATAAACAACTTAAAATTTGGGACGGGTACTAACCTTAGGCATGTCGATTGGCTTGTGAGCCTTTCAACTGTAATTAGATCCCTGAATTCAAACTTTGGTTCAAGACCAACAAATGGTGACCTAGGTGATTAGTATCATGATCCTTAGGCAAATAATAGGTTTCTAATCGACCTTAGGACTAATCCTTAAATGATTATTGGTGACTCCAAAAACTCAAACACGATAAAAGTCCCAAGTTAGGTCTCGTGCGCACCTATAGCCCTTGGGGCTTCCTCAACTCGGAATGATTTCTACATTCGACACAGTGATTGAGGGTTATGTGTTGAACTTGTAGTGTAGTGACATTCTTGTCTAATTAAATTGATAATGATTTTAGATGGTGACGAGTTTCAATATAGTAATATTATTTTAGACTAATTGATTAATTATATAGCTGAAATCTTAAATCTCATATTTACCTTTGAGATTGGTTGTTTGTGGTTGTATAAATGTGGTTTCTATAATTGTGATTTGAGTGTTATTTATAATCTGCATTTGAATTTTCAGCAGACACGATGTCTTTTATGTGATCTGTTAATTTAATCATTTTGAAAATTATTGAAATTTTGAATTAAATAAACAATATTATTTGAAGTGTTTTGCGGTTCGGAGTATGTGATTCTGAGTGTAATGGTTAGCCTTTGAACAATTTGATGTTTAGGATAAATGTTATACTGTATGATTGAAGTGATTTTATGCTAATTGATTTTACATGAATATGTTGAGATAATGGATGCATTAAATGACAGATGTGATGCTAATATCACTGCTCTGAGTTGAGTAAACTTGAATTAAATTTTTTACTATAGAAGTTTGAGTTTTAGAATTTAATTAATTATAAGAGCTTAAAATAAGGGGTTATTTAGGATTTTGGGTTGTGAAAGTTCGAAGCGAAGCAGGTTCCCAAGGAAACAAAGATTCTTTGATTTAGTTCTATGACTTCTCAAATGGATATTCTTAGTTGGGAGATGCTTAATTTTCTGCTGTATCCGCAACAAATGGGAGGTGCTCCGTCTTGAATTGATGGATTTAACATTACACTCGATATGGATATTCTCCATGGTACTTATCTATTATTATCATTGTTATTTCTAGGTTTCATATCTGTCAATTCGAGGTACAGAAGACAACAAAAGCAAAGGTTCAGATATATTTACTTGATTATTCTCGAACTTCTTGATTATTATGTAGGTTTATTATGAATTCACTTGTTTTGTATTAATATAAGTCTCCAATCAAGTGGTTTGATTCAGGGATTTCTATGAACATATCTATCAACATGAAAATAAGGATTCTTATATTTTGCAGATACATTTATATCAATCTCTAGTCATTTGGGCTAATTGGGGATCTCTCAGCATATAATATCAGTAAGAAGATAAGGATTTCTAATATAATCTATGTATCTTTTCATACAGATATTCAGCTTTGAAGCATAAGAAGTGGTTTATTTGCAAGTTGTATTGAATAAACTTTTTGCAGTATCAAAATTACTATCAAAGTGCGCGGTGGAAGTATAATGGAAGAACAAGCCAAGGAAAAATTATTTGGAAGTCTGATATTGCTTTGAATATCGAGTATCTTTATATTTTCATTTCAAAAAGAAATTTTTGGGATGAAATTTTAATTAATAGGGAGGAATTGTGAGCTCATGGGCTGGCCCATGAAGCCCACAAGACTTAAATAAGCCGATAATCAATATTTTCCTTCTGCCACCCAAAACTCGATGTTTTTAATCCATTTCCCCATTTTTTTTCATTCAATAGTAAATTTCCCCCAAACCTACCAAAGCTAGAGAAAGAGGGAGAGGAAGAAAGAAACAAAATAGAGAGCACGGGAGATAGAGAGAAGAAGAAGAAAAAAACTGAGACGAAGAAGAACAGAGACAGAGAGTTCAAAGGAGAAATGGATAAGGAAAATAGAATGTAAATAAGATTCATTTCAAGTGTAGTATATTTTATTACTTGATAGTGTATTATAGTTAGTATAATTTGGTAAAGAAGTATGGATAATATGATATGTGAATGTTATAGGGTTGATCATGGTAAAGCATATTAAGTTTCTAAAGCATTTTAGGACCATTTTTATTTGAAGGCATTTGTGAATATATATATATATATATATATATATTTACTATGATTAATTTAGTAGGGATTGAAGAGAGCCAAAATAGACCTCTCGGAGACCAAAATCGAAGAAAGATTGACTAACGGGTGGTTGTGAGAACTCTTTTCTATTGTAGAATAATATATTATCTAAATTATATAAACCTTCCAATTCACATATATTCGTTTAGTAGTATTAGACAAAAAATGTTATAAGGTAATATTTCTGCTCATAATACATACCTAATTATATATGAATGAGTATATGTATGATTTGTTATGGTACTGATATGGAATTTATATGTCAGTGTGAACCATTATGTGTCTATTGAATTAATTATTGATTGTGTTTGTGAATAGTCTTGGTGACTGCTAAGTCGGCAGACTAGAAATAAGCAAAAAAAGAGAAAAGAAAATATAAATAAAAGAGGAAAGAAAGTAATTTAATTTAATGCAAGTTTTCAGTGGAATATAAAAATAAGATAATTTAAAATTATTTTTATCACTAGAGGGTAATGGGTGGCCCCGCGGGTGTGAGATGTGTGGATGAAGGGCACCAGGAAATGGGAGGAAGATTGATCTTTATTATTCTGTGGGATCACATTATCATTTGAGAGTGGAGTATCGATACTTTCATAACTCTGTCGCAGAGGGAGTGCAGCTCCATGACTATTATTTGTATTGATTGATTATATGCATTGCATAATTGGTTGAGCATTTTCATGATTATTTTTATTGTCATTTTGTAATGTATGTGATTTGTTAGGGAATTATATTTTATAATTTCATTCTACTCTAGAAATTTGTATTTATTAATTCTACAACTCAACTCTTGCAAATTTTCCTTTTCAGCTAAATAGTTTGAGGACAAGCTGCTTGGAATTGATGTTTTATTCTCGGGGATTAGCGTCAAGCTTCTTGTAGGTAGATATTACGTGTACGTAAGATAGGTATATATAAGTTTGTATATAACGTTGCGACTTGAACTTTTAGTTGAGACTGTTTATGGTTGGTGAAATGAGGAGTTTGTGGCATGTGGAGGTGGTGTTGAAAGGAGATCATTTTGATGGATATTATAACAAGTTTATTTTTGATGAGGAATATCATAAAATTAAGGGGAAACTCTACCTAATTTTTAGTCGTGACAACAACCTATTAGGATTGGGACCTATTTATATAACATCGGAACTTATATAAGTTTTGGGCATGTGCATTGAAATCTAAACAATGTTGGGACCTATTTACAGCATATTGGGATTTGTTTATATAACTTGCAGGACTTATGAAGGTCGCGGACTAGGGTATAAAGTATCGAGACCTATATATAATTTCTCGTGACCTATTTATAAAGTATCAGGACCCATATATAAATTATCAAGACCTATATATACGGACCTATTTCTTAACAACAAGACTAATTGGAATATTGCAATATTGCATTGTGTAGAGTTTAACTAATATATCATTACTTCATATTAATGAATTGGTACTATGAAGCATGTTAGAGTGTTAATTATGTTCAATGGCAAATGGGAGTGTATGGCGGATGGAGGTTGTCAATATTTAGGGAGTCAAATAAAGTCAAAAGGATTAATTATCCCAATAAGTATCACATATGATGAGTTATATCAAAAGGTACAATCAATCATTCCCTATGACAATAGTAGGTCTATTATGGAGTTGCATTCTACAAATATCAGATGAGGTGGTATTCCATATCAAATGGATATGGAAAATGATGAAGATTTAGAGTTCATACTTAGCAAGAAAAGGTATCAATCTCAGTATGTGTGACATTGTTGACGAACCAGATTATGAAGTAGTCCAACAAGCAGGTATTGGTGAAACAGGTGATGTCTCCTTCCATGGAAGCAATCAACCCCAAATAGGCACGTAACTTGCGCCACCCCTTCATTAAAATACTGAAAGCTGACAAAACAAGAGATGCACATTGTAATGAAGTAGAAGATACATATGTGCATGGTTTCTCATATGCGAAAAGACAATATACTCAAAATGATAAGGTCCCTTTTTTGGAACCTAGTTGCTACGGAGTCTAACATGGGGATGGTGTGGTGAGATAGTCAAGGGTAAGAGGAGATCTTTGTATCAATGATTCAAAATAGGATGCAATACAACCATTAGATAATGCAGGTACTGTGAGGCATTTACTAGGGATAGATGGATTTAGATGGAGGAAGATGTGACCAGTGGTATGGCCAAAGCAAATACAAATGTAATTTTCAAGGGACATGCAAAGATTGCTCGGCCTATATGTTTTGGGACGAAATTTTGAATGGCAAGTTCACAGGTCCAATAAGTCATTGTTCATTACAGTACGCAAGCAGGCTAATTGCTCCTGAAAATTTCTTACCATTCGAATCAATGAAGGTTCTTTTTGGGAGGTTCAAGGGTGGATTGATGAGTACAGATACATGTGTAATTAGGTTCATGATGCCATCGCCAGGCTAGAGCTAGTATCATTGGAGATGTAATTGCATCAAGATTGTTTAGTGTTGGAGGAAGAGTAATGAAGACAAAAGATGCCATTACTGACATGAAGGAGATGTATGGAATCCAAATACTTTATAGTAAGGCATGGTAAGCACTAAATTATGCGCACTCTCTCACTTAGATCTCCTATACACTCATATCAACTGTTACATCATACTGTCACGCTTTGCGGAAGGTGAATCTTGGCTCACATACAAACTTATATATTGACACTGTAATCGTTTCCTATACTTTTTCATGTCTTTCGAGCCACGCATACGGGGTTTTAAGCAGTACCTATGACCAATAATTACTGTTGATGGTACCCATTAAAGGACGATAGACACGATATTTGTAGCATGTGCCAAGGATGGTAATGACCAAGAATGCCCTTTAACATTTGTATATGGAGATACGAAGAGTATTCATACGTGGACATGATTTTTAGGGCTTTACATATGGCTATTGGCGATATTGCTAAGTTGATATTTATTTCAAACTGTAATAACACAAAAGGCATTCATGCAATATTCCCAGATGGAAAACATCTTCTATGTTGTTGCACATTTAATAGAATCTGATCAAACAGTTCCACCGAACTAACTTGAAAGATTTTTTTGGGTAGCAGCAAAGAGTTACACTCAGCATGAGTTTGAAAAGCACATGAATGAGATTGAGCAAGTGAACTCTCGATGTTTTGATGTTTATGTCCACTGCCCCTTACCACGATTCAAGTTGATGACAATTAACATTGCAGAGTGTCTGAACTCTTGTCTTAGGTTTGCACATTACTTGTCGGTTACTACTTTAGCTGAGTTTATATGCAATATGACCCAGAGGTGGCAGTACAATTGAAAGAAATTGCATCTAGCTGGATATCTCAATTAGCAAGTGTTCCACATGCCAGGGTCATGAAAATGGATGGTGATACCCATCATATGACGTGCACCGTTTTTAACTGGAATGTATTTTTGGTCAAGCATTGCGCACCACAGTGGGCGATCGACCTCTAATAACATATTTGCACTTGTGAATTTTTTCAACGAGAACAATTATCATGTGCCTATGCTCTTGTTGTAACAAGGTTTTCTTTTGTTACCTCTAACATTTTTTCCTGATATTTTTCATATTAGTTTTAATTACTTCATTTGTGAACAGAGGGCAGAACACAGATTGGACTACTTTGTGTATCAATTTCTATTTGTCATCTTCTGTTGTTGTTGCATACTCAAAGCCAATCATGCCTGTTAATGGATCCACACAATGGGTAATCCTGAAGGATGCACATGCCATGGTCATTCTTCTACGAGAGATGCTACCTCAAGCATAAAGGCATCGTAGTAGAGACACGAATTAGGAAGAAGTGCAGGCACTGTGGGTTGTAACTCATCCATCATCCAATTGTCCAAATAGAGTTGTGGACAGAAATCAATCGAGTATGTCCAACAATAGCATTTGCTCATCCGGTCATCGACGATGTGGTAACTACCATTGTAGACACCTCATTTTAGCTCGAGAAGAAATATTTGATGGTCAATCATTCAGGACACAAGACTATCAGCGCAGGATTCGGAGGCTCGGAAAATGGACCTAACAAGGTTGAAAGTGAGCAAATTTGAATTCATCATGAAGATCATTGAGTTAACTTTGGTTTGATGGATTTTGGACTAGAAATTCATCTTGGGAGATACAATTTTTTGAAAGAAGATTGCCCGACATGTGAACAGTAATCGGGCTGTGGTTGATTTCGTGAAAAAAATCATATCTATTTATTGGGAGGTCTAATTTAAGCAAGGCTTTCTGAATTTGGATCCTAACTCATGAAGGATTAATATAAAAATAGAGCATAATACTGAAAGATACCGAATCGGCCCAAGAAAATTGATCACCGTGCCTCAGTGTGCAGGGCCGGCCTGTACTGGCCAGTTGGATTCAAAAATTCATTGCTCACTAATTCTGAGGCCTTTTCACGGGATTCTTCTTTTCAATGGTCACTAATATGATGAATACATATAAGAAATTATTATAAAGGAAAGGAAAGATTCGTGCTGAGCTGAAGAGAAGGAACATTGGCAGGTCCTGAACTGATATATATTGATAATATTTTAGTTATAAAGATTGAGCAAAAATGGAAAGGAAATATCACTGCAGCTTCATGAATCCAGAAATTATATGATACATGGCTGATTTTGAGCCTCAATATCTTTTCTCTTTCCGGGTTTAATTCCCGGATGAAGTGTATAAAAGGAGGAAGAGCGGAACCGAAAGGGGGATTCGGGGGGGGGGGGGGGGGTGTGGGTGGGTGATCTATTGAGGCTTCTGACCAACATCTTTTTCTCATGGATTGCTGCATATTACTGAGATTGCTAAGCCCCATTGATTGAGGAGAACGTTGCTGCTCAGGTCAACAACGCATCGAGCCAATTCTGCTGCGGGTGCGCTAGGTACTCCTCTTCGTTTCTCTCTTAACATTAAGTCGTTTCGGTTATTGGATGATTGTTGCTTTGACTTCATATTGTTACTTTGCTGCTATTTTGCTCTCGTTAATCGTCATATTTGTCCTACCATTGTTGTTCATCACTGAGTCTCATGATTAGCCATTCATTGGTTTCATTAGTAACATGTTAAATTATTTTTCATTCTCTGTTGCTCCCCATGACGTGTCTTATAATAGGTTGAATTGTTTGAATGATATTAGGCCGTTGGTATTAGGATGGCTATAGCCGATTGCTTGATTTTTTTTTTTTGATTTCCTTGTCGTGGCCGATTATGGATTCATGATTCATTAGGTTTAGAATTAGATGGGTCATTACCGAATCTTATTTAAGTCTTCTTGGTCTGTAACTTTGTCGTGTGCTTTGTGGAAGGAATTTGTTCTTTTTTTTATTAATACTAAATGATATTATGTCGATAGGATTGTCCTTGTAGCAACCTTGATCTAACGGAATACAATTTTGATCGAAGATCATTCCCTTGCTTGTGATTTCTTGACTTGGGTTGATGATTGGTTTGAGTAGGTTGGTTCATAGATGGCAGACTTGTAAATCATTAGGTTTCATGCTTGATTGGTCCATCGTCTGTCCATTCTCTTTTCTTTCAAGAATTTTTGACTAAGCATGTGTCATATTCATGAATTAATAGTGGGCTCCGAGCTATTGTTAGGGTGTAAAAGTTACTTTCAATCATTTACCATTATCATCTTAGTGTCAACATGCATATGCCGTATAATTTGAAAAGGTAGTGTTTTGTTTTCTTGAAGTATTTCATGCATAGTCTATGCATTCTTCCGCATATTTGGTCGTAGGATTAGAAAATACAAGATTAAATAAAGAAGGCAAATTTAGAAACATTGCTAGGGTACCGATTTAGGGCGTGTCGATGAGCTTGCGAGCGTTTCGAGCGTAATAGAGCCCCCGGATCCAACTTTGGTTCAAGACCGACAATAAAAGTCTAGGTGGTTAGTGTCATGCTCCCTTAGGTGAATAATAGGTTTCTAATCGACCTTAGGATTAATTCCATAAACGATTAGTGGCAACTCCTTTTTGTTTATTTATTTTTAGCCATGATATCGTAAACTCGATTTATTTTGGGGTTGCAACAGACTAGCGACTCCACTGGGGACAGTTTTCAAAAGCGGGTTGGGGCCCATTTATATTTGTTTCTATACTTGCCTTATTTTTTTTTCTTCCTTATCGTTTTGGTATAGTTTATGCAATTTTTTTATGTTATTCATCTTTTTTGCATATTGCATGACATTAAAATTTTACGATCCAAAACGCTCAAACCCAGGGCGATCTTAGGAACCTTTTAGTTTAGATAGAGGGTTCCGAGTAGGGGCACGGACGGAGCGGTCCAAGACTTCCGTTACGGCCCTGAAAGACCCTCACTTAGCTCGCAAGTTTCATGATGCCCAAGGGAGAGGAAACTATGAGTCGGGAGCTTGCACGTTTAGATATCACCTGTCCGTAGGACCAAGCCCACATGCATAGCATCAAGCCTCCAATCATTGGTGGCGATTGTAATTTTCTTTATATTTTATATTTTATCCAGTGGGCCCTTTGATTAGCTCATTCTATGTTAAGTGGGCTTCTCTTTTGTGTTTTGATTTTTTTTTCTCGTGGATCAGTTAGAACTGATGTACATGTACTTTATCTTGTTAGTGAACTGATATTAATTATTGCATATGCATCATAATTTCTAAAACAAAACCTAGTGGGTATGCCATTCATACTGATGTTACGTTCTAAGGTCACCTAATTTCCCATTTTGGTAAGGAATGGAGTCCCGACTTGCTTGTCCACAAATTGATCGCATAGCCTGTCCCGTTGAAGTTATCAACCGCTTATGGAGTTCCATGCGTCCTATAGAACAAGCTCGCATCCGGGAATTGATAGGAGACGTGACACTTTTAGCAAACTTCCAGATTGATTGGAACCTGCTCAGAGCTCTAGCTGGACAATGGGATAAAAGGAATACCGTCTTCGTGATCAACAAAACAGAGATAACTCAACACTCGAAGAGTACCGAGTCCTCTTAGCGGGCCCAGATTGGAAGCAGGGGATCGTTGAACCAAATATTATCACAGGTGACATCACATCTCTCTCGCGCCTCTTGGGGCTTAGAAAATCAAACATAGCTATAGAGCTTAAAAATAATGGCGGAAAAGTCCTCTTGATAGAAAATCTTTTAAATTGGTTGAAACTGAAGGTAGAAAATCCCAAGGATGACACTTTTCACATGAACATCACTCATGGATTTTTACTCTTGGTATTTGGAACTCTCTTATTTCCTAAGTCCCTAACTCAAATTGACGCAGCATTAGCTGACGTTGTCCTCCAAGTGGTGGGAGGCCGGAGCTATGTTATGGTCCTTTTGGCCAAGACGATGGCGTCTCTCAGCTTCGTAAAAGAGAAGGGAGGAGGGACAATACGAGGATGTCCTGCACTGTTACAAATTTGGTTCTTAAGTCATGTAAAACTCCTTGGGAAATCTTTTCTAGTTTCATATTATCAATTGAATGAATCCATAATTGCAAGAATTTTGAAAAAATGCCGCCATGATAGACGTTCAGCTAATGAGTGGATTGAATTTGTTTCAAATTTACAACCTAAAGACTTTTTTGTGGAAGGCTCGTTGGATGTCCCACAATCCCGCATTTCTCAGATGTTCAATTTTCAAAGGCATTCCACTCATTAGCCACGTTGGCTCCTTAGCTTATTTTCCCTCGAGAGTGGTGTGACAACTTGGCGGTCTCCATCGAATTCCTGATATAGAGGATGGTCACCCACTTACTTATGACTGGTATGACATGATGGAGCCTCCTAACACACGACAAGCAACAAGCAACCATCGACCGCCTCCTCAAGCTTTGGGCAACCCGTAAGGAATATCCCATGAAGGCACTTGTCAATCCTACAAGAGAAGAAAAGGAATATGGGGCCTCTCGGGAGTATGTGTACCGCTTCTATTTGAGCCAAGATGAGGCTCTTCTAAAGCCCGCGGAGGTATTTGGCCTGAAGCCTCCTAAAGACTCAAAGGAGCCCACCAATTTCTATGAGGGGATGGCGGTCAAGCTAGAACGTCGGAGCAGGGCATGGCTGAATGACGTGCTCACATTGAAGAAGGAAAGGGACCAAGCTTGTGAAGAACTAGCGCAGGCCCGCAAAATGATTATAAAGCATGACAAGCAAGTAGCTCGATTAAGCGCTGCCTTGAAGAATTTCAAAAGAAGAGCAAGGAAAATTACGAGTTTTTGCAAGTATATGTCATTTGTTTTTGTAAATACAAAGGAGCAAGCCTTGGAAGCGCTTAATGAGTTAGGCGACTTGAGAATGGGCCGAAAGATATTGTTTAGATCTCGGAAAAATGAACCTGTTTTATGGCTCTTGAATGGCTATCTACTAGTGAATTTTCTCATGATACAGATAATATTATCATTATTATTATTATTATTATTTGCTCATTTAGTCCATTTTTCGGTGTGTTAGGTTCTATTATTATCCCTGGCTCGTCCTAGTCCTATCCGCAGCGATCCAAAGCAAGAATGGAAGAACAAGGGCAAACTCAATCTCAACAAGCCAGTAACTCTGAATAGAGAATTATTCAACTCGAGAATGCCATAGCAAACATGTCCACTTAGATGGCACAATTAATGGCGCTCTTCCACGCACAGGTCATCGAAGCTGCTAACTCCGCCCCTCCACCCACGCCTGCTCTCACTATAGAGCCTACCCCTATCCAAACTCCACCCCCCATACAAGACCTCTCAAACCTAGCTCCACCAATACCTCAAATGACCAACAATGTCCATGCTCCAGCAACTGAAGGAGCATATACAACTCCAGTTACTATCCAATTTCCCTCAAATGAGGAGATTGAGCAGGAAAGGCGGCTGAAGAAAATGGAGGAAAAAATGAAGGTCATTCAAGGTCTTGACCAGTATGGGAGCATCGGTTATACTGATCTTTGCTTGCTTCCAGATATGCGCATCCCAGAAAAATTTAAAATGCCAGAATTTGAGAAGTATGTTGGCACTGGCAATCCAAAGACCCACCTTTGTTTATACTACTTGAAGATGGCCCCGTATAAGGATTATGAGAAATTCATGATTCAAACGTTCCAGGAAAGTCTAAGGGGAGCGGCATTGGTTTGGTTTGCAGACCTTAAAGCAGAAGATATCCCGACACGGGATGATTTGGCCAGTTTATTCCTCAAACAATATAAGTTTAACATTGATGTTGCTCCAACGCGCCTCGAGCTGCAACGAATGGAGATGGAAGCAGGTCAGTCATTCCGAAAGTATGCTCAAGAATGGAGAGCGAAAGCGGCCCAGGTTTGCCCTCCCCTGACTGACAATGAGGTTGTTTCGTTGTTCATCAGCACACTGAAAGGTGCATACTACTCGCACTTGCTGAGCCACACTTCATCAACGTTTGCGGACTTAATTACTACTGGAGGAAGGGTCGAAGATGGAATAAGGCTAGGAAAGATTGATGACCCACTTAAGAAGAATGCCGCATAAGGGTTTAAAAAAGTCATTCCCAGTAAGAAGAAGGATGCAACCGTGAGCACTGTATATTCATCTCAGACACGTTACCCGCCATTGCAATATACAATGCAGTACTCAACTCCACCAGCTCAAGCACCTCAAGTTGCATCTCATGCCGTGTTGCCTACACCTCAGACTCCTTCGGTGGCTCGAAACACACCAAATGGACGGACCCCGCCAAACAGGAATCGTCGTCAATTCACCCCGTTACCTGTCCCTTTATCAGAGATATTCAAGACTCTGATGGAGAAAGGAAAGATTGTACCTGAGCCAGGGAGGCGAGACTACCAATCTCAAAATCCTGATCCAAATGCGAGCTGTGAATTCCATATGGGGGCTACAGGGCATTCCACTGATAATTGCATTCATCTAAAGCATCGGGTATAGGATCTCATCGATGCGGGCTACCTAGTATTCAATACTGCAAGACCTCCTAATGTTAATGCAAATCCCTTGCCTAACCATTCAAATGCACCGGGACCATCGATCAATATGATTGACTTCTGCCCTGTGAATAATTGTGAAGAAGCTGTTTACACCATAATTCCCATCGTAATAGAATATGATCCAGTGGAAATCACCTATACAGGCCCAGAGCACACTGCAGCAGTAAATCCCGTGGTGATTCAACCACCAGCACCATTCCCCTACACAGACAATAAATAGGTTCCTTGGATTTATGAGGAGCGCATAGTGGAGCCGGATGATGGAGGGAATGTGAACGAGATAACCCAATCTGGAAGGTGCTACTCTCCTCCAGAAACTCAAGACAAGGAAAAGGCCAAGGCTGTTGAGACGGTTGATGATGGGATCATGAAGAAAAAAGTATCTGAGGAAGAGGCAACAACCTTCATGAAAGTGTCGAAGGCCAATGAATATAAAATTATCGAGCAAATGAGCAAAACCCCAGCTCACATTTCCCTGTTGTCGCTTTTACTCAATTCGAAACCCCATCGCAAGACCTTGTTGAAGGTCTTGACAGAAGCCCAAGTCCCTAAGGAGATTTCCACTAAGCAGGTTGAGGAAGTTGTGGGGTCTATCTTCTCCAACCAAATTTCTTTTACAGAGGATGAGTTGTCTTCTCATGGGTATGGTCATGTCAAAGCATTACACATTGTTTGCAAGTGTAAGGGATTCATCTTGGAGCGTGTTATGATAGACAATGGCTCTGCATTGAATGTCTACCCAATGTCAACACTCAAACAAATGAACATCGATCTTGCCCTTGTCCGTCCGAGCAAGACTGCAGTTCGGGCATTTGATGGCTCCAGAAGGGAAGTGAGTGGCGAGATCGATTTGCCTGTTGAAATTGGTCCTTCTGTTTTTAATATCAAGTTTCAAGTAATGGAGATTCCAAATGCTTTCAGTATGCTGCTAGGTAGGCCTTGGATCCATTCTGCAGGAGCTGTTCCGTCTACCTTACATCCAAAGGTAAAATTCATTATGGAGGACTGTCTCATCACTATTGACGGTGAGGATGATTATGCAATATACAAAGAGACGGTCGTGCCCTATATTAGCATTGGAGACGATGAGCATCTCCCTTTTCATTCATTCGAGCTGGTATCTGTCATCAAGGACTGGGGTGAACCCGGACCTACCAGGGCTGATGTAATGATCGGCAAGGTTCTTATGAGGAGTAGCTACTCAACGGGCTCCGGGCTGCGCATTAATGGGCAAGGCATCCATGAACCGATTGTGCTTAAAGAATACAAGAACCGTTATGGGCTTGGATATCGCCCTTCTTGCAAGGACCTTACAGAAGCCCGAAAGAATCGTACTCTAGGGAGGCTATCACGATTAAGCCTCAATGAGAGCTCGTCAATAGAGATCCCTCCTCTTTCAGTTTCTTTCCCGGGCCCGGCACATGTCAAAGGGAACACTTTGCAGGCACCACTCATTGTTTACCCTATTTCTTCTTATGATTGGTTTGGCATCGGAGCTATCTTGGATGAGGTCTCTTCTGGTTCTTCCATCCGTCCGGCTGTTGAAGGCGAGGAGCTGGCCAATTGGACTGCAGTTCCACTCTTCCCGGCCTTAGTCACCGATGAGTAAGCCTATTTGAGTTGTATGATGTTCCCGTGTGTGGTATAGCCATGAGCCCACAACGGAGAAGGGATCTTGTCATGGCCATGAGCTTTTGAATAATTTCCTAATAAAATAAGTCTCTTGTTTCTTCTCCATATTCTTTTCACTTCTTGCATTAAGATCGGCCATTTTTTTTCATTGTCCAGGCACCACTCGAATTCAGATAAAAAGTAATGCAGCAGTTCGAACCCTTCCGAGATACATTTCGATCACTTCATCCCTATACTTTACGGGGAGGAGTCAAATGATGATGATGCCCCTAATTAAATCACAAAAAGCCTTGAACGGTTCGAGGAGAACAAGCCAATGACTGATGAGGTCACATACACCATCAATATCGGCACAGTGGATGAACCTCGCCACCTTAATATCGGGACGAGTCTCGATACTACACAACGAGCTCAGATGATTGATCTCCTAAAAGAGTTCCAAGAAATTTTCGCCTGGTCTTATGCTGATATGCCTGGTTTGGATTCATCTATTGTGCAACATCATCTGCCGATTGATACTCAGAAATTCCTGCCAAGGAGGCATAAGGAGACAGAAGCCTGACTTGATCTTGAAAATAAAGGAAGAAATTGTTAAGCAGATCAATGTTGGTTTGTTGGAGGTCTATAATTATTCGGAGTGAGTTGCTAATGTCGTCCCTGTTCCTAAGAAGGATGGAAAAGTGCGTGTGTGTGTCGATTATCGTGACCTCAATAAAGCTAGCCCAAAAGACAACTTCCCAATACCCCACATTGACGTGCTTGTTGATAATACTGCCGGTAACGTAATGTTCTCCTTCATGGATGGATTCTCAGGCTATAATCAAATCAAGATGGCAGAAGAAGATAAGTCAAAGACAACATTTTATAACAATGTGGGGACGTTTTGTTACAGAGTCATGCCGTTTGGACTCAAAAATGCGGGTGCTACTTCTCAACGAGCTATGGTCACTCTCTTCCATGACATGATGCACAAACAGATTGAAGTTTATGTTGATGACATGATCGCGAAATCCCGAGAAGAGGAAGACCATTTGGTAAACCTACGCATGTTATTCGAACGACTTTGTAAGTATAAGCTTCGACTTAATCCGGCCAAGTGCATCTTTGGCGCAACTACGGGCAAGTTGCTTGGGTTCATTGTCAGTAAGAAAGGCATCGAAGTAGATCCAGATAAAGTCAGGGCTATCACAAACCTCCCTCCTCCTTCCACTGTGAAAGAGGTAAGGAGCCTATTAGGGTGTTTGAACTACATAGCCCAGTTCATTGCGAACCTCATAGATAAATGTCAGCCTCTCTGCAAGCTTTTGCGCAAAAATGCTAAGATTCGATGGGATGATGAATGTCAAAATTCCTTCAACACAATAAAGGCTTATCTGGCTAATCCATCGATACTGGTTCTGCCCACTCCCGATCGACCTTTAATTCTGTACTTGATGATACGTAAAGAGTCCCTAGGGGCTATGTTGAGGCAACTAGATGACATGGGACAAAAAGAGCAGGTGATATACTACTTAAGCAAGAAATTCACGGAAGGAGAATCAAGGTATCTTGAAGTGGGAAGGCTGTGTTGTGCACTAGTGTGGGTAGTGCAACGTCTTCGGCAGTATACATTGTAATATACTGTACATCTACTATCCAAGGCAGACCCTTTGCGCTACTTATTGGAGAAACCAGCTTCTATAAAGAACATAGCCAAATGGCAGGTCTAGCTCGCAGAATATGACATCCAGTTTATGCCACACACGTCAATAAAAGGGCAGGTTTTGGTAGATTGTCTCGCTGAATTCCCAGTTGACGACCAAACCCCGATTAATTCCGAACTTCCAGACGACGGGATCATGCAAGTTGAAAGTGAATCAGATAATGAACCATACTGGAAGATGTACTCTGACGGAGCTGTAAATACAACGGGATGCGGTATTGGGGCAGTCCTGATCTCTCCTAAGGGACGATAATACCCAGTTGCAGCGAAAGTAATGTTCCCTTGCACCAATAATGTCGCCGAATATGAAGCATGCATACTAGGGTTAACAGCAGCCCTTGAGTTCAAGATTCATGTGATAGAAGTATACGGTGACTCGATGCTCATCATCCTTCAAACTGTGGGAGAGTGGAAAACTAGAGATCCCAAATTGATACCATATCATGAGCACTTGGAGAAAGTGGTGGAGCAATTCAAAAAGATTACTTTTACATACACTCCACACACGAAGAATCAGTTTGCAGATGCATTAGCAACACTTGCCTCAATGGTCAGAATCTCCGGAGAAGACCTGATTGAGCCATTGGAGATAGGAATCAATGAACACCCGGCCCATTGTAACATGGTCGAGAGCGAAGATGGCAAACCATGGTATACAGACATCAAGCGATACCTCAGCATTGGCGAATATCCTGAGCATGCGAATCAACAAGAGAAGAAAGTTATTCGACGCTTAGCATGCCACTATTTCTTGAGTGGAGAGGTCTTGTATCGGAAATCATTTGATTCGACACTCTTGAGATGCATAGACGCTAGGGAGGCCGAACTAATAATGAGAGAAGTGCATGAAGGGGTTTGCGGGCCTCACATGAGTGGGCACATGCTTGCAAAGAAGATTATGCGGCTTGGATACTTCTGGTCTACCATAGAAACAGATTGTGTGAGACACGTGCGACACTGTCATTTATGTCAGATTTATGCAAATCAAGCTAAGTCGCCCCCAAATGTGTTACACCCGACGTCTGCACCTTGGCCCTTCGCAATATAGGGCATCGATGTGATTGGCCCAATCTCTCCAAAAGCGTCAAATGGACATATCTTTATTTTGGTGGCTATCGACTATTTCACGAAGTGGGTTGAGGCTGAATCTTATGCATCAGTGATTGCAAAAGTAGTAGTCTGCTTCCTCAAGCGCAACTTGATTACCCGATATGGTGTACCTGAAACAATTATCTCTGACAATGCAAAGAATTTCAACAACAAGCTTGTTGATGACTTGTGCGAGCGATTCAAGATTAAGCATCGTAACTCATCCCCATATCGGCCCCAAATGAATGGAGCAGTAGAGGCAGCCAATAAGAATTTGAAAAAAATCATCGAAAAGATGACTGTTTCATATAAGGATTGGCACGAAATGCTTCCATGGGCACTTTTGGCATATCGCACTTCAATTCGTACATCAACTGGGGCAACACCGTACTCCTTGGTTTATGGCACTGAAGCAGTGTTGCCTGTTGAATTAGAAATTCCTTCATTAAAGGTCCTTGCTAAATCCAAGCTGGAGGAAGCCGAGTGGACAAAGCAGCGTTATGAGCAGTTGAACCTTATTGATGAAAAAAGGCTCACGGCACTTTGTCATGGTCAATGTTATCAGAAGCACATGGCCCGTGCCTTGAACAAAAAAGTCCGGCACCGCGAGTTCCAACCTGATGACCTGGTGTTGCGCAAGGTGTTGCGTATCACTCCTGATTCCCGGGGCAAGCTCACGCCAAAATATGAGGGCCCCTATGTCGTTAAGAAAGTCTTCTCAGGTGGTGCAATGATCATTACTAATATGGATGGTCAAGAAAAGCATTGTTAATGCTGATTCATTAAAGAAGTATTTCCCCTAAAGGGAGCATTACTGTATGACTTCTGAATAAATTTGAGAGAAAAAGAATGATACTCCCGCGCTAGGCTGAAAACTCGAAAGGGCAGTCTAGGCAAAAGTTAGGGAAAGAGAGGTGCGACTGAAAACTCAAAAATGAGCAGTCGTACCAAAAGGAGAGATGGGTAATATTCTCGTTGGGCTGAAAACCCGAAAGGACGGCCTAGGCAAAAGTTAGGGAATTGAGAGGCGCGGCCATTTCTTCGAGGGATAGCCGTGGCAAAAGGAGAGGAATTTGAGAGAAATTAAAAAAAAAAAAGAAGAAGAAGAAGAAGAAGAAGATAATCTCCCCGCCAGGTCGTTGCACATTACACGACTTAGGCAAAAGTTAGGAAAAAATGTTGCCTCGGCCACAATGATGCAAAACTCCTCGGGCACAATGCCGGAGTCATGATCTGAGAGGTCAAAGGCAAGTGATCCGAAAATCAGGAAAGGCATACGTGGGATCTCAAAGGGGCACTTCTCGAAATGGGATCGAACTGCCGTATCCTTTGAAATCTGGACGATTCAACAAATTCCCTTCCCTTACCTTTATACTACGAATCATGTCTGCACTAGTAGCCTTTCTTTTCAAAGGGAACACAACCACTCCTTAAGTTGGTTACAAAGTGAAAAATCCCGTACATCTGCACTTGAATTACTTCACTCATCATGATTCGGGCTGTTTAGAATGGAACTAATGACAACATGGTTTGTTCCACGACTTTACAGATAGGTAGAAGGAACTTCTAAGAGGCGTCCTCCCCAGTATGATTCGAAACCTAATTAAGCAAAAGAAGGCGGGGTGAGCTATGAGTGGAGACTCAATGGTGAATCACAAGACGAAAAGCAGACCTATCGTCATGAGCCCGATCAAGGGAGCAATTGCATAAGAATTGGTTTCAACCTAACAACAAGAAAAGATTATAGTTTTGACAAACTCATGCTTGATGGCGCATGACTCTTCGTGCTCGACTGCGCACCTTCGTTTTCACACTCAATTGTGTGCTTATCCCTTCACGCTCCACTGCGTGCTTTTCTTGCTTGCGCTCGACTGCACACCTTCTTTTCACGCTCAACTGCGTGCTTTTCTTCTACCTTGCGCCCGACTGCGCACCTTCCTTTCACGCTCAACTGCGTGCTTTTCTTTTACCTCGCGCTCGACTACGCACCTCCTTTTCACGCTCTACTGCGTGCCAATCCCTTCACGCTCAACTGCGTGCCTTTCTTCCTTGCGCTCGACTGCGCACCTTCCTTTCATGCTCAATTGCATGCTTATCCATTCACGCTCAACTACGTGCTCTTTTACCTCGCGCTCGACTGCGCACCTCCTTTTCGCGCTCGACTGCGCACTTCCTTTTCGCGCTCAACTGCGTGCTTATCCCTTCATGCTCAACTGCGTGCTTAACCCTTCACGCTCAACTGCGCATATCCCTCTGTACGCCCAGCAGCGTATCCTTCCCTTCCTCACGTCCCGAGCATGAATTTATTTCTACCCCCAATAGCATATCCTTTTATGCTCGTGCCCAGAGCTTGGACTTGTCCTTGCTCCCAAAGCACATTTCTATTATTCCACTCCATATCCAACTAGTTACCTTCTTTATGGTTTGAGGCACTTTAGTGAAAGAAAAAATAAAAAAGAAAGGAGAAAAGGAAAAAAAAAAAGAAAAAAGGGAGAAAAGAATAAAAAAAACTTGATTGAAAGATCATTGTCTCAAGGGAAACCACAATCTTCTTTGATCTAAAATTAGGTCCTTATATTTGTGTTTGAAATGACACTATTTTCAAGATCTCGACTTATCATCGAGAGTCGCTTCAAAGAGGAGTAGCTGTAGACACCTCATTTTAGCTCGAGAAGAAATACTTGATGGTCAATCGTTCAGGGCACAAGACTATCAGTGCAGGATTCAGAGGCTTGGAAAATGGACTTAACAAGGCTGAAAGCGAGCAAATTTTAATTCATCATGAAGATCATTGAGTACCTTTGGTTTGATGGATTTTGGACTAGAAATTCATCTTGGAGAGGGAGATACAATATTTTGAAGGAAGATTCCCCGACATGTGAACAGTAATTGGGCTGTGGCTGATTTCGTGTAAAAAATCATATCTATTTATTGGGAGGCCTAATTTAAGCAAGGCTTTCTGAATTTGGATCCTAACTCATGAAGGATTAATATAAAAATAGAGCTTAATACTGAAAGATCCAGAATCAGCCCAAGAAAATTGATCACCGAGCCTCAGTGTGTAGGGCCGGCCCGTACTGGCCAGTTGGATTCAAAAATTCATTGCTCACTATTTCTGAGGCCTTTTCACAGGATTCTTCTTTTCAATGGTCAGCAATATGATGAATATGTATCAGAAATTATTATAAAGGAAAGGCAAGATTCGTGCTGAGTTGAAGAGAAGGAAAATTGGCAGGTCCTAAACTGATATATATTGATAATATTTCAGTTATAAAGATTGAGCAAAAGTGGAAAGGAAATATCACTGCAGCTTCATTAATCCAGAAATTATATGATACATGGCTGATTTTGAGCCTCAATATCTTTTCTCTTTCCGGGTTTAATTCCCGGATGAAGTGTATAAAAGGAGGAAGAGCGGAACCGAAAGGGGGATTCAGGGTGGGGTTCCATTGAGGCTTCTGACCAACATCTTTTTCTCACTGACTGCTGCATATTACTGAGATTGCTGGGCCCCATTGATTGAGCAGGACGTTGCTGCTTAGGTCAACAACGCATCGAGCCAATTCTGCTGCGGGTGCGCTAGGTACTCCTCTTCGTTTCTCTCTTAACATTAAGTCATTTTGGTTATCGGATGATTGTTGCTTTGATTTCATATTGTTACTTTGCTGCTATTTTGCTCTCGTTAATCCTCATATTTGTCCTAACATTGTTGTTCATCACTGAGTCTCATGATTAGCCATTCATTGGTTTCATTAGTAACATGTTAAATTATTTTTCATTCTCTGTTGCTCCCCATGACGTGTCTTATAATAGGTTGAATTGTTTGAATGATATTAGGCCGTTGGTATTAGGATGGCTATAGCCGATTGCTTGAATTTTTTTTTTATTTCCTTGTCGTGGCCGATTATGGATTCATGATTCATTAGGTTTAGAATTAGATGGGTCATTACCGAATCTTATTTAAGTCTTCTTTGTCTGTAGCTTTGTCGTTTGCTTCGTGGAAGGACATTGGTTCTTTTTTTTATTAATACTGAATGATATTATGTCGATAGGATTGTCCTTGTAGCAACCTTGATCTAACGGAATACAATTTTGATCGAAGATCATTCCCTTGCTTGTGATTTCTTGACTTGGATTGATGATTGGTTTGAGTAGGTTGGTTCATAGATGGCAGACTTGTAAATCATTAGGTTTCGTGCTTGATTGGTCCATCATCTGTCCATTCTCTTTTCTTTCAAGAATTTTTGACTAAGCATTTGTCATATTCATGAATTAATAGTGGGCTCCGAACTATTGTTAGGGTGTATAAGTTGCTTTCAATCATTTACCGTTATCATCTTAGTGTCAACATGCATATGCCGTATAATTTGAAAAGGTAGTGTTTTGTTTTTTTGAAGTATTCCATGCATCGTCTATGCATTCTTCCGCATATTTGGTCGTAGGATTAGAAAATACAAGATTAAATAAGGAAGGCAAATTTAGAAACATTGCTAGGGTACCGATTTAGGGCGTGTCGATGGGCTTGCGAGCCTTTCGAGCGTAATAGAACCCTCGGATCCAACTTTGGTTCAAGACCGACAATAAAAGTTTAGGTGGTTAGTGTCATGCTCCCTTAGGTGAATAATAGGTTTCTAATCGACCTTAGGGTTAATTCCATAAACGATTAGTGGCGACTCCTTTTTGTTTATTTATTTCCATGATATCGTAAACTCGATTTATTTCGGGGTTGCGACAACCATCAAATAGGTCAATGTAAACAAAGATGTCTAACAAGATCGGACTCCCGATAGAGAAGAAGCAAACACATGACTTTGTTCTTATATAATATCCGGATCTTTTTATGTATTTTCGGTAGTAGTCATTATATTTTCTGGACCAATTACTGTATTCTACATACAATTTTATGCTTAAGGCATTCTACTTTTATTACATCTGACTAAGGCATTGCACTTCGGTACCAATTTATCTCATATGGAGACCAATTTATCTCTTACTCAGACCAATTCAATTGAGAAGGGAAATAGAATTTTTCATTACATCTTACTAAGGCATTGTAGTTCAGGACTAATTTATCACGTATCGAGATCAATTCATCTCTCACTGAGAACAACTCAAGTAAGAGGGATGACAGAATTATCCATTACATCTAACTAAGGCATTATAGTTCGGGACCAATTTGTCTCATACCGGGACTAATTCAACTGAAAAGGAAAATATAATTTCTCACCACATCTGATTAAGGCATTATATTTTGGGACCAATTTGTCTTATACAGGGAACAATTTTTCTCATACTGGGACCAATTCATCTCTTATTAAGACCAATTCAACTAAGAAGGAAAATAGAATTCTCTATCACATCTGACTAAAGCATTGTACTTTGGGACCCATTTATCTCATACCGTGGCCAATTCATCTCTTATCGGGACCAATTCAACTGAGAAGGAAAATAGAATTCATCATCACATTTGACTAAGGCATTATACTTCGGGACCAATTCATCTCATACTAGAGCCAATTCATCTCTTACCGGAGCCAATTCAAATGAGAATGAAATAACATCATTAAATATGATAAATTTCCAAAACAAAATTCTCCATCCAACAAGTAGTATGATCCCAACAAATATATAAATATCCCAACATCTTCTACTCTAATTAGTTATGATGATCCGGGTCAGTAAAGGTACTACGACAAATGGGAGGCTTAGTGAGCTTTCGGGCCACCATTTTTATTCGCATCTTCTTTCCTGCATCCTACAGTATGTAAACATTCACATTACAATTATACACCATATAAGTTCTGAAATTTGTTACTTATATGTCATTTTAACAATATACCGATGACTGTGATGGTGAGAGGTGACTAGCAGATGGACCATCTGTAGATGGAGGTGGGGAAAAACTGGCAGGTGGGGCCAATGGAAATGGAGGTGGGGGGATGACCTACTGATGGAGCTGCTGGGGATGGAGGTGGTGGATAGGATAAATGTATGAAGTCCTTCATCTGTTGTATTATCCGAGCCTTGGAGGCTTCAATTCCAACTCAAATAGCTTTCATTAACCGCGTCTCAGAGACTATAATAGATGTCTTAATTCTTTCTTCCATAGCTTGAAACACGGTATCATGTTCATATTGGTCTCCTAGTCTTTATCCTGGTCATCTCCCTCTTCACACCATCCTCCTCAACACCTCCCTCCTCATCACCTTCCTCCTCATTATTGTATCCAAAAGGTAATTGCGGACACAAATCGTCCATTGATGGCACTTCTAAGTCCATGAAATATTATCGCCGAATCTCAACATCTGTTAGCTCAAGCAAAGGAAGCACATATCTCTGCATATAAATATATATTTTGATAAATATCACAAACATTTGATATATATGGTCAACTCACCACCAATTTATAGTATCTAAGGTAAAAACATCCGACCTAACTATGAAGTGAAGATGCTATCAATTGTTTTCAAATTTGGACGTCCGTGGAAGGTCTATCAACAAATTCTTGGTCTATCATCTATTCCCTCGCAAATCCTTTCTTGAGGGAGGACTTCAATAATGTTTGGAATCATCTCAAATACCAGGATCTGAAAATAATAGTAAAAATATTAAAACATTTAAGTTATGATAAATTTAACTAAATTATATTTATATGAATGTTACATACCTGGATGGTCCATGAAAATCAAAACATATTACACTTTATAGCTCCATCGACTTGTTCTGGGTAGTGTAATGATCGGCAGAACACTCTTAGAGAGTATTGATACACAAGATTACCCTAGAGGAGGGAATCAAACTCATCTAGATTTCTCACTAGAACTCACCACCAATAGGGCACTATTTGCCTCCTTTTAGTTCCCTAGAGAATTATCGTAGGAGAGGTAATAAGCTCAACTTTTTTTTTTTTACTAAATAGTAATAAACTCAACTTGATAGTATCAAATCGCATCTTAATTACCCTTGACCAACACATTTTGAATGTCATCAAAATGAATATCATTTCACTCATGAAAATGACGATATAATAGACCATGCAGAGGGGGCTCATATGATTGAGATCCTGACAAACTCCAAATTTAAGCCTCGAAATGACGCAAAACTCCCTTATCATCATTTCATTATTTGACGCCGCCCAGTAAGGAACCACATCTCATCTCTTAGCTTGTCATGTGTAATTTCTTTTAGTAATATTCACTGCAAGTAATCCACTAAATGTAATGTTCTTATCCATATCTAAAAAATGTTCAAGACAATTCCGTTGAAATCTGTCCATCTTCACTTGATTGTCAAGTGCGTTCTCGATGTCCTGAAATACATGCCCGTGATTATGTCAATTCAACTTTGGATAGGGCCATAACGCATGAGAAATTCTCAAATTTTGTTCAATCTGTGCAAGTAAAATATGTCTTAATCAATGTAAACATAGGTCCCAATGCAATATTTATTAGGTCATGATACAATATAAATAGATACCAACATAATATAAATAGGTTCCGGTAAACCAAAAGTAAAGCGTGAATCCAACAACTAATCCAACCAAAAGCAAAGACAATCATAACCTAAAACTATCCAACAATCCAAGCAATAACACATATAATAGGATCTCCAATAAGTCTTGATGCAATATTCATTAGGTCTCATAATAGTATAAATAGGTCCCGGGAAACCCTCAATCACAGATTATGCTAACACACAGCAATCTAGCCAAATCCAATGTATCTTCTTCCATTAATCCAAAAGTAATCCAATCAAAAGTAATGACAAGTATAGTCTAAAACTATCCAAGCAATAATACATATAATAGGATCTTCAGTAGGTCCTGACATAGTATAAATAGGTTCTGATGTAATATTCATTAATTCCTGACATAGTATAAATAGGTATTGGGAAACCCTAAATCATAGATTATACTAACAATGACCTAATCCAATCAAAGTATGAATCTAACGACTAATTCAACCAAAATTAATGACAAGCATACTGACCTTCGATTGGGGACAATGGGAATAAGGTTGAGAGCGACTCTGAGAGCAGCGACGGATGACAAATACAGTGGGATTGAGGCCAGGAGCGACGGTGGAAGACGAGATCGAGGCCTGTAGTGACGCCAGGAGCGACAGGGACAACGGGCACCAAATAGCAAGAACCTCAGTAAGCGAAGGAAGAAGAGAAAGGTAGGCACGGGCATGGAGGAGGGGACGATGGCTAAGGAGGGCAAGATGGGATGCGGCAGGGACAGTGGGATGCAGTGGGGACAGCGACAGAGTAAAGGGGGAGCGAGTGAGCTGCAGGGGAGAGTGTGAGAAAATTAAGGAATGAAATTTTTACGACTGAGGGAGAATAATGGGTAAAGTTGGAAATTTAAAAATTATTAAAATTTCTCATATATACTAGTGTTATTTTTAAAATGGCAAATAACTTAATTGCGTCTGTACTTTGACTAAACTCCCATTTTCAACATAAACTTTTTTCTGTGACCTAGGAAGGTATAAACATTAAAACATTTGTCCTGTTTAGCATGCCATATGTTTTTTCATCAAAACTAACAGCCCTATCTTGCGTGGCACATTAACGGCGATTGATGTGGCAAATGATGGTCGATGTAGCAATGCCATGTCAAATACATTTAAGAAATGTCAAGTTTACCTCTTAATACTCTACATTAATTTAAGTGCATGTTAATTACTCGACCTAGTCGTTTTTAAATTTTAAAATTTATTAATTAACAAAAGAATAATTTTGAACTGAGTACTCAGAACCTGTGGTATAATACAGCTTCTGGAAAGCTATAGGGACGTTTAGGGAAGTAAAAGATAAAATATCATCGATAACTTTAAATTAATGAACAGTATTCAAGGGTAAATTGTTAATATGATGATTTGTATAATTTATTTGTCCATTCCCGATCTAGAATCATATGTTTTCAGCCATTTCGCATACAATTAGCGGGCAATTGCATATCTTTTCTATATTGGGATTGAATTGCTGTAAATGATAGTTTTCAGAGCTCCTCAAAGCTCCACATATGGATTAGATACTGCTAGCCATTGTTCGATGTGCAGGGAATGATGAAGACATTGCTTGTTCGATGCAGCAATTTTTGGGGGAAATTTATCATATTCTACATATGAGAAATAGGGAAAATAATATATCATCGGAAATCTTGTCGAGTCAGAAGTCCAACGCATCAAACGCATCATGAATCAGAGCTGAAACGAGGAAGTTATCGTCGAAAGAAGAAAATCGCGCGCAGAACATAGCAACCGCGATCTACAGAGAACGCTCAGTAAATCGCGGGTCTAATGAGAGGAATTCGGCGAAAGAGACTCAGAACACTTGAAGAAAGGTGGGACCCACAACCTCCTATCCCACACTGATTAAACCAAGAAAGGAGGGAGTTCAAATACTCTATATATAGTAGTACACCCCCCCCCCCCCACATATACATGGATAGATACAAGAGTGGAAGAAAAAAGACACCAACTCTACTACGAGAAGAGGGACCTCAGTAACAATTCGTAAAGTCGGGATCGGGAGATTCGACTTCACTATCTAGAGTTCTTTCTGTCCCTTTTTCTTCTAATTTTCAATATGTTGTCTTCTCTTTTAACTCTTGCAGTTTATTCTAATATATGGAACTAAACCCCTAGATTCCTAGGGGGATCAATGGACCATTTTCTATGTCTTAAGTAAAGCTCTTTTTCTTTCACATGTATGATTCTGTCGAGGTATGTCTCCTTGGCGTTATTTATACAATTTCATACTTCATGCTTTCTTTTGGCCTGATCAACCACGAGATCTAACTTGAGACAACGAGGAGCCTAGGAAGCGGAGACAGCGAGGTCGTGCTAGAAATTGCATAATCTAGATTAACTTATGCTGACAAGTGAGATTATTCGTGTGAGCGCATCGGAAGATGGTGAGCACCCTAAATAGCCATTTAGGGTTAGTTTAGTTTGGCCTTTCAACATTAATCACCAAGGAATAGAGTGGATTAGTATCTTCTGCTTAGGTACATTCGTATGACATCGGAAGGTGCGTACGATAGAAGTGGGGAAACCCTAGAACCCTAGGTCAATAACATGACATAATTAATTGTGTGGAAGAGGGATTCTTACTTAAGACTAGAATCAGTAAAGTTGTGAACCTTAGGAGCTTTTCATCGACTGATTTCTATCTGTTTATTTTCTATCAGTTTCTTGTCTTTTTAATTACATGCACTCTACTCAACCGACTCGATTGACTTGACTTGGAACTCGTTGTGCCAATTTTAGTGTTTAGCATAAGAATCCTTGTGGGAACGATACTCTATTCACTCTGTATTACTTGTCTGTGATACGTATACTTGCGTGCATTACCTTTAACTACGCAACATAAACTCGGTATTTTCTGACGTGGCATGGCCACATCAATCGTCATTTGCCACGTCAACATAATTAACATACCACGTAAGACAATTGAAGAAAAAATAGATGACGTGCTAAACGGGACAAACATTTCAAAGTTCGTGCCTTCCTAGGTCATGCAAAAAAGTTCGTGCTAAAAGTGAAAATTCGATCAAAGTACATGCGCAATTAGATTATTAGCCCTTTTTAAAAAGTACTATAAAGCGGTGATATTCATGAAACCACTTCCTCAAATGGTGCTACATAAATTTTCATCCCCTATAAAATTACTAAATTAATTAAAATAATATATTAAATATAATTTAGATAACTAATAAATATAATATATATAATATATAGTACATTGTTTCATTCTATTCTTCTCATTTTATAATATTATATTTATAATTATATGATTTAAAATAATTAGAAAATGATCCACCCAATTTTGACTCGGATTTACAAAAATAATTAATAAATATTATATTAAATATGATTTAAAATATAAGATAAAATCACATATTCATAATAACATAATTCATATATTAAAATTTGTAAAATTTCAATAAAAATAAAGCAAATTTAATCCAGTTTATCAAGATAGAAAATCTTATAAAATAAACAAAAATTATTTTAAAAATATGCAATTATATAAATTAATTTAAATATATAATTATATAATATGACAATATAAAACGTGACAAGTTGAAAAAAATACCTGAACTTCACTTGGTAAGGACTCATTCAATTCTACTACATGTCTCATCATACCCGTCAAATAATTACTAATGGTATAATTGGTTTAATTAATTTTATCTCTCATTCCATTACTTAATACTAAATATGATATCAAATAAGAAAATATTACTGAATATTCCCTTTGCATTCCATTTTATTCTATTTTAATCATTTTATTCCTTCAAACCAAACGTGATTTAAGAGAGTTCAGTCACAGAGAAAATTTTGATATCTTGCTAACAAGGAAACACCTACCAAAAATGTGCTCAAGATCCAACTCTTGAAAGTCAAAATGTTGCTTACACTATTCATTTGTGGAATCAAAAGAATATAATGGAAAGGATAATATAACCTTATTATTTATATCTCTTGGTTCATGAAACTTATTATGTTCATTTTATCCATGTAGACTTTGCTTTTCAAATGATAAAATGGTGTTTTTATTTAAAAAGGAATGATCATTCCATCAGTTCTTATACTTAAGTTTTCTTATTTTAAAATGTACATAAAAATTGATGATCTCCTCCATGTATTGTTGCAATAAATTCACTTGGAGGAACAAAAGACAAGGCTTGAGTCATATTAGGTAGAGACTAGACAGGGCAATTGCAAATGAATCATGGAGAATAATGTTCCCTAATGTAGGAGTAATAAATCTTCCAGCTTCCTGTTCCGATCATAATCCCATTCTCCTCAAACTAAACTTAGAGAATAGTAAAAAAGCATACCCCTTCAGATTTTTGCAAGCTTGGCTTAGAGACCCTACCTGCAAAAAAATTATTAATGAAGCATGGAACAAATCAATGATAGGTTCAAGGGCTTACGAATTCTCGAAAAAAATCAAATATACCGAAGAAGCTTTAAGGGGTTGGAACAAAACTCACTTTAAAAATTGTGACGAACAAATCAAAGAACTCTTACAAAAGATTGAAACAATTCAATGTTCTGAACCATCTGAAGCAAACCTACGAAAGAACATATTTTACACGCCCAATTACAAGAATACCTAAAAAGAAAAGATATGATCTGGCAACAAAAATTTAGGGAAATGTGGCTTAAAGATGGTGATGCAAATACTAAATTCTTCCATCTTTCCACAATCATACGAAGAAAGCAAAATTCAATCACAACAATAAAAGTTAATAGAGATCAGTGGTTATATAATAATGATGAGATAAGTAACCATTTTGTTCAAAACTTTAAAACATTATTTAGTACTACTCACCCCCAAATTCCCTAAGATCTTGAACAATTAATACAACCAATTATCTCGGATGAAGAAAATCAGAATTTGAAGGAAATTCCATCAATAGAAGAAATTGAATCAACACTAATGCATATGCATTCGTTAAAATCACAGGGTCCAGATGGAATGCAAGCGCTATTTTATAAAGAAAATTGGCCCACAATTAGGAATGACTTAATCAGAGCAATAGAGAGCTTCTTCATCAATGGATTCTTGCTTAAGGAATGGAATACAACCTTTATAATGCCGGTTCCAAAGAAACCTGATGCAAACTGTTTCACCGACTATAGGCCAATTAGCCTCACAAATACTTGCTAATCTAAAAAATATTAGCAAATAGGCTCTAATCAGTACTCCACAAATTAATTTCCCCCCACCAAATTGCCTTCCTCGAAGGTAAGTGGATAAATGAAAACGGGGTTTTAGCATAAGAAATTTTACACACAATGAATACCTCTAGATCCAAGGAAGGATGGACTTGTTTAAAAATTGATTTCTCAAAAGCTTTCGATAGAATTGAATGGTCCTCTATTAAAAAAATTTTAATCAACTTCGGATTCAATGACACATTCATAAACTGGATCTCGCAATGTATAAGTACTCCCTCCTTTTCAGTTTTGGTTAACAGAAATCCATCTAATTTTTTCACGGCATCCAGAGGTCTTAGGCAAGGAGATTCTTTATCTCCCCATCTCTTTATAATAGCAATGGAAATATTATCTAAAATGTTTTATATTGCGGAAAAATACAAATTCATTAGAGGAATTAAGATTTCACGAAACAACATACCGATAAGTCACCTACTATTTGCCGATGATCTCATGATATTTATAAGAGCAAATCAATCAGATGCCAAAAATTGTAAAATCCTACTTGGCCTATTTAACTCGTGGAGTGGCCTTGAGATTAATTTTCAGAAGTCTGGTATACTTTTTTCAAAATTTGTGAGAGGAAACACAAAAAGAGAAACTAAAAACATATTGAATATTAAAAAATTAAACAAGGAAACGAAATATTTAGGTAATCCAGTTTTCATTCAAAGAAATAAGGTTGTATCCTTTCACTTTCTAATCGATAAAATGCAAAACAAACTAACAACTTAGAGAGCAAAAAATCTCTCATGAGCTGGTAGAACAACACTTGTGCAATCAGTGCTTAACTCACTGCCAATTTACCAGATGGCCACCTTCAATCTTCCTCTGAAAGTCAGTAATGAAATGGATAGAAAAATGAGAGAATTCTGGTGGAATAAGCAAGATAAGAATGGAAGATGCTTTAAATCTATAAGCTGGAACAACCTATGTCAACCAAAAAAATATGGTGGTCTAGGATTTAGAAAGTTTTTTTATTTTAATAAAGTTATGATATTCAAAACTTCCTGGTTCTTATCAACAAACAAAAAGAGCTTAGCTACTTCAATTTTCACACGTAAATATGGCAACCTTTTGCAATATAATTCTAGAAATACGACAAGCACATCTAGAGTATGGAAAGATCTCTAGTGCTGTAAACAAACATTGAAAAGAAACTCCTGTATTCAAATAGGTAACGGAAATTCCACTAGGGTTTGGTTAGACCCATGGATCCCTCTGAACACTGATTATCTGCCAGTCCCTAAAAACTCTAATGTAATTATAGACCCAAATGCTTAAAGTCAAGGATCTGTTCTGTCGAGACTCTAACAGTTGGAATTGGGATAAATTAAATGCTCTATTCAGTCCTTAAACTGTTCTTAACATTTCCAAAATATATATTCCGCAACATGAAAAGGAGGGTGAATTTATTTGGCTGCATGATGGGAAGGGATCTCACTCAGTCAAATCCTTTTACCTCAAAGATCAAGAATTACGCTTTAATAAAGGACTGGAACCATTCTGGACAAAGCTGTGAAAGCTTAAGATACATAATCGACTCAAAATCCATCTATGGAGATTAGCAAAGGGTTGTCTCCCTTGGGCAAACATCAAGGATGACATTTGTCCTCTATGTAAAGCCAATTCTACTCCTATATCTCACCTCTTTCTTGATTGTATATTTGCCAGGGTCCCATGGCGGGAATCAAGATGAAAAGTTTGCCGTATTCCAGCATCAAATATGTCAGAGTTGATAAATTTTGTTATCGATCCATGTGATTTTCCACTAGACAGGGAAGAAAAAGAGCAATTTACTGTATTCAATGCTATCTTACTCTATGAACTTTGGAATCTAAGAAACAAAACTTTATTTTCGACGGAGATGCCTGACCTAGTAAATTTCCTGCATCTGGTTAATGTAAAGTACTTAGAGCATGCCAATATCATTTCTAACATCTCTGAGGATACAACTAACTTTACTTCTAGAAACAGGGTCAATATATCACTTCCAGCTACATTAATGACTGATCCTAGCTATAACATGCATATCCAGAATAATGCTAAGATTTCAATTTCTGTTGATGCTGCTTGGTCCCTGGATAAAAGCTGTGTTGCAGGGGTGGCACTTTGAAAATGGCATAATCAAGGTTTTCTGGACTCAAAAGATCGATTCCACCTCTCTGGGCCAAGCTGAATCAATGGCAGTCTTAATAGCCACCAAAGTAGCAGAAAATAGGAAATGGAGCAGAATCAGGATCTTTTCAGATGCTCAACCGGTGGTCCTCGCAATAAGAGGCTTTCAACTACCGACTTGGGAAAGCAGAAGCATCCTTTTTGATGTGTTATCTAGCAAATCCAACTTTGAAGTTTGGGATATTTTTTGGGTGTCTAGAGCAGAGAATTTGATTGCTCATAATCTATGTCAATTGGGATCCTTTTGTATGTCCTATGAGCTCCAGTTTAAAAAACTGTTGTAAACTTTTGCTTGTTTAATATATTGTTATTTGGTGATCAAAAAAATAAAACTGATTTGATTCCATTTCTTTCATTTTCTCCGTACCAATTGTAACAATAATGAATATAAAATTGTAGCTTTAAAACGAACTAGAAGCTGTTAGATTTGCCGAATTGCTCAGCTATCATAAGTTTGTAAAAGCAAACCGGGCAAGTTCTTCGGCATGCAAGAAAGTTTTATTTCGACAAACTCAACTGCCCCATTCAGCAATATTCTTGAAACACAATGAACAACATGGAATTGCACGCAGTTAAGATAAATATTAAAATGAGACCACAAGATTTAACACACGACGCCTCACACACTTTTCCTCAAATGGATCCGAAATGAAAGGCACAAACACTACTTAGCAGATTCAGAGGCATGAATATAAAGGGCATGTTCGAATACCCTGTTCGGGTTAACTCCCACCGCATTGACGCGCCTTCATCTTCTTGAGTTCTCTTGCACTCAACTGCAATTATTAAACTGGGTTGGTGAGACCTCAGGCTCGGAGATGCATAAGAACAGAGAAGAAACAGTATGGATCCGAAGATGACAGTAATTTGCATGAGGAACTCTTTGAAACGCTCATGCCAATACTCTAAAGCTCAATTACAAAATGCAATCCTACCACAGCAGCCTGCAATATCAAAGGGCACACTAGGAATAAAAGAAGGCGGTAATATAAGAGCTAGACAGCAGACATTCTATCACGTACGTAGGAGCGGAGGTTTGTGCCTCATAGAGATTAGTGAGGAAGGAAAATCACATTCACAAAGATCTATATCAAACCTATAAGCTAATTAGAAAAAGCCGGAGAATTTATAATGCAAAGAGACTAAGGTGGTGTTTGATAAGTTCGTTCTTTAAGATGGTGCTTACATGTTTTCCAAGAGCCGGTCAGAAGTTAAGAGAAAAAATTATACAGGATGAGGGTATGTAGGAGTCTAGAACTTTCTACTAATGTCGAAGATAATGCCTATATTAGACCTGAGGATGGACACAAATGACAATCACTCACAGCTAAAACAACAAGAACAACAGTGTTTCTTGTCCTCATTGGTTTTTTTTCTCTCCCAATGATCTCATACTTGTTGAGATAATAGTTCAATTTTCTTTCTTCGGAAAAGCAATTGAGCTTCCAATTTAGACTAAGCTGTCGAACTGAAACTATGCAATCAGGTACCAATGTGCTCCCAACAGCTCAGCTGCCTTTCTACATTTTTCCGGTAAAAGTAGGGATCCATTAGCACAATCATATAGAAATAGGGTGGGGTTATAAATATTCACTCTCTAAATAAACAACAAATTTGTTATATGAATTATTTCAAATCTTAATATAGATTTTTTTTTATAATTTTTAAAAATTAACATTATCCGTATTAAAATTTAATAATAACTTATATAACAAACTCCAATACATTAAATATTTACTCAGGGTGGGGTAGGGTACGGCAGGGCACTCAAGCGCATTATACTCTTAGGGTTTAGCCCCTAGCTAGTACTGGTACTAGGGAGAGGAGGGAGAGCGTCAAGGTTTCTCGAAAGCATCAATGTGTGTGCTTGTGTGTGTCTATGCACATTAATCAACAATTTCCATTAACTTGTGCTTCAAACTAAAGAACCCTTTCATTAGCAATTCTCACAATGAGTCATGTAAAATACAGGAAAGCAGCCCATTTTTCACTTTACAAAATGGAAAATACAATGTGCAGCAAATCTCACTGAGTCGACCATGTTAAGCCACACTACTTTGTGAAGAGAGAGGTTATCTTTCGAAACAAATAGCGTCAACAAACTTGTATTGACTTCCTCACAAGGGCAGGTTACCGATTTGTTTCCTGATATTTACTGTTTTGCCCCCAACGATCGCGTTGGAGGAAATCAGCAAAAGGAATCGGGTGGAAACATTGGAAATAAGGGTCACCTAATTATCTTGTCTGGATCATGTACAAAATTATTCCAAAGAGCAATTCTTCTGTGTAATGGTATTACATGTGGTTACTTACATAATAACATAAATTAATAAAATTTAATTATTATTAATATTTTTTATAAAATTTAAAAGACTTAAAAATAACTTTAAAAATAGTTAAATTTTATTTATTAGTATCACTATAGATATAGTAATATAATGATATCGTTGACTTTATTTTAACTCATATGCTCAAATTATAATAAATTTTGTAACTAAATATTTTATTTTATAGTGTCAGATTTAAATTTTATTAGATGAAAAATCCCAAATTTACCCTGGCAATGGCAAAATGCTTCCTTAACAATACCATGAAAAAACCCATGAACCGCAGCATAGCCTAGGTCCTCCCAGGCACATCTCCATTCAGCAGCCAAATATTTTTTTCTTCCCCATGAAAGCCTACGTGCATGGGCCTTTTTCTCTAACATATTAAAGATGTAAATTATTACGAAAAAAAATAAATAGTGGAAAACTCCAAAACTTAGTAGAACCCTCCGATTCAGCAAGCTCACCAAGCTGCAGCCCGACAAGGCGCCGATTTACAGCCATGTGGTGGAGCCTCGTAGGACTCAAAAACCCTCGAGAGGGAAGATAATAAATACTAAAGGGAGGGGAGCTCACTGTAAATAACTATTACTCTATTTTTTCGTGTATAAAAAAGAAACAAGTCTAAAAGTGAGAAAAAAGGTGATAAAAAAAAAAAGTAAGAAGTCTTATTATTGAGATTGAATCCGTCACAATCTCTGGATCACAATACAAAAATAAAACCAACTCTTTCAAATCCTCTTTCTTCTTTTTATTTTATTTTTAAAGAAAGATGATTTAGAGGTGCTCCTTTTAATGAAGGGAATCTTAATTTGAAACAGGGGTTGATATAGAAAATAGGTAGAGGGGATGAAACTTAAGAAATAGCTAAAAAGTGGACGTCAAGTTGATGGAAAAATATAATGTATAAAAAAATATAGATAAAATTAATAAATTTGATATAAGAGTTTACAAATTTTTTCCAGTTCAAGGGGAAGATTGTCCCCACACCCCTATCCATTTTAATCCCCTATTCCTCTACCCTTCAATGTCATGGACCTCTAGATTTTTCAATTTTAAAGCATGCTCATGATATTAGAATGGAATGGGAAGAAGAGATGGAAAAAGGCATTTAGAGTTCACTAATTGTGCATTTCGTTTGCTTGAATAAAATAGATAGGAATAAAGAATAGTATAAAAGATAGAGTTAAATAAGGAATAAATAATTTTTTTATTGGATGGAATAAAATGATATGAAATAGGATGTGTAACAATAAAAAGAATAATTTGTCCTTAAATTTTATTTATATTATTAATATTATATTATATTTGTAGGAAAATAAAAACTAAAAAAACTAAACGACGTGAATAGTCTCGCGCACTGTTCATCGTCTTTCTAACATAGGCTCACCCTCCTCCTCACATATTTTGAAAATCCATATAATCTATCACAAATTAATTGGGAAAATAGAATCCCCATGTTTTGACACAGAATTCTATTAAAAAAACCATGAATTTTATCCGAATCCTCAGTAATTATTGATATTATTTACTCAACCCTAACATTTTAGGAAAATGCTGAATGTTCCAAAAAGTCATTCTAAAAAATTGTCTAACACCAAATGTAATAAAATGTTCATGGATATTGATGAAATACGAACCGTATGAAAAAAAATATAAAGATTATAAGAAGAGATTATTTAATAAAAAGTTTGTATTTTTACTTTGTCACATTAATCAATGTTCATCCTAGTGCTAAAGATCACAGTGGTTTTAAATGACTAACACCTGGCATAGTGCTAGGCATCCTCAATCATGCCACCGGAGGAGGGAACCACTTCTCCGTGAGCATACGAGGAGACAACCACAGGAATCATCGTCAGCCAAGAAAACACTGGGCAATGTCTTTTCATTTTATTACTTTTTTTAATTTATTTAATTAATTAGTTATCATAGCAGACATGAAAAATTCCCCCAATGGGTATCCACTGCTTTGTGGGTTTCGAGGAAAGCGGGGATGGGTGTGAAAAATTATTTTTTTTTTCCTCTGTGATTCATAGTACATCACATAGCACATCAATTCAGCAAAGGTAGATTTTTTTTTTAATTGATGTATCCGAACACCTTTTAAGTCGACCAGCGGAGTTGCTATACCTCCTCCTCGAGGCACACATAATAACTCACAAATCACGTGTACCGAGTAAATCAAGATAAATTCTGACGTACTCAAAAAAGCTGAAAATCCCCACCTATGAGAAATGGGAGATTTGAACCGGAGTTCATACCCCACCACCCAGCTGCCTTAATGCTTCCTCTCCCCACCACATTCTAAGCAAAAGGGGTGGGGAGAGGAAGACCCCGTTCGGTCACCATTGAGAAAACTTATTGCATACCAATATCAATTAGAATCTAAGGTTGTGACCTCCAAGGATTTAGATTTCGTCTGAAAGTGTTCTTACCAATTGAAACATACTGAAATTAAATCATTAAAGAATAATTAACCATTCTGGAACACTATTAAGAGTTTTTGATAAAATTGTTGACTGAAATTTGAATCAAAGGAAGCAGGCATTGTAATAACCTTTCAATTCACCAGAAAAATCATGCATGAAATCATGGTTTTGAAATTTTTTACTAGACACTGATTCTGCTGAAGTACAGTGAGAAGTGCTTGTGCTTATGCATCTGCCCATAAAACCAACACTCTGATTCTGCTGAATAGGAGTTTAGACTTTTAAGGGCAAAACCAAAACCAAGGTCGTCTTTGGTTGCAAAGAAGTTCCTGGGCTTCAACAGAAAGTTCTAGCATTTTTACTCAACTTTGTCAGTTTCATGTGATTTTGGATATTGAAAATGATTCAATTTTCTTGCTCATGTACTCGTCACATTTAAGGTGCAAAAGCACATTAAAGTAGTGTTTATGTCTCGCTTCAGTGTACAGCACCTTGTTGTCTTATGCAATATCACAGTTCAAATTCATGGTTCCATAATGGTCTGATTCAGTTTCCATGTGTTTTCAATTTTTTCTTTACAATTTTAGTTGAAAAGTACAATGGACTATTCTGAAACCAGTTTTCCGCTATTCTTGCTAAGAGACTGGACACGGATTTGAATCAAGGTCCTTGAACTAACTTGACCAGGCAGATAGTCACAACAGAAAATCCAAGAATTCCGTACAAATAAAATTACCCAGAAGAACCAAACAACCAAACAACCAAGCACTCACATGCATATAGATCCAATTTGAAGTACCTAAGGATTATAAAACAAAGAACGCAGTTCATTAGTGTGCAGAGAATAATGTAACCACGCTTACCAGAAAATAAGAAGATGGACTGAGAAATCTTTCTCCATAAGATAGCTTAGCTCTTTGCAGTTTTCCCCTTGTGGTCAGTCCCGTGGTGATTCCCGTCCCCATAGCACAGCTGAAGTCGGCCATCGATTCCTGATGAGAACTGCCCAATATGGAGCTGTTGGAGTTGGTGATGATGGTGGTGACTGGTATCCACTGGTGAAGAGACTGCCGCTGCCCCGATGAAGAAGGGTAAGTTGGTTGATCCATCCACATGGTGATGAGGAGAAGTAAACCTCTGTAGGTGAGGCAAATTGGACTGAAGGGTCCCCCTATTGAAGCCAGTAATGAGGCCCGGAGAAGAAGAGGAAGAAGAAACCGAAGAGGGTGAGATCGTAAAGTTGAGGTTGTACTCTCCCCCGGTGGAGGAAGTCACTGGGATCAGGTTTAAGTGCTCCGCATTTACAAATGAAATATGCTGCAACTCCTGATGATGGTTATTACTATTGTTGTTACCATTGTTGCCCTCGCCTGAGACCGAGAAGCGTGGGACCTGAATAGGCATTGCTTGAGGCAGCTGGATCTGACCAAGAAACCCCGGCAAGTTTTGAGCCCGGGATAGGAGCTGCCCCGTGCTGAAGTAGTCCATCGGACTGCTCAATGGCCATTGTCGGGAAGCGGTGTTTGGCTGATGAGCTGGACCCGATGGGCTACTATTGCTATTGCTGGCGATTCCAGCGGTCAGAAGCTCGGTGAAGGAGGAGTTCTGAGATATTGGAGGGGCCAAGGGAGCTGATGCACCAAGCCCGCCTTGGCGAGCCTGTAGCGGAGGCGGGTCCTTCTTCTCCTTAGCCGTTCTCTCGCGGGCGCGCTCGCGGGATTTCTTGACCCTATTGACCCGGATCTCGGACCTTGAGAGGGACAGGCTTGAGCCCTTACTGGTCTCAGAAGTGCTGCTGCAAGCTGACTTCGACAGAGAAACATGCTGCTGCTGCTGGTTGTTCTGGTTCTGATAGTTCAGGTCATCCTCTATCTCCACATCGGCGGAATCAAACCCTTGCTCGTCTCCCTCACTAACCCTCTTCTCATCACTCAGCTGTTTCGAGGTATCAGGAAAAGTATTTAGAGACGGGAGCTCAGCAATGGCCTCGGACGCAGCCTTGATCAGCCATTCCACCGCCTTGCTCGGCTGATCGTAGCCCAGCCGGTCCTGAATGTCATAGAACTGGATTGCTGTGGATACAGACAATCGGACTCTCCGGTCTCTCAAACCCTTTGAGGTGAGGACCTTGCTGTGGCGGTCCTTCCCTCCGGAGGCCCTTGAGACCCTAATTATCCTCGAGTGGTGCCACCCACGGAGCCGGTTGGTGCTGTTGTCAGCGGCGGTTCCATCCCCGGCCATTCTTGTGAGCTTCAAGTCGTCTTCCTCCTCGAGGGGGTTGTGCTGCCCTACCTTGAGAGAGTCGAAGTCGATGCGAGGGAACTTGGAAGGGCGGGCTTGTGTCTGGATCTCTTCCACCTCCATGCCACTTTCATGCCTCACAAAATCTCAATCCAGGAAATAATCAACAGGTAAAGCAAGAAAGGAAGTGGATTCAGAGAACCGACAACAGCACCAACAACAAAGATCGAGATTTCTCCTTCCTTTTCCTCACTCACAGGGTAGAGAGAAATGGCTGAGAGAGGGAGAGAAAGGGCTAGAGTTAGAAGAAAGACAGTGGAGAGCGAGGAGGTGGTGGGGTAGGGATGTCCTATGCATTGATGACGATAATTCAGAGAGCAGATACTTTGGTCTGTGGTGTAGAGATAAGAAAAAAAAGAGTGGCCTGTCTTCTCTCTTTTTATTTTCCCCGTTTCACTCCTTTCTTCTTCCTTAGGAGGGGCCCTCCCTCCCATGATATATCACCGTCCAAGTCAGGGTTTCTGAGTGGAGGAGATGACTTAATTTTCTCGGGTAAATTACAGCGGTAGGAAGAAGTTACTAGTTTTAATTTTAAAATTTATACTCAATTAATACTTCAATATCTAATATTTTTTTTAATAATTAGACTTGAACATTCATATTTTTACTAATAAATTGGTCCGACCATTAGTTTGCAGTTAAAAATACTGACATGAAATTCGATGTGTCATTTACAGTGTTAGACTTATAATTTTTTATTGCTAAAACATTAAAACGATGTTGTTTTACTGAACAAAAACGTGTAATAATTGTTTAATTCTTAACTAATGATCATATTTTCAACGAATTTTATTTTTAAACCAATAGTAACTCGTTGAAAATATGGTCAATAGTTAATGATAGAATAGTTATTACACCTTTTTGTTCAGTAAAACAGCATTGTTTTACTGCTTTGTCAATAAAAAAAAGTATAAATATAACCCCCATAAGTGACACATCGAATTCTACGTCAGTATTTTCAACCGCAAACTAATAGTTGGACAAACTGTTGGTAAAAATATGAATGTTTGAGTCTAATTATTGATAAAAAATATTATAGACTGAAGTATTGATTGAATATAAATTTTGGAACTAAAGTGGTTGTTTACTCAAAAAAATTTTTAAAACATTTTATTTATTAAAACTTTCTTCCGTTACCCAATGAAATAAAATCTCACAAAAGTTTTTAAATTTAATGTAGGCTGTCAATTTTGTACTAACTGTGTCAATTTTATTGATATGTGATCGGACGTAGATGTCAAATGTGGATAGGCTGCTGATACAGTGTGCACAAATAATATTTTTAAATAACATTTAAAATTTTTAAATTATATAAAATATGACAAATTTTCGAGAAATTTAGAAAAAGTATACATAGTTTAAAAATATATATAAATTAGAAAATAATTTTAAATTGTTGAGAAATGTTTTAAGAAAGAAAAAAGTTTTTTAAAAAAAGACAATCCTAAAACAATAGAGGAAAAATAAGAAGAAAAAAGTATCTAAAATGACACTTTTTACCCTAAATGAAAATTTCTCACAAACAAATGCTAATGCAATTCTCTCATGAATCAAATGCAAATCTCTCGCAAACAAGCAAACAAAACCTTCATATTTAGCGCAAAAGAAAAAAAAAACACAGCACCTCTATCTCTTAGTTTTTTTAACCCTAAATTAGCTCTCTCATTAACAAATGCAAATGCAAATCCCTCATATATCAAATGCAAATCTCTCACGAACAACAGAAAAAAAACACCTCCATATTTAGCAAAAAAAATCTCCATGTCTCTTTGTGCTTTTTATTACCCTAAAATTGTCTCTAATCAGTGATTTGGCTGCCGCCATGGTTGAGGCTGCCTTGTTGGGAGAAGAGGGGAAGGCAAACAGCGTTCTCATCCTCCTCCTTCAAAGACATCCAGACCCTCTACCGGGAAGAGGAGCAGGAGGATGGATGCGAGTGCAGGCAGCCGTGGAGCCCGTCCTGTGGATGGCTGAAGGGTGGCCTTGGATATCAGATTAGCTGACAGGAATTGCACTTCTCTTAATGTGATGAGGAAAAAAAAAGACAAATAACAGTTTGTGATGATAATTAAAATGTATTATTTGGTTGCATCGTTTTTGAATAGTTTGCCTGCCAGTGTAATGTTTGTATAAGTAGGGTATGTTTAGTTTGTTGAAGAAAACCCTTGGGAAAATGTAGGGGTGTGCACAGGCATTTTGTAGAACCGGAACATGTTAAAATATACCCGAGTAGGTTTATGTTAAATACTAATTACATTTGGGTAGAGTCCAAATAATAATTTAAGGAACCGATTAGAATATGTTTTGGTTTCAGTTCCAAACATACAATACTCGGAATAGGAACAGAAGCTGAAACTAATATATATTCAACCGGTGATAATTTTCTTGTTCCGAGTTTAATTCTCGTACTGTTTATACTTTTTTTATTTTATATAACAATAAATCATTTATTATATTCAAAATATTAGTAGAATTTATAAATGAAAAATAAATAATAATGAGACATATTAAAGTTTATATAAATCTAGCTAATATTTATTAAATCTTACCATTAGTTTATATAGTAAACTAATGATAACTAAATTAAAATTATAAAATTTATCATAAATTCAGCCAATTAATTATAAAACGCTATGGCGGACTTGGAACTTGTGGTATAATACATGTTCCGGATATGCTATGGTACGGACCCAATCCCAAAGTTATGAACAGGTCCATACATGATAGGTTCTAGGTATAATGAAAAAATAGAATACTTGGACCCAATCACCCTAGGAAAATGTAACAAGAGTATTCTAATTCTTTTTTAAAATATTTATTTTGAAAAAATTGTAGTCCTTTCCTAAAAATTAAGGGAATTGAACACCTTGCGAGGGAAAAAAATTTATGTGATTCTATTTCATGAAAACGTGGTAAGGAAGTATTAATTAAGTTATCCTAATTAGAAATAATTATTATAACTATTAACACTTATTTACTTATTTATTATAGTTTAATTGATATTTTCTCAATTCATATGATGAGATAAGATTCACCAACTAATTTCTCCTTTACCAGTGGAATGATCATATCCCCGGCCCTAAGGAATCAAGCTCCGATTCCCTAGTGTGAACTTCTTCACAAAATTTAATCGCTCCCAGTAATTAGAAATTTGTTGCTTTATTTTAATTTTAATAATTAATAAATTTGTCCTAGAAAATGACTAAACTGAGTTAATCGACTGGAAATTTAAATATGTGCCGATTTAGCTCTTTTAATATTGTGGTCATGTTTCAATTTTCTTGTGAAGATTTAATCTATCCCTTCTACAGTAATGTTGTTAGCCGGTCCAAGTCAAGCTGACTTATGAACTGGCTGGACCGGGGCCGAGCCAAACCGTGAGGGCAAATGGTCCTGGCTGACTGTCTAGGCCCAAATAAACCAGCATGATAGACGGCACGGTCCCAATTTGGGCTGAACCAGCCAGATTTCATATTCATTTTTTTCTTTTCGTTTTTGAATTTTTAAGATATTATTTAAGGTTTTAAGATATTTTTAGGATTTTATGTATAATTTTGAAATAAAAGTCAAGAGTCTTAACTGCCTAGAACATTTTGCTTATATTTTTATATTTAATATTATATAAATAATTTGATTATGGCATGTTTGATTTATGTCATTGTTAAATAAAACTTAAATTATTTATTTTTAAATTAAATTAAATTAAATTATATGGACATTTCGATTTAGAAAACCACCTGTTGGGTGGATGGTTAGGCATTAACCGTCTACCAACCTCTTCATTATGTCTTTTAGGTATACTAAATCAAGAGTGCTTTCTAACAATTTTATTTAAATAGGGATTCGAACCGTAGATACTAATCTTACTAAACCTCGGACCACTAGACCATTGCCTATGATGGAATGTAATATATATATATATATATATCAATAACGAGGTAGAAAATGTTAGCGATAGATTAGGAACTAATATGGACAAAAGTTGCTCCTCCCGGCCCTCTCCTAACTGCTCAGCAAATCAACAACAGATTAGCTAAAAAACACACATTGCGTCCGGGTCCAACAAAGCAGTTGATTTAAGCAATGGCTCTCGGCAGACTTACCTCGGGAGCCTAACCTTCCAGTTGGACGTTGCAGTCTCTTAATAAGGTACCTAGATTAGTGTAGCATGTACAAACAGTTAAGGATCACTAGCAAGGCATGGTCTTCTAGAGCATCAACTAGCAACTCAGCATAAGGCGAGGCCATGGAAACCCTGGCAGCCATCCAACATATTGTTGACATGAACACCCAACATTTTCATTTGAAAGGAGATGTCGAGATATATTTGAGGTGCTTCTCTTAATAGAATCTCCCCAAATTGCAGCTATTGGTCAAGTTATATGTCAAGTGAAACATTTATTACAAAATTTTGAATCTCGGTCCGTAAATTATACTTCTAGGGGAAAAAACTTCCTAACTCACAACATTGCTCAATGAGCAATGGGCAACTATTTTCCATTTTGTTAAGCCTACTCAAATTACCTCTCCCTCATTTCGTTCTTACTAGGGAAGAGGAGACTGAATAGACCCAAACAATTATGTGTCCATTTTATCTCATTGCTTTATAAATGAATTGTCTTTTTTTTTTTCCAGTGTGAGTTACTAGTGTACAGAAGACCAATGGGTTCCGACTAATCCAGTTTAAGTAGAAACGGCTTACTAAAAAGTAAAACTTTCTCAATGTGAATTTTCTCAATTTGTAAGATTCAAATTCGAGATTTTACTTAACAGGAAGACTTGGGCTACAACTCAACCAATCTACTTTGGTAATTGAATTGTGTTTTGGGAAAAAAAAAAGAGAAAGAAATGTCAATGGCGACAAATGGCGGACCATGTTTCAAATCCAACCAAAAAACAATGTAGCCAAAGCCTTTTTTTCCTGAATAAAATGTAGTGAAAACTATATGCTATAAATAGTTACACCTAATACGAATTACGCGGTACTCATCTTAGCAATTATATTTCTATAGGAAAAAAAATGAGTTTTGATCCTCAATCTTTTGAACTATATTTATATTTGACCTAAATCTTTTGTGAGTTAATTATAGTCCCAAATCTTTTAAATATTATTCAACTTTCGTCCTTTATATTAAATTTAATTTTATAAAAGGTAACTTGACGTTTTAGTAATGACAAAGTTATTTTTAACAAAAAATTATTTCTATAATTATAAAGATGGAGAAATTCTCAATATAAGAGGAGAGAAGTTGGTTGGGACTCAACGCTAAACTATCCACGGAAAGTTTATCAATAGTTTCTGGCACTACTAATGATCTCACATGAGCTATGATAAATGAATTTGAACCTCTTTTCTATTAAAAATTTTCTTTTATTTTTAATTTTTAATTAAAATATATTTTTAAGATTAAAATATCTAATCACCTTTTCTAATGTAAAAAATAATGTAAATGATTAAAACTGAATAATACTTGAAAGGTTTGGGATTGTAATTTATCCAAAAAAAATTAGGTCAAATATAAGTATTATCCAAATTTTTTCATATTTCTTTATCCTCTACATAGATCTACATGTAACCATTTTTCAATATTGGTAATATTAAACGTTAGCAAAGTATATGGGGGAGAAATTTTATAATTTATTTATAAAATAATTCAGCCTTGTAAATTTCGGTCTTCCTTACAAACTTTTTAGAGAATGTACCATTGGAGGGGAGAGGGAATAAAACAGATGAAGAAAGCGAAAATAAGATAACAAGATGCATGAAGACCGTGGATGAGACTAATAAACATTATTGTAAGTCTTAAACTAACCAAATTTTTGTAAAAAAATTAACATTTAAAAATAAAAAATGGCACACGGGCAGCTTACGCGGGCCATAGGCAGATTTGATCGACGTACTCTTAGATAAATCCTCCCTCATTTTATTCTTTATGGGAAATAATGAAAAGTTTATCATTATTTAAAAATGAGTAAATGAGAAAAGTGTTCAAGAAATAAGAAATTACATGATCGAGAACCTTTGGAACTAACTATAAAGGAAGATATATCTGTAAATCACATCGGATACTGCTCCCTAAAGTCATAACTAGTTGGCTGGCCACACGAGTTGTGATCACAGCCTCCTACTAGTTTACATAGGCCCGGTAAAAATTGAGTTGGATGGTTCTCAAGTCATAATTCACGTATTAGTCTTCTTATGTAGAAATTTTTTCAATCTCTATATAGACCAAAATAGGAGGATTTTTTGAGCCGTACTCGGGTGCTTTACTCCTCCACGTAATAGAAACCTCAAGGATGATTCAAATCTAGGTGGTGGTGTACTGGGCTTAGAAGAAATTTGGGCGTAGGTGGTGAGGGTTGGGGTGGCAGCTCCGGGCGAGGGTGATGGTGACAGATTTGCATGAGGAGGAGAGGTTGGAGTCAAATCTACGTAAAAGTGGCCATAGCGCGGCTAGACAATGAAGGCAAAAGCAGAGGCGGGTGGATAGAATGGAGGAGGTGGAGGCGGAAGATTTGAAAATCGACACTGAGGCAAGGATCGATGTACTTCAGTGAGGTTTCCACATAAAGAGGGAGAGTAGATGCGTTGCCGAAGAATTGGGAAAAGAGCGAATGAGTCACTCGAGCAAAAGCCACCAATGTTTGGAGTGGAGTTATATATGGTCATAATTGAGTGGGTGTTGGTAATCGCACGCCTGGAATTAAGAAAAGGGGTCTTACACAACTAGAGCCAGATGCATAGACCGGAATGGCCTTCTACGGGAGAGTTTGGTAAGGTTAAGGGAGAGGGGGAGGGGGTGAGGAGATAGAGACAGAGTGAAAAATGAAGATTGAAAAATATGTTTTTAGAATACGGTTTCACTCCAGATATTTTATGTTTTAGAAAATCAAATATGATATTCTCTTTGTGTAATTCTTTACAAGTTGGTGGCATTTTATAATGTATCAAAATAGATTCGTGTGGGTTCATATCTCAGATATAAGTGTACAATTGATACTCAATTATTACATGAGTGAAGAAGAGAAAGTTAGACTCAAGCTCAGTTCTCTTCCATCCAGGCAGTGAAGAAAAATGCTAGTTTCATATATAGTTGTTGAAAGCTGTTGTTACGGGTACATGCTAAGTGCCGCCAGATTTACATGTACAGTAGGTATTGAGGGTAGAATCTCATGTTAGAAAAATAGAAATAAAATCATAAGGATATAAAAGAATAGAGCACAATCATTTGTTAGTTTAAACTGTTAGATTGGATATAGGTCTGTAATATTTGGATAGTTCCAATGCAAACTTAGCGTTCTCTTATTAGGTTAATGAAATAAGAGAATTGACTATTGTCGCAATAAAAATTAAATAAGTAAAAGGCATGTAAATATATGTATTGCTAAAATAATAAAGGAATTAAGTAAATTATCATTCCACAAGAGTCTTATCCAGTTAAAAATTAAACAATAAGCCAAGCAACAAAACCGAGATAGGTAAATTGAAACTAATGTGCAATTTAAAGAAAGCGATAAAGTAAATTGAAGAAATCAATCCATATCAATGAACGTAGGACTCACAACGTTCCTCAATCTTACTTCTAAATCCATATCGAATCTCTATATGCCATTGTTTACAATATTAAATTCTTATGTTTTGTGTCTCCATGTCTACCTCTTAGCTTCATAAGAACGTGCTTTTAAGAGTTTTGTTGCAGTTGACATCATGTCAATCTCGCCTCTTTTCTGTGTTCTTTGCCGTGGTCCCTCTTCTATAATTTCGTCCTCCACTTTTGTTATATGTTGTAGCATGATTACTTTAACTTGCTCATTATTCTTGCTGTGGGGATTGACCTTTGTGTCAGTTGGTAGTACTTCTTGAGGTCGAAAATGGATTGTTTGTGCAAATTATCCCAATTGAGTCTCCATGTTGTGTAGCTATATATGATTGAGTGGTTGTCATAAAATTATGCAAAAATATCATCGAGCCTATTTTCTTCATCAAGTAACATTCATGCTGATTTTTTTACTAATCACCGAGATTAGTTCTCCATCTTGTTTGATACATATCATGAGTGGAGTTATTCCATGAATTATTATCAAAATAAATATTTAATCCAACATAATAAGGTCAACGATCAAGTCGATGAGTATCTCCACAATAACCACATGAGATGCAGTTGTTTTGCAAGTGGTGCAACCCCGAAATAAAACAAGTTCATGGAGTCATAGTTAAAAATATAGAAATGAATAATCATTAATATTTATGAAATTAGTTCTAAGATCAATTAGAAACCTGCTAACCACGTAAGGGAATATGATGGTCACCACCTAGATTTCTTATTGATCAACCTCAAACTAGAACTTAGATTCGAGAGCCCATCGACGCCCAAAATCGGTACCCTAACAATACTTCTAAACTTACCTTATTTTAATTCAATTCCAGGTTTTCTAATCTTTATGAAGTAAGGGAATGACCTGTTTGAGGGAAAAGAGAAATGAGTGCCAAATATAAGATAATACTCAAGTACCCAAATTAGGTCATGAAACGCAGAAGCATGATTACCAAAGAAATTCTGGGTAGCTATTGCCACATTAGGTTAACTTCATATTAATCATAACATGCAGACGTAATATGAAACTATTCATAGACCCTTAGAGCCGAAGGGTAACTCTAATGCTGATTTTTCCAAGGGAGAATTTCTAATCAACTTTCATATACAGATTCTTTTCACGCATTAAACAGCAGGGGCCCAATTTGCTAACGACTCGGACCATTTCAATTAGAGAAGTTACTAAACACACTATTCCTATAGAACTGACAATCAACTATAATTTCATGAACAAGAAATCAAGGGAAGCCGTGATTCAGGATATAAGATCTTGTCATGATATCTTCCATTGATTATAAATCTTCTTTCATTTCATTCAACCAATTGGAAGCATGAAGTTAGATTGCAATTTCCTTTTATTAATTTTTTTTAAACAAATCTCATCTTTATTCTTGGAGCGAGCACCGACAATCGAACCATGCAATCAGCAAATAAGGAAGCGACTAATTTAAATGCAACAAGCATCAACGAGTAATTACATAATCTAACATGTATGATATCATTCACAAGATAAGGCATCCAGGGGTTCGAACTATACATAATCAGCGGGACTAGAATCAGAGAAGGTTAACATCACAGAGGACAAGCAACCAATCAAAAGAACCACCCAAAATAAACAAAGTACACACAGGACAATCACCTTCAACCATTTGAAGGAGCCAAGAACTCTAGAATTTTACCCACTTACCAGAAGAAAGAGGGGTTGGCTCCGAGGTGGTAGCTGATCCAAACATAAGCAGCGAGTCGTATGTGTCTGAGTAGTGGCAACTGATTGCTCTTTTGAAAAGTGCCTTGGTGATTTTTTGGATGTACTTAAGCTTTTAGCTCCTCCCCTTTTTTTTTTTTGATCAAGAGCTCCTCCCTTTTATACACTTCATTTGAGTGTTAAATCTCTTATGAAACTACGCATTTCCCCCCCCTTTTTTTTTCAGTTGAGTATGAAATTTATCTTTTCTTTTTAAGAAATTTTGATAAATATTGATCTCTTTAATGATGCTTGAAAAAAGAATCTGGCAAAATAAATTCAGGATTAGTTGCAAAAATATTTTTGAACTCAACTAACTGGTACTGGCTCGCCTTACACATTGAAGCTCGATGATCAATTTCCTTGGGCTGAGTCCAAACTTTTCAACATTTTGCTCTATTTGTTTCTTAATCTTTGGATAGTTAGGATCGATCCAAATGCCATACGTCTTGCTCAAATTGGACATTCTAATAAATAGATATGATGTTTCTTCTGAAACATGCCACAGACTAGTTACTATTCACATATTGGGCAATCTTCGCTCAAAAAAACAGTATCATCCTCTCCAATGTGAATTGGGGTCCAGTGCCCATCAAGTCAAAGCTAGCTTGTGATATTTGCTTAGTTTTAGCTCCGATAAGTCCACTTGACAAGCCGCTACGTCTCATTTAGTCACTATATCAATGATTCTTACTCAGATTTTCACTTCTTATTCCCTGAGGAGTTTTTGTGCCTGAGATACATCAAATCCAAGCTATTTCAATGTTATTTGTGATCAATATGAATTTACTTCATCTCAACTCCCTTGAGGTATAAAAGTATGCATCAAATGATCTTGACCGTCTTCTTGGGAATGAGGTTCCAAGTGTTTCTTTTTCGTGCTAAATTAAAATGTCTAAAACAAGTATTGCTTATAATATTCAATATTTATATCCATAATATGCCACCTACCTAGTCAAAATTTTGTCCAGTTCAAGAATAAAAAAAGATAAAAAGTGAATAAAAAAGTAAAACTAAATTACACACATAAAGTAAAGAAAAGAAAAATAAACTAATTATAAATTTAAAAAGTGCCTAGTAGAAGAAAATTACTTATTATTAAGCTTAGAGATAATTGTAGACTCGATGCCGGGCAACGATGCAAAAAACTCATGCAAATAAAAATTAAATAAGTAAAAGGCATGCAAGTATATGTATTGTTAAGGTAATAAAGAGGATTGAGTAAATGATCATTCTCATGAGGATCTTGTCCACTTAAAACTAAAGGATAAAATAAGTAAGGCAAATTGAAATTACATATGCAATTTTAAGAAAGCAATAATAAGTAAATTTAAAGCAATTTGAAGAAATCAATCAACATTAATGGATTTAGGGCCCACAACTTATTTCAATCCTAATTCTAAGTCCATACCTAATCTCTATGTGCAATTGCTTATAGTGTTACTATTCGAGGGTTTTACGTCTCCTTACGTACCTCTTGGCTTAACAAGAATGTACTTTTAGTACGATACTAGTTATTCCATCTCTAATCAATTAATTTTAAAAAGTCCATAGAGCTTTAACCCTGATTTGGATACTTAGGATGATAAGCTGATATCTCAACACTTCTCACAAATTAATCCCAACCTCTCGATATGAATTTCCTCAGTTATACTATCTCTGACGTGATTTCAATATCGTCTCTCCAATTCATCGATTTCTCCTACTTGATCTAATTGGTGGCCAGCCAATTAAAAAGCATTAAAAATGTCAACAATATAAGTAACATGAAATATAATTAGTAACGTAATCGAGAAAAAAACAAGAATTTAGAAAGTAGAAAGGAGTTTCATTACTTGTTCTAGGAAACTAGGGAATTAATTCATGATTATAGTAAAAAACAACTACAAGTAAAGAGGTTCAATACATCAAGAATCAAAGAAAAGGGAGAAGAAACCGGAAAAACACTAGAAAAGTCAAGGTCTATCTCTAAGCATTTCGCCTTCTTCCTTCTTCATCACGAGCCTCACAATCTTCTTGATTGCAAAAAAATTAAAGAAATCAGAAACTGAAGGCAATGAATGATAGAAGAACTTGTTTGTGGTCTATTTCTTGTGTTTGGGCGATGTTTTGAAAATTATCTCCCAATCAATTCTTTCCTCTTTTAAAATTTTGAGATATTCGCTCTTCCTTTGTTGAGTAAAATGGATATCTTTTCTACTCTAAATCTTCCCTAATTAGCAAAGAAATCGGTGTCAGATATGGGTCAATGGGCTTCAATTCGACCAAAAATAACTCGAAGTTCACTATTGGGTTGGTAGGAGTTGTGGCCCAATGCCACAGTGCATCCCAATCCTTTGCGTCTCGGTGAAGTGGTGTCGCCGTCCAGGACCTTGGTCACTTTATCTTGCTTCAGTGGGTGGTTGTGCTGTGGTTCGATGTATACTAAGTATGTTTATAATCTTTAACATTGGCTTTGAAATTAGCAAAAGCTTTAGTCTTTATTTGTGGTGACATAAGTCCTTCTCGACAACTCATGAATTAAGGATTCTCATAACTACAAAGTCTACTCAATAGAAATTCGAAATTATCAAAAGCTTTCACAGGACTTTTTTTTATAAAATTATTAACTAATCAGAATGGTTATTTATTAGACCATGGTATTTGATTTGCTAAACACATCATTATTTTATGTTCTTTCATATGTATAAAGCCACAGTCCCACTCTTCTAAACAACTTAATTCACAATAAGAGGATCACCTTTAAGACTCGATTGGTCTTGAATTATGTTCCCATAAATCAACATGATATTCAATAGCTAGTTGAACTCCAAATTGGAGTTTTAATAATGTCAGTACTATACATTTAAAATTGCCACCTTGTTGGGCTACACTCAAGGGCAATTTTTTTACTGACATTTTTGACTTGTTGGGCTACACTCAGTTTGGGCTGTACTCATAAGTTGAACTCCAAATATCATGTTTATTTTAAGAATGTCAGTGCTATAAATTTAAACTTGCCACCTTGTTAGGTTACCCTCAAAGGCAATTTTTTTTTTTGTGTAAATATATGAATGATGGGTTCAACTTAACTAAGATTTTATGATTTGTTGCGAACATACAAGGTTATAGTAATCTTAGAGGAGTGGAAGTTACATAAAATGTAATTAGTTAAGAGTTACCTACTTGCAGATTTATTTGAGAGTTGTCTATTACATACAAGATCTCGGTAGGATAAACAAGATTCCATCTTAGCCACTAGGAGATCTTCCAACAAGGTATCTTGTCTTCTATTCGGAAGGCAATGTAATTCACTAAATTTAGTGGGAGCTGTGATCTAATCGAAAGTCCCTAATAATCATGCATCATATTTTATGAATATCTTCTCATGCATATTATTCTTATATTATAGATATTATCTGCACAATATCTACATCATTGTCACTTCGAAGCATACTAGATATTAACAAACTCATCGGGCCAAACTATGTAGACTGGTTAAGGAACTTGAGGATTGTCCTTACCCAGGAGAAAGTCTCCTATATCCTCGATTCTTCCAGTCCTACTTCCTCAGCATAAGATGTCACACAGGAAGAGAAAGCTATTTATTAGAAGTGGTATGGAGAGAGCACTCAAGTGCAGTGCATCATACTCGTATCCATGAGCAATGAGCTCTAAAAGCAACATGAAAAGGTGGATGCCAAATCAATTCTACTTTGCCTCAAAGAGTTCTATGGTAAACATAGTAGAACTGCTAGATATGAGATATCTAAGCAGCTCTCCAAGACCATATTGGCAAAAGACACTCTTGTTGAGGCACACATTCTTAAATTGATCAATTTGATTGATGAATTAATGAAGTTGGGTTTCAAATGGATGGACAGTTATGCCAAGATTTAATTCTTGAGCCTTTACCACAATCTTTTTTAACAGTTTATGACAAATTTTCACATGAACAAGCAGAATGTGTCATTGTGTAAGCTCCTTAATATGCTGAGTATCGTTGAGACCTACCTTGTGAAGGATAAGAGTAAGGTTTTGTTAGCGGAAGGCGCCTCTAAGAAAAGGATAAAGAAAACCACTAAAAGGAAAAATCTTTTAACAAAGTTGTCAAATGCAAAAAACAAATCAAGAAAAAAGGAAAAGAGAGTCCCTGAGAAGGGTACATACTTCCATTATGGGAAAGATGATCACTAGACAAGGAACTGTAAGAAATACTTACAGAGCTTAATCAGAAGAAAGCATCATTAGCCACTTCTTCAGGTGCATTCGTAATTGAAGTATATATGTCATTAACAAACTTTGCTTCATGAGCATTAGATATCGGATGTGGTTCTCATATTTGCAATTGTTGCATGAACTGAGAAAAAGTAGAAACATCAACAAAGAGGAGTATATCCTATGCGTTGATAATGACGCAATAGTTGCGGCATTAGCAGCAGGAACCATTTGCTTGGATTTGCCTTCGGGCAAGACTATTGAGCTTAATAATAATTATTATATTCCAATCATAGTAAGAAATACTATTTCTATTACTTAAACAAGAATAAGGAATAAATTTCAAGGGTAATGATTACTCTATTTTTCATTTGGTTGAATTTTATGAAATTGGCAAAGTTATCAATGGCTTGGTAATTTTGGATGTTAATTATAATATACCTTTTATTGAACAAATAAATAAAAGAAAAAGACGTAATCGAAACTTCACCTATCTTTGACACTTAAAAACTTGGTCACATTAATGAGAATCAAATTAATAAGTTGTATAAGGAATTAATAATGTGTATTTTGGCCCACACGATTATGAAACGCTTTTGACTTGTGGATCCTGTTTCAATGGAAAAATGACAAAGTCTCTATTTATTGGACATAGAGAAAGGGCGACACAATTATTAGAGTTGGTCCATACTAATATTTGTGGGTGTTGGTAACTCATGCTAGAGGTGGACATTCCTACCTCATTACATTTATGGATAATTTGTTCTAGGTATGGATATGCATATTTAATAAAATATAAAATCTAAAACCTTTGACAAATTTAAGGAATATTGAGCTCAAGTCAAGAAATAAACTGGAAAGAGTAAAGTCCCTTCGATTAGATTTAGGTGGTGAGTATTTGATTAGAGAGTTTTTAGATTATCTAAAAGAGATAAGAATAGTTTCCAAATGGACTCCTTTTGCACTTCACAACATAATGGTATTGTAGACAGGAGAAATCAGACCATATTAGATATGAAGCAATCTACATTATACTTCACAGATCTTCCCATTTCATTTTGGGAATATACTTTATAAACAATCATTTATTTTTTAAATAAGGTTCCCAATAAGTATGTATCTAATACGCCGTATGAGATATGGAAAGGCAAAAAAAAAATGTCTTAAGCACGTTATGGTATGGTGTTGCCCATCTTATATAAAGGTACAAGATGTAGAGAAACTTGATACAAGATTTCAAAAGTATAGATTGTGGATTATCCTAAAGAAAGTTTACGATATTATTTTTACTCCTCTGTTGAACAAAAAGTTTTTGTTAGCATACATGTTACATTCCTAGAGAAAGAGTTTATCCATGATAGTGGAAGTGGAAAAGATGTGAAATTTGATGAAGTTTCTAACCCACAAAAAATCTCACATCAATTGATGGAACAACAATAGATTGCTTCAAAACCAGTTCATATACCACAACATACCGAATCTCATCGTAAATCCAAGAGAGTGGGTAAAGCACCTCAAAAGTTGAATTCGACCATTGAGAATGACCTTGATTCAGGTATCATAGATATGGATGATAAGCAATTTTGTGATGAACCAATCAAAAGTTTTGACAGCGGCAAATGGCAGGATGCCATGAAATTTGAGATGGACTAAATATACATCAATAAAGTATAGACTTTGGTGGATGTACCTGAGGGAATAGCTCCTATTGGGTGTAAATGGATCTTTAAAAGAAAGATTGGGGCAGATGACAATGTTAAAACACACAAGGCTAGGTTGGTTGCAGAAGGATTCAACCAAAAATATGGTATTGACTAAGATGAGACCTTTGTGCCAGAAAAATAGCTGCCAATAAAGAGTTTGAATACGCCGTGAATAAAAGAGAGAGAGAGAGAGAGAAGGGATAAGAAAAATCTAGAAAAGTAGATTTCAATCACTTGAGTCTTGAGTCATCTTGAAGCACTTTGGCTTCTTTCTTCTTGATCATGAGTACTAGAGTATATTTATAGTATGACAACTATTGATATATTATTATAATTTAACTTCCATATTCAATGCATGTGCACATATATATATATATATATATATATGAGGAGATCACTCATATTGAGTAGCCTCTTGAATTTTTCCAATTATATTGATAATGAGCCTCATCACTTTCATGGTAGCAAAAAAAAAAAAAAAAGAAACTGAAGGTAATAAATAATGGAAGTATCATGAAAATATCTTGCTTTTTATCCTTTCTTTTTTAAATTTTGAGACATTTGTTTTACTTCCATTGAGTCAAACTGATATTTTTTCAGCTCTAAATCTTCTTTAATCAACAAAGAAATGTTTCGTGTCAGATATCGGTGAATGAGCTTCAGTTCGATGGAAAATATCTCAGCGATCGTTGCTGGACTGATTATAACCATGGTCCCAATTCCCTACCTCTCGTTAAAGCAGTTCTGCGGTGTAGGATTGCAGTCCCTTTATCCTACTTCAATGCGTAGTTGTGTTGCAGTTCAGTGTCACGATCTCGCTATCTTGATCTTCTAAACAACTTTATTGTAGCATTCGGGGATCATGTTCAAGGCTTGGTTGATCTTCAATTATGTCTCTATACTAAAAAAATACTTTAGAAGTACTAACATTTTTAAAGTAAATATGATATTCAACAACTAGTTAAACTCCAAGTTGGTTTTACTCAATCGGAAGGATTGCTCAATCAAACACACAAATAAAGTCAAATTCGATTAATTAACTTAAATCTAAACCCGATAAGCATGTGAATAATCCATCTTTTTACAAAATTAACATATACTGCCACCTACCAATTAAAACTGTTAGATTGAATATTGTCCAAAACTATTTATGGTTGCCATGGAAATTTATCCTTTTCTTATTAGTTTAATGTAATGATTTGTCGATTGCAAAAGTCCCCGCCACAACCTTCGCGTGCCAATTATGCTCCTCAAATTTTACAAGGGTGAGTGCAATTCCTTTGTAAGTTTTTAATCGGGAAATTTTATTGCGATTATTTATTAGGGTCATAAAGGTGACATGTGGACCAATAAAAATAGGACTGAGAAAAAAAAAAGATTTTGTAAAAAATAATAATAAAAAGATGAAAATTAATGAAATGCACACTTGAATGAAACCAAAGGAACAAGAGGGACTTGCTTGCGATCATATCTACCCCTCTAAAATTGTCTAACACCTTACAAAATTTCATGCAATCTCCAAGAGGGGTGAGCTCACTAACGGCTACTCCTTCCTCTTTACGCTTTAGATTTGTTCCCCATGCTTTTAAATTTCGCTATTTTTCAATCTTTTTAAGAAATCAAAATTTTTTAACAGTAAAGTAATAGAGATTAATAATGAGTTAAAACAAAAGATTGATGATTAAATCCAATCCATTGAAAAAGTAAGAAAATGTTAGAATTGAATTTAACTTTTCCCTAATTTTATATGGAAAATTCAATTTTTTACGTGAAAATAAACACCCCCTGTGATCTCTTCATGATAATAGCCATAAGAACCTGTATTCCAGAGTGTCGAAAATCGCTCCTGCCCACAACAAATCCCTACACAGTGCGTTAACCAAAGAAAATAGAGTTTTCAATAATAGCTTTGCCTCTTAATACTAATCCTCTCTTTTCTCTCTTTCGTTAACATTCAACCAAACAATTTTCGCTTATCCACCTCTTTCGACCACTCTCATAGGAGTAAATCAAACCGACGTTCTAAAAGCCGTATAGCTTCATGCCAAACAAGCCCGCATCCCAACACCGATCAGTTTTCCTCTAATGGCCCTCAACAAATGGATCAAGATGAGCAAGATCACAAACACTGCCCTAAGCTCCCTAACATATCCTCATGGAAGTGGAGAAGTAGTGGAGAAATCGTCTCCGAGGCGGACAGCATCGATGGCGCCAATTCTTGCTACACAAGTCTCAAAGACATTATATTGAACTCACCACCATGCATAGGATCTCCTATCCACCATGAGGGTGGTTTGAGCCGCGAGTTAGAACAGCATTCTTCCTCGACCATCTCAATCCGGAACCACCTCCTCAGGCGTGCTGCCTCAATGTATCTGCAATCTGCTCTGGTACCCGAGAACCAAAACCGAAGTTCTCTCACTATCTTCTGGATGAAGGTGTGGGAAAAGGCATCGGCATGTTCTTGTTGGCAGGTCTATGTGCACGATCCGCTATGCACTTTTTTTCGCCGGATGTATCGGCTTTTTGCTAGCGTTGTAGGAATTGTGTGATTTGTAAAGAATAATTACCTTGAGGACTGGCTTATGCATCATCTTACTTTTTATTATTTTAAGATGCTTTTCTTCAATCTTTCGCATTATAAAGGAGGTCTATCTCTTCTTCATAATAAATAAGGAATAAATGAGCCCATGATTGAATCCAAGAGTTTCTATTAGCAGCACCAGAATGATATCAATTATATCAAATATCTTTTTTTCTGGTGTTACTTTTATTTTGATCCCTTTTCTGTTGACATAGTATGGAGGAAACCGGTGACTATGACTTAAGAAGATTATTGTAATTTAATTCGATTTAAGAGCTCCAGGTAGAGGTTTTGCTCATCTTTTGCATTTACTGATCAAATTTAGCCACGCCTATCAACGTTAAGGATGAGCAATAATTTCAATTTTTCTTTTCATTTGTCATCTAAAATTCATCTTCCTCCCTCTCTACTGCTCTAGTCATAGTCATCATTAACATTATAACATGTCTCTATACATAGTTTGTCTCATCAAATTTAGTTATATGGTTATTTGATCGTAACTTTAAAATCCAATTGGGAGAGAATCAAAATATCCTTTAAGGGATGGATTCCTTAAAATTTGGGCAAAAATCCCTTACTTTTATACTATATTGATTCTTTCTTTTTCTACTTTCTTGGCGCTTTCCCCATTGTGCATGAAATAGTGAATCTGGGCTGACAAAATGTTAAAAATTCCATTATGAAAAACGTCAATGAGAAAAATTAGTAGTTTCTTTTATTTCAAAACATTTATGTGTGCTTATTATATCAATACTAGCAAGTCCTCTATTCCAGGCTAAAGTATAATACATTCTTCATAATAATTCCATTATTTCCTCTCAATACATGATAGGTATGAGTGTCGTGCACTCACAAGTTTCTAATTTTGGTTGGAGAAATATTTTGAAAAACAAAAAATTTAAAATTAACTGTCTGTATCAAATTATCACATCATGTAAAATTATTGACACAATAACTTTTTAGTTTTTGAACCTAAGTACCATACTTTGCAAAGGTTTTGCACTATTAAGATAATTTTCCTCTTATATAAATGCAAGAGAAATGTGTTTGGAGAAATCTTTATATAGATGAAAACTGGTGAGGTTCTTGCGCTACAAGGCGAGTATGGAAGAAAGTATACGCACACACGGCTTCTACATTTCTTTTGATTATCTGATCGGAAGAGAGAGAGTGGAGAGCCACTTTCTTGACAGCAGGGAGAAAGTTTGCCTTGTCTCTTATCGGTAAGTCCATCGGCTGCATGTCCATTTCTGAGCTTCTTGTGTGGCCCGATTGTTGTTTTAGGTGCTCAATTCATTTACTTGAGTAAGAGGTGTCCTCTAGCTTTTAATTTTTCCCCTATGTCCAGTATTCAGCACAACAGTTTATGACTTTGCCTACGTTTTGCTAAGGTTCGTTATGTTTAAATCTGGAATTCCTTCTCGACTTTTGTAGAAGAAATTGAAGTGCATACATATCTGGAAAGTGTTTTTGGTTACCCATGCCATGTTTGTGGTCACCGTTACCATGGTCCATGTTTATGTTTGAATTATATTTCAGGTGGTGGAAGGAGAGTGAAAATTCTATGGAAGAAGTAGAGGGTGTAGTGTACTGTGGAAAATCAGTGGATGCTTCTGACATAGAAATGTTGCTTGATTTGCATCAAGAAGATGGAGTAAGAGTGAAAAAGAAGAAGGCTTTTTGGGTTGTTAGTTTGCTTTGGCTCGGGAAGAGAAATGGTTTCAGGCTCTTCAAACCCTACACCCCCCGTCTTGCTATCGATTGCCTTCAATTTCATCTCCTAATGATCCTAGGACGAATTGCATATCATTACAGAGTTCCTGGTAATATCGTGGAGTAAATGGTCATGTTTTGCAGCTGGTTATCTTTTTAACCCTAGGATTCATTTAATACAAATGATAGATTCTATAACTTTAAATGTGGATTAAATCTTACTGGGAGTGATTTAGTGTGCAGGAAATGGAAAGAAGATGTGCGAAAAAAGGAAGAAATAACTTGCTCGACGATGCAATGCTTAATACGGCAAATTGAAAAGGAAATTTCTTATATTTTCCACATGAGAAATATGGCAAATAAGATATTAGTGAAAAGCTTATGAAGTCCAACGCGTCAAATGGACTACAAATTGAACCTCAAATGAGAAAGTTACGGCCAAGAAAGAAAACTACACGCATGACAGGGTAGTTGCATTCTATAGATTGTGGTCCACTAGCTGCTACGCTTTTTTCACGCAATTTCAAGAGAAAAAAACTCAATCTTCCTTATTCCAATGATTTAGAAAAGTTTTCATATGTACTCCCGCATATATTTCAGTAGTTAATGGTATAGAAATAAATAGAAAAGTGGTCAAAAACTTGGAATATTGGGCAGCACTTTAGAGGGAAAGTTTGAGATCGGAAAATATTTTGATAGTGGGGTTTGTAATGGCTTGGGATTGGTAATATCCTTGAAGAATATAATCTCCTAATTTAATCTCGCAGAATCTTCTACTTTGTGGTTGTTTCTATCTAAGCTAAGGGTATTTTTCACATAAATCCGGTGCCAAATTTCCGAATTTTCATTTCATTATTATCTTGCTTGGGATATTTAAAAAGCTGACAAACTGTATTAGAGCGGTCACAAACCTAACATAAAATATTCATTCTAATTTCTCATCATCTTACCCATTCTTCTTTTGAGATCCCTCACTTGGGCCCCATTAGAATGTTGGAGATATGCGACGCCATTCTCGATGGTCGCAATATAGGTTCCTGTCGTGCTAGCAAACATTTTCACTGGTCTAAACTCAGGGCACTAACTCTGGCGGTGCAGGGCAGTGCCTTGCTTCTTGAAGTCTTTTGTTTACAACTTCGTGAGGTGTGCTTCAACACCTAGTTTAGCTCCTCTTCCATTCGTTGCATAGATTTTGAAGAGCAAATACACTTTTGGATTCCATGATATTTCGTCAAGTGCAACACCTCAGAATATCACTCTTGCCTCATTGCATAGGGAATTATCTGGACTGTCAATCGATTTGACTTATGCTACTCATTGGATGAACCCATGGTGATGTATCATCTCTCAATTTCCTCTTTCACTCTATTGATATGGATGACTGACTCTTGATACCTTGTATCTTTCATAGTACCTGGATTCTATCATATAAAATATCAGTTTCAAAATTTTGAATCTGGACCCTATCCTATTCAATGTAGGAATTAGACCCTATGGATTTCGGATAATCTATCAAAAATTGTTCATTATTTTCTCTTCTTACCTCTATTAATACATAATCATTCCAATATGTTTAATATGTATTAATAATCAAGTTCAGCGATCGTCATAATTTTCATTAATCGAAGTTAGTTAGTTTATCATAGTTTAGAATATTATAGTCAACTGTAAATATATTCTCATATATTTGATTATTTTGCATTATTACCTTCTAAAATTATTATGCTATTCTAGGCATGATAAAATTATGTCATATAATTACTACATCAAATGAAACATAATCAAGTGAGTGTTGCGATTTTAAGGATGCACACAAGTATACTTGTGGCATTCAAGTAATAAAGGGTGAATAGAGTACCATTCCCAAGAGAATTGCCCTATCAATCACTAAAAATTGGTACAAATATATCCAAACCAAGTCAATTGAATAGTGCAGTAGGATAAAAGTAAAAGCAAGGAAATGAAAATCAATTAATTGAAATACTTCTAGGATTCACAACTTTACCTATTCTAGTCTTAAGGAAAGTCCTTTTCTCATACAATTAACTCTACCATATAGGGTTTTCCCACTACCTCCTTAGGCACCTCTCGATGTCACAAGAATGTACCTAAACAAAAGACACTCACCTACTTATCGATGGGTGATTAGTGTTAAAAGCCCAATGTAAACCAACCCTAATTGGCTATCTAGGTTGCTCTCCATCTGTCGATGTGCTCACACGAATAATTTCACCTCTCGACATAAATTAACCTAGACTATGCACTCTCTAGCATGACTTCAATTCACTATCTCGAGGTTTGTCTATGTCTCAAAATCAGTCTCGTGGGTCGCCAATCCAAAACGAAAGCATGAAGAATGAAATAGGCATAAATAACACCTATGATATATACTTTGATAGAATCATACACATAAGAGAAAAGAACTTTGCTCAAAACATCAAAATAGGATACGTTGATCCCCTAAGAATTAGGGGTTAAGTTCAATATAATAAAAGAGAATACAACAATTAAAAGAGAAGACAATAGCATGAAAATAAGAAAGGGATAGAAGGAACTCTAACTAGTGATGCAGTACAATCTCTCGATCAAGCCTCCACGACCTTCAAGCTTGAACCCTTCTCCTTTCTTCAACTTTGCAGTTTTTCCTTACTCTTGAAAACAAGTAAAATATGTTGAATATTGATGTGGAAGCTGTGTTCCAAGCTACTAATGTGAGGATCTATTGAGATCTATTGAGATATTTCCTAATCCTAATTTTTCCTTCTTGAAAGTTGCCTGTTCTCTCAAGTCTTTGACGCTTCCTCTTTATTTTCAGACCTCCTAATTGTTGTAATAAGTGTGAGAAGTTAACTAAAAACTTTCCCGAGTCATTGGGATTAAGAATTGGTAGTATCCTTTTTTTAAAACTGCGTGAACTCGTGTGCCACCCAGTGAACCGCGGTCCAAGTTCTCTGCTTCATGATTTCTCTATAAACTGTGGTCTGAGATCGCGATCGCTCTCTTCTACTTCCAGTCGTGCTTGAGTTCCGTCTTCCAAGAGATTGCTCGATCTTTTTTCGATCTCCTGCACAATAAAACAATCCGGGTATCTTTTCCAATGTTGAAGTTCAAAATCACAATATTTAACTCCCCAAATAAAATATGCAATTAACCTCTAAATGTATAAAAAGTCGTTTAAAACTTGGATATCTAAGTAGAGAATGGGCAAATAAATCACATAAATCATAGTATCGACATACTCCCAAACCTAGACTTTCGCATGTCCCGGGCAAAAATTAAGATCATGTAGTCAAAAGATTAAACTAGGCTGGTCCATAACATTCTTAAGAACAACTTGTTACCCTTCACACGACTTTCAATTTGAATGCTTCCAACATCGGATGTTAATTTTCACTAAAAACTTAGCTCTTACCCGTGCAATGTTAGTGTAAACACTCTTACAAAAGTTTAAGCACCCAATCAAAAGCTAGGTTGGTCAAGCATACAATCAAGAGACTTGACCAATCACATAGACATTACCTTTGACAATTCCGTTCTTTTCTTTCTCACTCTTTTTCTTTCTATGGTGGTGCACGGAATCAACCAATGGCTACCGTCCTAGTTAGTCCAACGAATTAGGTGTTGCAACACTCCCACGGATCTATCCTCGAGTTTCGATGAATGGACTATTTTTCCACCACGAGCACATGTCGGGCCTTATTGCATATGTTTTTGCACTAAATGCTGCTCAAGCCCATACATTGGTGCTCAAAGCCTTGGCATATCTTTCAATTAAGCTCAAAAATGTGCAATTCTATAGATTTTTCTTTACTAGCTCATGCAAACAAAATTTTTTCTTTCATACTTTATTGTTTCTTTCTTTCTTTACCTTTAGTAGGATATCAAAGTTCATGCTCTTACCTACTCTCATGTTAGCTATACAACCAAGCAACTTCAGGGGCAATTTTAAGCTATTCCTAAAGTAAGAGTATCGTGAAAAATAATGGGATTTAGACATCATGAAATATTTTCTAAAACACATCCTAAGGTAGTTGCAATCTCAAATTTGTTCACTTTCCAAGTTTCAAGCCATTAGTTACCGTCATGGAACAAGGACCAATGAGTTTTTTTTTTTTAAATTATAGGTTACTAATAAGGATAATCATACCACACACTCTTTGAGTTGCTCATGCATATGCAACAACTATTATCTAAATGCAAACATATTCCTAAATTATGGATCTAACCTAGAAGTTAAATGAGAATTCAAAAAAATTCTAGCATGCATCCAAACAAACAAGGCATGTTTTCTCACCCCAAACCTAAACTTAGCATTGTCCTTAATGTGAAACGAGAGAAAAGGAATAGAAACTTGCCTTATTAGTTGGTTGGTGAGGCCTCGATTCTTGTTCATTTGATTTACACTTCGGTCTATAGATTGCGATCTAACAATTCTATGCAAGCATGTCCCTGTAGATCACGGCCGCCTTCTAAGGTTGCTACTTCTTCAATGTTGGTTTTGGTAGACCAAGGTTTACAGACTGCAGTCTCTTTCCTCTTGTTTCACAAGTTCGTGATTCTTTCTTTGATTCGGTCCATGTTTCCTAAATGCAATGAAAACTAATTGAACGGAAATAATGCTATTGAACTAAAATGCAAAATTTGAAATAAAAAGGAAACTGAAAACTTATTCCAATCTAGGGTTGCCTCCCAAGAAGCGCCATGTTTATAGTCCTTGGCTCGACTTTCAGTCTCGTCATCCTCCTTGTCCTTGAGTTAAGGACTCCTCTCGATTGATGGGATCTGCCTTATATGTCTTCAAAAGATGTTAATTCACCCTGAATTTTACCTGTCTTTTCATTCACCAGTTCGATGATCATATGACAGGATTTGAATTACTTGGAATGATCCTGACCATCGTAACTTGGGGCTTTTTTGGAAAGAATTTAAATAGAGGATCATGGTAAAGAAATAATTGACCAAGTTGAAATTCTCTTATCGTAGTCCTTTTGCCACTTCTTCTCCCTGTCACACATTCTTGTTTTGGATCGGGTGGTTTCCCTAAATGTTTAGTCAACTTCTTCGACTCTCTTGAAATTAGCTCCACCTGCTTCATGTTTTCATGTTGCTCATCATCATGATGTTGATTAACATCTTGATCCACTTTATGTTCATCCTTAGTTTGACCCTCTTGAAAGTTGTGATAAGTGTGCCTATCAAAGAGATCAATGGAGAAATATTCATTAGATATTGAATTCATGGAACGGAATACCTTAAAAGTCGCATTTTCCTTATCAACCCTCATCATGAGCTCTCCTTTCTCCACGTCTATTGATGCATGACCTGTGGCCAAGAAAGGTCTTCCAAGAATAATAGCGATGTTTTGATCTTCCTCTTATTGTGCAATTGATCAATCCGCAATTTGAAGAGTAATTTGAAGGCATCAAGTTAAAACTAGCACCAAGATCACATAATGTCCCACCTTCAAAATCTTTATCTATAGAGCAAGGGAGAGATAAACTATCTGGATCTTTGAGTTTTTTAGGTTGCTTACTGTAGACACCTCATTTTAGCCTGGAAAATACCTGGACATGAATCTTGAAAAATTGAGTGAATACATGCACATACTAGATCCAATATGATATTTGAGAGTCAAATTGAGGTTTTAATTAGATTCATCATAGGGCAAATTTAGAGTAATCATGAAACACATTGAATTATCTTCAATTTGACATATCATGGGTCTTGAGATTCGATCTAGAGAAGAAGATATGATTCTTAAGTGAAATTGACAAAATCTATCTTATTTATTTATCTCGACCAGTTTTATTTTAAAAAATGTATCTAATTATTGAAAAGTCCAAATTAAGCAGTATTAGTATCATTTAGATCTTAACTTATGAAAGATTGAAGAAAAAATAGAATGCAATATCAAGGAGGTTGAGGACAAGCTCAGGAGAGAATCATTTTTGTGTCCTTGGAAGTTGTAGGGATTCGTAAAAAATATGAAATTTTGAAAAATCATACAGAGCATACTTAAGTGTCTTTGTCCGAATTTCTTTTTTCAAATAAATACTATGTAAGTAAACTTTAGCAAGAAAATATAAAAGCAAAAAAAGAAATAAATTGTAGTTCCTATAAAACCCAAAATGTTAGAGTTTTGCAAAGTGTTAATGGCCAAAAATAGCATTGCTCCTCCCCTTCATTTTAAGAGTAGCACTACTTTGTAAATATTTGAAAAACTAGCACCTCATTGTAGTGAAAGTCTATTATACCCTTATGAACTCTCTCCTATTTTTAAAATTTGCAGCCCTCTTTCCCTCCATTATCAGCACTGTTTCCCTCCATTGTCTCTCTCTCTCCCCTCTCTCCTCTCTCCTTTCTCTCATCTCCTCTCTGCTTTCTCTCGTCTCTCTCACTGGAGCAGCGGCCTCACCAAAGCACGGTCATCGAAGCACGGGCGTCGGCCTCACCGGAGCAAGGCATTAGCGTGGCCTCATTGGAGCATTATGGGCTACAGGCAATGACCGGAGCATCACAGGCGGCACATGTGATGAACGGCGACGATCAGACCGGCAACAGTAGCAACGACAACTGTTACCTAATCGTCCCAGTGAAAAGTATCAAGGCTTGTTGTCGTATTTTTGTGTTATTGTCCCAGTGAAAAGTATTCCAGTCGCCAAGACCTATTTAGACTTTATCGGTACCTATTCATGATTTTTCGGGACCTATTCATAATTTTTCGGGACGGACCTATTTATCGATAACTATTTAGATTTTTTCGGGACCTATTCATAATTTGTAGGGACCTATTTATCGGTACCTATTTAGACTATATCTTGACCTATTCATGATTAATCTGGACCTATTCATAATTTTTTGGGACCTATATTCATGTTAATGGATAGGTAACATGGAGCGCATGCGAGTGGTGATTATGTTCAATGGAAAATGGGAGTGTACAGCTGGAGATTGTCGACATTCGGGGAGTCAAATTAAATCTAAAAGCACAATTGTCCCGATGAGTATCTCATATGATGAGTTGTATAGAAAGGTGCAGTCCATTATTCATCATGATAATAGCCGATTTTACTATGGAGTTGCATTCAATAAATATTGGAGGAAGACCTCATAGAAGTCATATTTCTTCATCATCAAAGACATGAACTTGGAAGAAGTGTAGATACTGTGGGTCGTATACTCATTTGTCATCCAGTTGTGCAAACAGAGTTAGCAACTTAGATCAGCTGAGTTCGTCTAGTAGAAGGGTACGTACATCCAGTTATCATTGATGCGGTATTTGCCAGCAAGCAGGACATAACAAACAAACATGTCCAATAAGAGTAGGCCTACCTGACACCGAAGAAGCACAAACATGACTTTGTCATGACTGTTGGTAGCAAACTATGTATGTCACTTCAAACATACCAAAGAAACACTCATGTACATTTCAAGACCTATTTTAGATTTCTCTTGAACAATTTAAGAATACTCAGGACCTATTTCAGATTTTTCGGAGACTTGACGAGACCAAAGTCCCCATGTACATTTTGGAACATATTTCAGATTTCTCCTGACTAGTTTAGCATTTCTTGAGACCTATTTCAGATTTCTCCTAACCAGTTTAACATTTCTTAGAACCTATTTCAGATTTCTCTTGACCAGTTTAACATTTCTTAGGACCTATTTTAGATTTTTCGAGACCTATTTCAGACTTATCGAGACCAAAGTCCCCATGTTCATCCTATTTCAGACTTCTCTTGACCGGTTTAAGATTTCTCAGACCCTATTTCAAATTTTTCAGGACCTATTTCAGACTTGTCAAGACTAAAGTCTCCATGATCATTTCGGGACCTATATCAGATTTCTCTTAACCAGTTTAAGATTTCTCCTGACCTATTTCAGGTTTGTCGAGACCTATTTCAAACTTGTCGAGGGTTGAGGTCAAAGTCCCCATGTTCATTTGGGGACCTACCTTCAATTTCTCTTGACTAGTTTAAGATTTCTAGGGACTTATTTAAGGTTTCTCGGACCTATTTTAGACTTGTCGAGACCAAAGTCCCCATATACATTATCTCTAGTCGAGGAACTACAAAAAAGGCTGCTAACAGAATCTAAAGACATTATCTCTAGTCATGACTAAAGAAGATGTGAATACAACAATGAATAAACAAGAATTCTACAGCCAATCAATGAGCTTATTTAACAATGAATGGATATAGACATCCAGATTGAGTACAAAAGCTGCGAAAAGCCAGAGCAAAGTCAAGATCAACTTCAAATTCACATCATAGTTTTGCTCAAGAAATGGAGAAGCACAACCAAATAGTGCATTTTTTTTCATGATGGTGCTGTTGCCACTTCAGACGTGGTTTTCATGAGACAATGTAGCACTTCCAATTGTAGCGTGTACCAAATGAAGTTCTCCTAATTCAAGACAGTAAATCAAACTCATTAGACTGCAAGAAAAGGGTTGGATTTTCTGAGGAAGACCACTATCATTTCTTGGGACCAAGAGTAGCGGCAAGCGAGAGAGGAGAGGGAGGAGCAGCAGTTGGCTGGAGCTTCAGGCAAGGGAGGAGAGGAGGCGGGTCGGGTGAGAGAGGCGGCCAAGAGGAGCATAGTCAGCCGGAGCTTCGGGGGAGGTTGAGAGGAGGCTGGAGCTTCGGGCGAGGTAGAGAGGAGCGTCAATAGGAGGAGGAGTAGCGGCCGGGAGCTGGAGATTTGGGTAAGAGGGCTTGGGAGGAGGAGGCGTCAGGCGAGGTGGAGAGGAGGGTTGGGAGGAGGAGTTGCAGCGGCCAGGAGTTGGAGCTTCAGGCAGGAGGGCCGGGAGTAGAAGGAGTTGCGCGAGGTGGAGAGGAGGCCCGGGAGGGGCAGGGAGCTGGAGGCGTCGGCAGAGGTGGAGAGGAGGGCCGGGAAGAGGAGGCGTTGGGGTGGGGGGGGGGGTGGAGAGGAGGTCTGCGATTGGGGAAGAGGAAGCTAGGGTTTTAGCGCTAAGGGATTGGGGAAGAAGAGGAGATTGGAGAGGAAGTTAGGGTTACAAATGACAGGGGTAGGATTGGGATTAATAAAAAAATTTATTAGAATATTTAAATAGTGGTGCTATTTTTTGAAATTGATTTGAAATGGTGCTATTATAAAACCACTTCTTGGAATGGTGCTAAAAATTTTTTTAGCTCTTTTGCAAAGGGGTCGCAATGTTTTTAGGCTAGAGCTGAAAAGGGGAGAGGATTCTGCCAAAACCTCAGTAGAACCCAAAATAACTGGAGGTAGCAAAACCTAAAGATGAACGCTCCCCATGCTCCCAGCAGATCCTTCACCGAACTGTGCCACCGGAGCTTCCACCGAGCACCATCTCCTAACTTCGATCCATGCATCTCCGAGCCCCTCAACTTTGGTTGGCTCCTTCACGATAATTGCCGACCTTGATTTCTCTCGTGCTCCTCTCCATCCGCACTCGAGCCCTTTCACCATCGTCTCGAACTTGCAATAGAAACTACCAGATCCGCCATCCCTGGCTGAGCCATAACCCTTCTTGGAACCAATAGCCACGAGCTTCATCCTGTCCATTCCGAGTTCGGGCCTCCATTCCTACTTCATTGAACTCTGTTATCAGTCCCCAGCACGACTCACGTTCGAGCACCGTCCTTCTCTTAAGCCTTCTTTGCTCGAATCACCGAACCCAAGGCTATTCCTTAATTGGCTTGTCCCACAGCTCACATGTCTGTGAGCCATTTCTGGTCTTTGGTTCATCACTCACAGAGCCCCGCTGCTATTGAGTCCTCCCGGGTTCGTCTTCCCTATCCGACTTAACCGGTAAGGGGGTAAGGTCATCTTGTGTCTCTGCTGATGCTTCTCGGCCATTTAGAACAATGTGTCTATTGTTGATTAGTCTTGATTGCAGCTGCTTAGTCACACTATTTGATTTGTGCAATGTTTTGCTAATTTGGCTTGCAGGCTAGAAATTAGATTTGTCTATTGTTGCTTGACCTTATTTGTTGCTGATTATTGAAATCCCGACTATGTGGTTTGTTGCTAATGTTGAATACCACTTCCCTGCTGCTTAATCTCATGGAATCATTTAAGAAAGGGACTGTTTTGTTTCTGTGGTTGTAGCTGGTTCTTATGTGATTATTTACCATGATTTTGATGGCATTTTTGTCAGAACGGGAATGTTTGTTTCTGGGGTTGCAGCTGGTCCTTATACAATTATTTTCCATGATTTTAATGAATTTTTGATGCAAAGGAGGCTGTTTAAAGTCCATAGTTTCTGCAGCTCATTTGCTCAAGGATTTCTCTCATTTTCGATATCACTTAAGAGGCGATTAGAGTCCCTGTCTACTTGTCATTGTAGCAGCTGTTTGCCAAGAGTTTTCCCTAAATTTTCATGGTATTGTCAATAGGAAAAATGGCTGTTTAGTGTCTATACTACCGCTGCATCATCGCCTAATGATTCCCCATGTTCCTGATGCAATTTTGAGGGGATTAGGGCTGTTTATATTGTAGACACTCGATTTCTACACGAGCACCATCCATCCCTTCGTGTCCGCATCCCTCCCGACCATCCCGGGCTTGATCAGCCGCTTCTCTATTATTATTATCATTTCTTGTCTGAGTCTGTCTTCTGTGTCTGTCTTCTCTATTGTTTGTCTGTTTTTTGTCTCTTTTCTGTTTTCTTTATGTTTTTCTTCTCTTTTCTATTTTCTGTGTCTGTCCTCTGTTTCCTTTCTATTTTTCATTTTTCTATGTCTGTCTTCTCTGCTTTCCGTCTGTTTTTCATTTTTCTGTGTCTGTCCTTCTCTGTTTCCTTTCTATTTTCATTTTTCTATGTCTGTCTTCTCTGCTTTATGTCTGTTTTGTCTTTTATTCTATTTTATGTGCCTGTCTTCTATCTTCTGTCTTCGTCTTCTGTTCTCTTTGTCTATTTTCGTGTCTGTCTTCTGCCTGTGTTCTCTGTTTGTCTGTTTTGGGTGTCTGTCTTCCTTTGGTCTCCTCTGTTTTTGGTCTTCCTTCTCCCTTGCCATGGGGCTTGGGTGGGTTGGCTCGGTCTGTCTTCTGATATATATGTCTTCTGCCCATCCTTTTTGTGGAGTTTTCCCGGCCGGAGGAGACGGGGGGAGTTTCTCCATTTTTTTCGACAAATCACGCCAAGCACTAGGAAGCTTGGGCCGGCTGTCGTTCCCACTCGGATTCTACAGACGACAGCCCTAGCAGCTCCCAGACTCCATAGCATCCGACCACAGCTCTTCCCCTCCCTCCATACCAAAACCACCGCCTCTATCCTTTCCCCGAGCAACTCCTTCAACCACCACGAACCGCCAATACCCCGCTCAACCTTTCCTCCGAATCTGAACACCCGAACTTCTAGTAAGTCAGGTGAAGGTTCTTGGCCTCTTGCTCGGGCACCTGCATAATGGGTAGACGATTTTGATTTGGGGCAGCGAAATGGACGACCTCCTATTGCTGGCCATGTTCTTTTCTACAAGATTTGCTGAAGTTCCTGGCTGCCTTACATATATGTTCGAACTGCGTGGTTTCTTAATGCTTGTTTGAGAGGTTGTTGCATGATTGATGATTGTATAATGCAAGTATCGTAACCGTCCTTTTGTTTGATTTCCCGACGGATTTCTGTGGTAGTTTTTGTCAAGAATAAGTGTGATTGATCCTCTGTCACAGCTGCTGTGTTTTGATGGGCTTTCATCTCCATTCTCATGCCGTTATTTGCCGGAAACCAGCATGTTAGACATCTGTCTCAGCTGCTATTTCATAGCTTAGCATTTGCCACTGTTTTGAATGTCATCATCATCGAAAATGGGGCCGTCTGGTGGCTGTAGTTGCAGCTGCTCCCTACTCGGCACTTTCCCTTGTTTTCTATGCATTTTGAAGGGAATAGAGCCCATGTTTGTCAGATTTGGCAGCAACTCTTCGGTGCTTGTTTTCCCATGATCTCCATGATAGTTTCAATGGAAATGTGGCTGATTAGTGTCTACAATCGCTGCTGGTTATTTGCTCGATGATTTCTCCCACTTTCATTGTTGTTTTTGAGGAGATTAGAGCTTTAGTCTACGAATCTGTGCTGCTGGATTTTGCTGCATATTTCTCATGATTTTCTGGGCATTTTGATATAAAAATGAGGCTGCTTAGAGTCCTTAGTTGCTGTGGCCCCTTTGCTCGATGATATCTCCCACTTTCATTGTTATTTCAAAGAGATTAGAGCCTCAGTTTTTTGGTCGTTGCAGCAGCCCCATGCTGGGAGATTTTCCTTGATTTTCAGTGACATTTTGAGAGAATTGGAGCTGTTCAGTGGCTGACGTTGTAGCTACTCTTTACTCGACGATTTCCCTTTGTTTTGATGTGTTTTTGAGGTGAAATAGGGCTGTTTTGTCTCTGTCGTGCAGCTGGTGCTTATGCGTTTATATGTCGTGATTTCGTTGCCATTGTCTACAAGAACAGGGCTGCTTTGTTTCTGTCGTTGCAGCTGGTCCTTATGTGATTATTCCCCATGATTTCATTGAATTTTTGACAAGAGTGAGTCCCCTTAAAGTCCATGATTGCAGCAGCTCCTTATCCTCTGTTTTTCCTTCCTTGTAAAGGGACTTGCGTATAGAATTGGGTGGAACGGATCTCGTAGCTGTTGTTGCTTCTTTGCTAAATGAATTCCCTTGTTTTCGATGCATTTTCGAGAGGAATAGGACCCTCCGTCATCTGTTATTACAGCAGATCTTCGCCCATTGTTCTTCCCTTGGTTTTAATGTCAATTTCGATGGGAAAAAGTGTTGCTTAATGCACGAGGTTGCTCCTGGTAATTGCTCGACGATTTCTAGTGATTTCAATCCTGTTTTCAATGAGGATAGAGCCATTTGTTTGCCCATTGTTGCAGCAGTCCTTTGTTATGTTTTTCCTTCGATCCAATGACGGTTATGGATAGGAAATACTGCTGTTTAAAGTCCACAGTTGCTGCTCACCGTTTGCTTGATGATTTCTCTCATTTTGATATTGGTTTTGGGTAGACTAGAGTCTTTGTTTGTTCAAATATTTGATAGCAGCTCGCTGCACATTTTCCCATGATTTTTCATCGTTTCTGATTCAGAATAGATCTGTCAATTTGATTATTAAATTTTGTGTCCATCCGTCGATCCATATTTCGAATAGGGTAAGAGTTGGACTTAAATAAAACAAGGCAAGCTTAGAAGCACTAAGGTATCGATTTTAGGGCATGTCGACTGACTTGCGAGCCTTTCGAACGTAATAGAACCCCCGGATCCAAACTTTAGTTCAAGACCGATTAATAAAACCTAGGTAGTTAGTGTCATGCTCCCTTAGGTGGATGATAGGTTTCTGATCGACCTTAGGACTAGTTCCTTAAACGATTAGTGGCGACTCCTTTCATATATTCATTGATGACCATGACGTCGCGAGACAGCCTGTGGAACCTCTCGATTTCGGGGTGTGACATATATATTTAATTGCAGTAGCTCTTTGTTCTCTGCTCTTCCTCCTTTTAAATGACTCTTTTGTTGAAGAATCGGGGTAATTATTTCGCATGGCTGCTGTTACTTTGCTCAATGATTTCCCTTGTTCTTTATGCATTTTTCTTGGGGAATAGGGCCAGCAGCTGATCCCTTGCACAGTGTTTTCTATTGATTTCAATGACATATTTGATAGGAAAAGGGGTTGTTTAGTGTTTGTAATTGCTGTTGATCATTGCTCGATGATTTCTCATTATTTTGATTCTAACTTTGATGAGAATAGAGATATTTGTTACCTGTTATTACAGCAGCTCCTTACTTAGTTTTTACCCTTAATTTTAAATGATGTTTCTGATGGAGAATGGCCATTTAGTATTTGTGGTTCCAGCTGGTATTCGCTCAACGATTTCTCACTGTTTTGATGTCATTTATGGTGAGAATAGAGCCTTTACTTATTTGACTATGCGGTTGCTCTTTGCTTGGCATTTTCGCTTGTTTTCAATGTTATTTTTGCCAAGAAAGGGGTTGTGCACATCCCGATAGTGCAACAGCTCCTTCCTCAACATTAACCCTTCATTTAAGTGTCTTTTAAAATGTAAAAGAGGCCGTGCATCCTTTGTCATTGCAGCAGGACATCGCCACTCTTTCCACTTGGTTTTGGTGCCATTCTAGTCTAAAATAGGAGCTATTCATCCCCTGTTATAGCTGATGCGAATCGGTGATTATTTGACATATGTTTCTTATATTTCTTAAGCTCTTAGGCTCAAGTTTTAAATCCATCACTCACTGCTACATTATCATGGTTATTCTGAGCTTGTTTTATGTCAGTTCTAGGCTCCTAATGTCATGTTTTGACTTGGTTTCGTGTCATTTTAGGCTCCGGATATTGTGTTTAAGGCTATCACTCTTGGTTGAGTTATTAAGGTTATTCGGTGCCCGTTTTGTGTCTTCTCTAGGATCTTAAATTTGTGTTAAAGGCTTTATGTTGTTATTTTTAGGCTTGTTAATGCGTGTTGAAACTTCACGACTAATTTTTTGTTCCATTTGTGCCTCGCATGTTGACTCGTCATTTCAAACTCTTTACATTTTAGCTCAATGTTTGAGACATTTTATGAATTAGTCCTCTACTTAGGACATCTTACACGTTAGTCCCACACTTGTTATTCTTGTTTATGGATTAATTGACCGATGCCCTTTGGACTGATTGATGCCCTTTGGATTGATTGATGCATGATATGATTACATCTTATTAAATCTAGGTGGGGTTTGGAGATTCCATTATAGTTGAGTGAGCAATTGTAGTGGGACGGGTAGCGAGAGAGAGGTGATAAATGTCTGTGACTTCAACAAGAGTGGACACCTTTATTTTTATACACTTAGATTAGGTTGTGCAGTGGCATGTTAGGGCACGTACCTTGGTTAGCGGTTTTGATCTTTGAACATTGATTCGAAACTCAATTAGGGAAATAATTGGGTAAATTAAAATATGCAAGTAAACAAACAACCTAGAATTAGTGATGGGATCGATTTCGGGCGTATCAATCGACTTGCGAGCCTTTCGAGCGTAACAAGACTCCCGAATCCAAATTCTAGACCAAAACTGATAAATAAGAGCCTAGGTGGTAGTATCATGCTCCCCTTGGTGCATACAAAGTATCTGATCGACCTTAGAATTATTCCTGAAATGATTAGTAGCGACTCCAAAATACAACACGATTAAAGTCACAAGTTAGGCCTCGTGTGTGCCTATAGACCCTGGGGTCACCTTCGGTTGAGAAATTTCAAGGTCCGACACTCACGTTGAAAGAGTGCACTAAACACTTCGGTTAAAGCCATGGTCTCATGGCCGCCGAGCCTATGTTTCTTTGAGATAATTTATTTCATGAACTTAACGTAGTTCGACATCTGTTCAAGAGTTTCAGCAAAAGGAGTATTAATATGCAATTTCTTGAAAATAACTTTTGCTCGATTTTCTCCTTTTGAGCTCTTTGAGGGAAAGGGAGAGGTGGATAGGCTTGATTATGCTTGGATGCACTCCCCCAGCTTCCTTGGGATGTGGAGGGTTGATGTCGTTGTTATGTATTGCCTCAGGATGCGTGTTCTAGTTGCTTGCTTCATAGACTGTGGTCGTAGACCGCGATCTACTAAGCAATTCATCTGGCCCATCTTCTTGGACCGCAGTCTCAGAACATGGTCTAAGTTCCTCCAAACTGTGGTATAAGTTCCTCCACCATGTTGTTCAGTTCTTTGCCGTGTCGAAATGTAAATGCACTAACTTGCTCATGCCCTTGACTTATTGGATTGATCTCCGTGTCGCTTGGTAATGGTCTGATAGGCTGAGAATTGATTGCTTGAGCCAATTGACCTATTTGAGTTTCTATGTTGCAAATCTACGATTGTAAAGCGATAATTTGATTAGAATTAGGTTGAAAATTATGTGTATCTTGAAAACATTGCATAAAATTAATTAAAGTCTCTTCTAGTCTCGAGATGTGGTCTAGAGCCAAAGGTTGTTGTTTCTGAGTTGATTGGGACCTCGTTGGTGGATTGGCCCTGTTATTGTTGTTCGCATAGGAGAAATTTGGATGATTTCTCTAACTCAAATTGTAAGTATTGGAGTACAGATCGCTCCTCAGGTTGCCAATAATGAAATTGATGTTGGAAAAATGATAGTGAATTGAATGAGGAATTGTTTTCATGAATTGAAAAAATTATATTTGGGTTTAAGTCCAATTGAATGAGAAATTGAAGGAATTGGGATTAGGCTCAAGTCCATGGATTTAATATTTGTAATGTGGGTTGAGTTACGAAAAGTTTAAGCCCACAAGGGCCCATAGGGCCCATAGAGCTCATAGTAAGAATAATAAAAACTCAATCGCACATCGATGAAGGATGATAATTTAAAAGAGTTTCTAAGATAAGAGTGGTCTTATGATGAGTAAACCACTTCAGCTATAATAGATGATTTCCTCTCGGCTCGCAGGAGATTAATCGTAAATCGACCTAGGATTCTCGACTATTCAAATTCCGGGTGGTTTAGGGCAATTAACATTAGATTAAAGGGCGTATTAAGGCATGATATTTAGAGCCAGCCTTAATAAGGGCACTGAATGTCCTGTTCAATTGGATTGATGGCCAGTTCGGTGCAATTAAGGACTCTTAATGTTTGATTTAGCCTTTTTAATGGTCGGTTCAGTGCATTTATGGTCGGTTCGAACATTCAATTGTCTGGTTCTCTGCCATTAAGTTAGCAACCTTCCTCCCACCCTATAAATAGATGCCTCATCCATAGGTTCTGCCCACAAACACAAGCTCTCAGGCTCTCTCTTCTCCCTCTCTGCATCTGCATCGTTTTCCGGTGGTTTCCAACTTCAGTTTCGGTTCACCTCCAGCTTCGGGTTTCGTGCAATCTCAAGCTCCACCAGTCGTTGTATGCTAGGAGACTGCAGTCCACGCTTCCTCAGCACAACCAGAAGGGACAAATTAGTCTTAAGGACACTGTGACCATCACAGCCCTTGACATAATCAATAACAAATTTTATTTTATAATTTTTGTTATTTCGTATTTCTGTTCTTCTGGTAAGGTCTTTCTTGCACGAATTCATGCCTATAGAAAGAAGTAATAAAGTCATTTTATAATATTCTTAATTATGGCCATCAAGATTGTTCATTTTTATATTTTGGTTTACAAACTTAAGACTGATTTGGTTTGTTTCTAATCTTAGATTGCTACTGAAAACAATCCGGCTGTTCCTACTATTGATGCTGCCATTGTGGCTAGGGGCTCTAGTGCCCCAGTCATATTTGGCTCGAGATCTGTCCCAGCCATGCTTCTCGAAGGTACAGGCTTCGTGCCTATAGACTTTGTGCCTACTAACCTAGTGCCTACTATGGTCCCTGTGAACCACGATGAAAAACCTGAGAAGTTCAATGGGTTGAACTTCAAAAGGTGGCAGTAGAAGATGCTCTTCTACTTGACCACCCGGAACTTTGCTTGATTCTTGACCAAGGAGGCTCCCAAGCTTCCAGAAGGACAATCAGATGTCCAGGTTGCTCAAGTTGTTGATGCATGGAATCACTCTAATTTTCTATGCAGAAACTACATTTTGATCGATCTGCATGATTCGCTGTACAATGTGTACTGTACACTGAAGATAGTAAAGACACTATGGGATTCCCTAGACCGCAAGTATAGGACAGAGGATGTCGATACAAAGAAGTTTTTCGTAGCATGGTTCCTCGACTATAAATGGTAGATTCAAAAATAATGATCAGTCAAGTGCAAGACATTTGGGTAATCTTGCATGAAATTCATGCTGAAGGGATGGTTCTGAGTGAAACCTTTCAGGTGGCTGCAATAATCGAGAAGTTACCATTGGCATGGAAGGACTCCAAGAACTATGTGAAGCACAAGCGAAAGGAAATGTCACTTGAAGACCTCATCGTTAGACTTCGAATTGAAGAAGACAACAGTGGTTCCGAGAAGAACATTCCTGTTGTAGGTACTGCGAAGGCCAACGTGATTGAGCATGGGCAAAAGCCCAAAACGAACGAGGCTAAGCCTAGGCCAAAAGGTGGAGTTTTCAAGCTGAAATTCCAAGGAAAATGCTTCAATTGTGGCAAGAAGGGCCACAAGTCTGTTGATTGCTGACTTCCAAAGAAGAAGAAACGCGAGGCCAACGTGGTTGATGCGATAGCCTAGGACGTCTCCGACATCAACTTTTCTGCGGTGATCTCAGAGGTAAAATTGGTGGGGTCAAATCTGAAGGAATGGTGGATTGACACTGGAGCCACCCGGCACATCTGCTCCAACAGAGATCTCTTCACAACTGTTGAGTCGGTCAGTGGAGAGAAACTTTACATGGGAAACTCGACCTCATCTGAGGTTGAGGGCAAAGGCAAAGTGGTGCTGAAGGTGACATTCGAAAAGATGCTGACTCTCAACAACGTGTTGTGTGTCCTAGAGATCTGGAAGAATCTGGTTTTTGGTTCATTGCTGAACAAACATGGGTTTCGTATGGTCTTTGAGTCAGATAAAGTTATTATCTTGAAGTCCAGTATATATGTAGGAAGAGGGTATGAGTATGGGCTTTTCAAGCTCAATGTACTGACTATGATCAATAAAGATAATACCTCTTCCTCTTATTTGATTGAGTCTTCCAATTTATGGCATGGTAGATTAGGACATGTTAATTTTGATTCAATTCGGAAACTAATTAACATGGAACACATATTGACATTCCAGATTTATTCTAAACACAAATGCAAGGTTTGTGTAGAAGAAAAATTAACGAGGTCATCCTTTCAAATCGTTGAAAGAAATACTGAACTACTTGACCTAATTCATAGTGATGTTTGTGACTTAAAGTTTGTACAAATAAAAGGCGGTAATAAATATTTTATTACTTTTATCGACGATAGCATAAAGTATTGCTATGTGTATTTGCTTAAAAGTAAAGATGAAGCATTGGGAAAACTTAATTGTCTATAAGAATGAAATTGAGAATCAACTCAATAAGAGAATAAAAAGACTAAGAAGTGATAGAGGCGGTGAATATGAAGCACCATTTGGTGACTTTTGTGTGCAACATGGAATAATCCATGAAGTAATTGCGTCCTACTCACCTCAGTCAAACGGTGTTGTTGAACGGAAAAATTGTATACTAAAAGAAATGATGAATGCGATGCTTCTAAGTTCAAGGTTACCCTAGAATATGTGGGAGGAAACTATTTTGACAAGCAATTACCTTTTAAATGATGTATCTCGAAAGAAAGAGGAAAAGACGCCATATGAAATATGACATGGTAGAAGACCATCCTTCAAGCACTTACAAGTGTGGGGATATCTTGTAAAAGTAGTAATCCCAACACCGAAAAAGGTAAAGATATGTCCTAAAACAGTGGACTGTATTTTCATAGGCTATGCATATAATAGTAATGCATATCGATTTCTTGTGTAAGAATAAAAAATTCATGATATACATAAGAATACGATAATGGAATCGAGAAATGCATCATTTTTTGAAGATGTATTCCTGTACAGATCCAATGAAGGATCTAGTTCGTCCAAATGAACTGTCGAAGCTATGAATGATTAAAGTCATGATTCGAATCATGGTTCTGATCATGAATTTGAGCCAAAACGTAGGAAAAGGTCGAGAGTGGAAAAATCATTTGGAGATGATTTATAACATATCTGTTGGAAAAAGAACCACAAACGTATGGAGAAGCCTGACTTTTTCAAAGGGACCTCTTTGGAAGGAGGCGATCAATAGTGAAATTGATTCTATTTTACAGAATCATACGTGAGAGTTAGTCAATCTTCTTTCCAGTTGTAAACTTTTAGGATCTAAGTGGACCTTTAAAAAGAAAATGAGAGTAGACGGCTTCATAGATAAATACAAGTCTAGACATGTGATCAAATAATACAAGCAAAAGGAAAGCCTTGATTATTTTGATACTTACTCTCCTGTGATGAGAATAAATTTCATTAGGATAATACATGCAATTGCGGCATTACGTAATTTAAAGGTACATCTAATGGATGTAAAAACAACATTTTTAAATGGAGATTTAGATGAAAAAATACATGGAACAACCCAAAGGGTTTGTGTCTGCAGTAAAGGAAAAGAAAGTATACAAATTGGTAAATCATTATATGACTTAAAGCAAGTGCCAAAATAATGGCATGAAAAATTTGATAATACAATGATTACCAATGGCTACAAAATTAATGAGTGTGATAAATGTATTTACATAAAAGAGACGGAAAATAGTTACGTTATTTTATGTTTATACACAGACGACATACTCATTGTGGGTAGTGATAGAAAATCGTCAAATCTACCAAGAGCATGTTGAATGCAAGATTTGACATGAAAGATATGGGCCTTGTTGATGTAACTTTAGGAATTAAGATCACGAGAACATCAGGACTTATCTTTAGCCAATCCCACTATGTGGACAAAATTCTTGAGAAATTTAACAAGAATGATTCTGGTGTCATTAGGGCACCATTAGATATAAATCTCCATCTATTGAAGAATAGAGGAGAGAGTTTCACAAGTGGAATACTCAAGAGTTATTGGTACTTTGATGTATCTAATGAGTTGTACTAGATTAGATATAACCTACACCATTAGTAGGTTGAGTAGATATATGAGCAACCTGAGTGCTAACTATTGGAAGGCAATTGTGAAGGTATTATGATACCTAAGATATACTCGAGATTATGGGCTACATTACACCAGATATCTAGCCGTACTCGAAAGGTATAATGATGCAAACTAGATCGAAATCTGTAGGTGGATATGTATTCACATTAACGGGAGCAGCCGTGTCATGTAAGTCCTCAAAACAAACAGTGATTGCCCGATCCACAATGGAATATGGGTTTATAGCTTTAGATAAATGTGGAGAAGAGGTCGAATGGCTATGTCATTTTCTTGAGGATATGCCAAAATGGGAAAAAACAGTGCTACCAATTTATATTCATTGTGACAGTTAGTTTGCTATTGAAAGGGCATAAAGTCAAATGTATAATGGTAAGTCTAGACATATATGTTGTAGACATAACACCATTAAACAATTGCTCTCAACTGAAATTATCACAATTGACTATGTGAAGTTAAAGGATAATTTAGCGGATCTGCCAACCAAAGGGTTAAATAGAGAACTAGTTGAGAAAATGTCGAAAGGAATGCGACTAAAGCCCATGAAAGGAAAGGCTTTATGAAGGAAAATCTTGTCTTGTTGACTAGAGATCCCAAGATCTAAGTTCAAAGGGACAACCTACTCATAAGACTTGATGAAGACACTGTTGGGGGATTATTCCTCAACCTGTTCCTTGACAAGAAATAGTGGTGTTATAAGGATGAGGTTAGCATTCTAGATACTTTAATGATTTATAAAAGAGTGAACATAATACTTTTGAGATTATAAATCACCTATGTGAGAGAGAACTGGGGCCTCTTCAAATAAGAATTGAGGGCTTAATTCTTTAGAAATTCTCATAGAACTAGGACGGTGTTCATGGCCAAATGAACACAACTGTGAGAACGGAACAGAAGTGTTGTGGACTCTTGTGCGAGGTATATGATCCTTTACACAAGAAAGCAAGACAGTTCAAGGACATCGTATCTACTGGACAGCTAGTAAAGTAAATGTACCTTTATAAGGGAAGGTTCAAAGGGTTACCCTACCTATCATATGTAGGATTCACTTGTTGGAAACCACCACAAGGTCAAAACAAAACAATTTTCATTCATGTGGGGGATTGTTGGAAAAATGTCAATGAATTGAATGAGAAATTGTTCTCATGAATTGAAAAAATTATGTTTGGGTTTAAGTCTAATTGAATGAGAAATTGAAGGAATTGGGATTGGGCTTAAGTCCATAGACTTAATATTTGTAATGTGAATTGCGTTACGAAAAGTCCAAGCCCACAAGGGCCCATAGTTGAAATAATGGAAACTCAATCCCATAGTGATGAGGGATGACAATTGAAAAGGGTTTATAAGCTAAGAGTGGTCTTATGATGAGTAAACAATTTCAACCATAATAAACGACTTCCTTGTGGCTCCTGTGCTTGCGTAGAAGGTGCAGATGCTACATTTTGCCATTTCTCGTAAATTTTTTTCTCCTTCAATAAACCGACCTAGGATTCCCAACTTTTCGGATTCTGGCAGTTTAGGCCAATTAACATCGGATTAAAGGGTGTATTAAGGCACGACATTTAGAGCCGGCCTTAATAAGGGCATTGAATGCCCGGTTCAATCGGATTGATGGCCAGTTTAGTGCAATTAAGGGCTCTTATTGTCCAATTTAGCCTTTTTAATGGTTGATTCGGTGCATTTGCGGCCGGTTCAAACATTCAATTGTCTGGTTCTCTGCCATTAAGTCAGTAGCCTTACCTCCCACCCTATAAATAGAGGCCTCCTCCATAGGTTTTGCACACAAACACAAGCTCTCGGGCACTTTCTTCTCCCTTTCTGCATCGACATCATTTTTCAGTGGCTTCCAGCTTCAGTTCCGGTTCGCCTCCAGCTTCTGGTTTCGTGCAGTCTTAAGCTCCACCAGTCATTATATCCTAGGAGATTGTAGTCCACACTTCCTCAGCACGATCAGAGGCGACAAATCTGTCTTAAGGAAACTGTGACCGCTACAGGCCTCAACACAACCAGTAACAAATTTTATTTTATAATATGTCATTTCATATGTCTGCTCTTCTTCTTCTTGTAAGGTCTTTCTTGCTCGACTTCGTGCTTATAGAAAGAAGTAATAAAATCATTTTATAATATTCTCCAATTGTGGCCATCGAGATCGTTCATTTTTATATTTCGGTTTACAATTGACTGGCTCTTGAGTTTCTTGCACTGGTTCCATGTAAGTCACTCCTTCGGTGGCTCCATAGCTTGGCCCCACTCCTTGACTTTTCTATGTTGTCGCTTCCTTGAATAAAACGTTTGTCGTTGCCAAAAGAGCTATAACAGTGTCTATGGAATGTATTTCGACGTTCCTCGCTTTTTTGCCTTTTCTGATGGCCATTGATAGCTATTATGTGTCATCTCCTCAAACAATTCATAAGCATCCTTGGGATGTTTATTCATGAGTGATCCATCTGCAGCACCATCAGTAGAACCACAACATTTATCAAATAAAATATTATAAAAATTTTATACTAATGTCCACATCCCGATGTCGTGATGGGGCCATGAATGTAGTAGCTCCTTGAAATGCTCCTAAGCCTCTTATTGAGAATCCATTAACTGCTCCAGATCATGATGTTGTTCTTTAGCTTTATCATTTTGGAAGGTGGGAAGTACTTAGCCAACAATATCTCGGTCATTGCCTCCAATGTGCTGAGTGCTTGGTGGAGGTCATAGCTGTCACGACTTAGCCTTGTCTCTCAAAGAAAAGGAGAGGAGAGATATCTGGATATACTTCATTGACACCCCATTGAACTGAAAGTGGCACAAATCTCAAGGAATTTTGTCAAGTTAGATGTGGATCTTCATTTGGTGCTCCTCCAAAAGAATAAGAAGTTTGAAGCATTTGAATTACTGATAGTTTGATCTGGAATGTGTGGGCTTGAATTGATAGTTTGATGATGCTTGATAATTTTGAAATTGAGGTTGCACATACTCTTTAATTGTCTTCTGATTCTGGTTCCAAGGCATTAATTCACACCTCCTTGCCCTCCTTGGTTACCGTGCCCATCATCCACAACTTTTGAGTTTGGCTTTGTTCTCTTAGCCTTAGAAGTAGAGTGCATTCTATCTTTGGATCAGGTTCAAGTAGCTCTCATCGGTTTTTTCTATGCATGCATGGAAAAGGTCACCTATAACAAGAACAAGAGAAACTAGTGAAAAGAAGAAAAAGAACTTGGTCGAAGAACAATTGCTTAGTAGAAAAAGAATCCTTGGCAGCGACGCCAAAAAAAGTTGTGATTTTTAGGATGCACGCAAGTGTACGTGTTGTAGTCAAGTGATAAAGGGTCAATAGACTATCGTTCTCACGAGGATTTTCCTACCAATCACTAAAAATTGGCACAAATGTATCTAAGTCAAGTTAGTTGAATAGTGGAGAAGGATGAAAGTAAGCAAACAAAAATCAATCAATTGAAATAATCCTAGAGTTCACAATTTCAATTATTCTAGTCTTAAGCATAGTCCTCTCATGCAATTAAGTTTACCATGTTATTAACCTAGGATTCTAGGATTTTCCCACTACCTCCTTATGCACATCTTGATGTCGTAAGAATGTAATTGAGCGGAAGACATTAACCCACTTTATCTGTAGGTGATTAGTGTTGAAAGACTAATTTAAACCAACCCAATTGGCTATCCAGGGTGTTCACCATCTTTCAATGCGCTCACACTAATAATTTCACATCTTGGCATAAATTAACCTATCTCTAGCGTGACTTTCATTCCCTCTCTTAAGGCTCCTCTACATCTCAAAATCAATCACCTAGTACACGTACTTCGATAGAATCATACACATGAGAGAAAAGAACTTAAAATATCGAAATAGGATCCATTGCTTCCCTCTAAGAATCTAGAGGTTTAGTTTAACATAATAAAAGAAAATATAAGAGTTGGAAGAGAAGACAACATCATGAAAACAAGAAAGGGATAGAAGGAACTATAAATAGTGGTGGAGTTGAATCTCTCGATCAACCTCCATGAACCTCAAGCTCGAACCCTTCTCTTTGCTTCAAATCCGTAGCCTCTCATTGCTCTTGAAAACAAGTCGAATATGCTGGATAGTGATGTGGAAGTTGTGTCCCAAGTTGTTGATATGATGCTCTTTATATAGTGGAAGAGTAAGGATCTACCGTAATCTATTGAGATATTTCCTTATCCTGATTTTCCCTTAAAGTTGTCTATTCTCTCAAGCCTTTGATTGCTTTCCTCTTTATTTTTAGGCCTCTTAATTGTTGTAATGAGTGTGGGAAGTCAATTAGAAACTTTCCTGAGTTGTTGGAATCAAGAATTGATGGTTTCTTATTTCAAAAACTGCGTGAACTCGTGTGCTGCCCATGGACCGCGGCTTAAGTCGTCTACTTCCAGCCGTAATTGAGTTCCCTCTTTCGAGAGATTGCTTGATCTTTCCTCGATCTCTTGAGCAATAGAACACAGCCTATAGTATTTTTTCTAGAATTAAAGTTCAAAATCACATTATTTAACTCCCCAAATAAAATAATATGCAATTAACCTCTAAATGTATTAAAAGTGTTCTAAAACTCAAATATTTAAGTCAAGAATGGGAAAATAAATCACATAAATCATAGCATCAACAGTGAGGAATATGATGATGATATAAACAATTCAAGGATTATAGTATGAATGATAGAAATTAGCTGTACGAATCATTTTTCTTTGTACCAAATTCTGGTGTCAGTTTCAAGAACTCCATGTGTAGGAACCAAAATTGGTTTCTTGAACCCTTACTCAGAATCTACCTTAATTTCGTGAAGATCTACCAAGAACCAATTATATCGGGTAAGCTATTACTGATTCCATATGTACCTTAACTTGTGTACACCCCTATCATTGGGTGCATTGCCTTGATGGCCTAATCATTCATCTCACAACTTTCACGGAATTTGGCTTCTATTAACTTGAGAAGATGATGTGTTAGTGTAAGCACCTACTATTCAAACACCTTGTTGAGGTTAGAAAATGTGAACTAAATAGCAAACCAAGATCATTTATATGTTGAATTCGTTAAGATATCAATTTATTAGAAGCGTACATTAATTTATTTTAATATGCACATGATCTAGTCTTGCAATTGGACCCTTTCCTCATGTCTCAATCGATCAAACTCGAATACTGATCACATCCTAAAGCAGACAAACAAATAGGTTGAACCGATAGGTTTTTTGACTTCTTATCTCTCTTGATGGGCTGTCAATATGGTGATACAAGCCCTTTAAAGAGGCAAAGTTAAGGACCTCTTAAAATACGATTTTCTTATATATCCTTCCATTAAAAGGTGATCATTTAACCATAAGAGGGGGAATATCTCATTGAGATACTAAATTAGAAATTGTAGCATGAGGGCCACATAATATGGATATTAATTTCTTTATTCATATATTAAAATAATAATATTCTCCTACTTGACCCCATGACATAATTTATAAGAGTGGTAAACTTTATTTTAGGCAAAATTGACATTCCTAGAACTGTTGTATTCTCCCACTTGTCTTGAAAATGTCATACATGAACCATGGCAGTGATACTTGGTCAACGGGTACTTTCCATCCATGTGTCGCGATGCATAACAATCTCAAAGTAAGCACTCTAGGAAAATTATATGAATGACTTGTTATAGGTCACTCAGTCCAACTTCTTCGACCCAATGAACGAATCCTTGATACACATAATTGATAAAAGTTTGTCATTTAGATAATGCTAAGATTATCATTTCACTGAAATACAAAAGTGAAGTGAACATTTAATGAATCAGTAGTTAGAAATGATTCACATGATCACTCAACTATAATGCTAGCAATTCCTTAATCATGTGATCAATGAAATTGGTTCATTTATGCTTGCATACAACTTTAAGCAATGCAAACTTTATTGCTGCAACTTTTCACTTTCGTTGTTCTTCCACAAGAAAATCATTATAATGTTATCAAGTCTTTACCAGCTTTATTGTATTTCGACAGCTGATAAATGCTTGTGTAATTGCTTCACGATAGATTTATATAAGCTCTTAAGGTGAATAAAATAGCTTTATGACCTATACATTATGTCCACTGATACTTAAATTTGATTGAATATCATTATATAATTGATCCCTTAGTTGATTTGAAAAGCCTGATTCCTTAAAATATGCAACTTTATGGACTGATAATTTTTTTAAAATAAGGCCATAACTTTAATATTAGTCAAAATTTTCTTACTCAAAAATAATTAGGTGCTTGTAATTGACGGAAAATCAAGAATCGTATTGCAGATGCATATACAATAGCTTTTCATGTGTTAATTCTCCAAAATATAAATTACAACTAATTGCTTTTTTAGATGCATAAATATAAATCAAGCTTTCTCAAATTAACATAGAAATCTACGCTATAAGAAAACCTATATATTTTTTATGAGAACTTGCCTTTATTCCTTAATACTCAATAAGTCCACTCCTACTAAGTTCAAGATTCTCAAGAAATTTAATTTTCTTAACCTTAGGTAAATCAAGGTATGAAATTGATAACCATATCTAAATTCTGAATTTGATCAATAAATAACTGTTGATCATCTAAATAGGACTGTATACTTAACCTAAAATAAACAACCATTATTATTTCTCAACTTTATTTCCTCTCCATATATAACTCAATAGTTACAATGATACAATTCAATGTGAAAAGCTTTAAGAGATATATTTCAACTTGGAGACCAAACTCCAACTTAATTAGGAGATGTAAAACTATGTGATCTACTAATTCAGTCCACAGGTTTGCAGTTACTTTGTTATACTTTAATGATATGTTATAAAATAATTTCCTTATTTAATGGCCTTAATACTGAAAATTGCGATGAATTGAAATGCCTTAATTTATTTAGCTATATTTGTCATTTTTAACATTGAAGTAGACAATTTTAATATAATCTATAGAAAGCATTTGGAGCTATTATTTTTATACACATATCAATATAAAAGAGTAATTATATCTATTTGAAAAATGGAGATGACATGTAGGATTAAAATTTCTTAGTTAGTAGTCTAAAAATAACATATCGCTTAAAACCAATGTCGTTATGTCCATATTGGTAGAAAAGTAATGGCGAGAGATGGGAGGACTGGATATTTTAATGGCGGGTAACAAATAGGACTCAATATTTCATTTTAAAATGTATAAGACTAACTTACAAGAAATGATAAATATATAGGACTTCCACTGTTATTTTTTATATGATTTTCTATTGGTAAAAGCATGCATTGCTATTAATGGTTGTTGGTTGAGTGTTAATCTATTTAACTACCGTGAGGAGAACAGCGCAAGTTCAAACTTCACTTGATCAAAAAAAAAAAAGTTCAAACTTCAAAAACACATGCTAGAAGGAAGACTAAAGGTAAATATTTTATTCCAATAAATTGAGAGACCAGTGTCATTGCCTCCCACAATTTTAACCGATTTGGATCAGCTCACATGTTTGATTGATAAAGTTCTGAATTCATGTTCTATGAATAGGGAGATTGGGAGTGCTTCACTATTTAGTCTAACTAAAATTAGTAATTCATGCACAAGTGAGGCGGACGAAGAAAAGAAATCATATGATTCCTTGTTGTTAGGTGAACCATCCATAAGGGAAAAAATCTTAGACGGTCTTACTTCACAATGATGTGATGAGGAACAATTAATCATATTGCTCTGATTAGTATTAATTATGTTAATTGCGCGGGTAATTAACAACTGTTTACTTATTTGTCATATTTTGATTGGTGTTTTCTCATGATATGTGACGATGTAGGGTACCCATAAGCTATCGCAATCTGAACGGTCCCAATTCCATCAGCATCATTTTCGGCTTGCTCCCTAATTTTTGTCGCCTGTATTATACTCCTACATTCTGGCAAATCTATGTCCTCTTTGAAGAAGTCAAACCTTGCTGATGTGGCATGGTCTCCACCTTTAATTGGTTCAATTTTTGGACGAGAACCTTCAATTTCGTTCTCTCTCAATTTCCACAAATCACTATATAAGTCCCTCGGTTAGAAATTTGTCGTATGAGGAAGAAAACTCAATAAATACAAATAAAAGAGCTCCCACTTTTCACGAACGGCAAAAGGGACAGCTCTTTCATCTCCATTTAAAAGAATTGTAAGTCGAAATATATAAAATGGATAACAATCTCGATGGCCACACAAAGAAAATATTATAAATAAAAAGAATTTCTTGTTTTCTTTCTATAGGCACGAAATCGTGCAAGAAAGAACTTACTAGAAAATATAGTAGAAGAAGAAGAATCGAATATCACAAAATCGAAATTACTAACTTATAAATTAAAAATTGTTACGATTGTGTCGAGATCTGTGACAGTCACAGTCTCCCTAAGACTGATTCGTCCCCTCTGGTCATGCTGAGGTAACATGGACTTCAGTCTCCCAAGATACAACGACGCTGAGCTTGAGGTTGCACGAGACCCGCAGTTGGAGGCGAACTGGAACTGAAGCTGGAAACCAGAAAAAATCGATGCAGATGCAGAGAGGGAGAAGAGAGAGAGCTCTAGAGCTTGTGGTGTGCAGATCCTAGAACCAAGGTCTTATTTATAGTGTAGGAGGGGGGCTGCTGGCTTAATGGCAGAGAATCGGGTAATTGAATGCCTGAACCAGCCGTAAATGCTTTGAACCGAACATTAAAAAGGCTAAACCGGACTTTAAGAGCCCTTAATTGTATCGAACCGGCTATTAATCCGATTGAACCGGGCATTCAGTGCCCTTATTAAGGTCGGCTCCTTAATGTTGTCCCTTAATATGGCCTTTAATACCCTAAACCGCCCAGACACCACTCTTAGCTTATAGACCCTTTGAAATCCTTATCCCTAATCGATGTGGCATTGAGTTTCCACTGTTCCCACTATGGGCTCTATGGGCTCCATGGGCCCTTGTGGGCTTGGACTCTTCATAACCCAATCCACATTACAAACAATAAGTCCATGAACTTAAGCCCGTTTCAATTCCTTCAATTTCTCATTTAATTGGACTTAGGTCCAAATATAATTTTCAATCCATCAGAACAATTTCTCATTCAATTCAATGCCATTTTTCCAACAATCCCCCACATGAATGAAAATTGTTTTATTTTGACTCTGTGGTGATTTCCAACAAGTGAATCCTCCATAGGATAGGTAGGGTAACCCTTTGAACCTTCCCTTATAAATGTACATTTACTTTACTAGCTGTTCAGTAGACACAATGTCCTTGAAATTTCCTGCTTTCTTGTGTAAACGGCGTAGCCATTCAGCCTCTTCTCCACACTTATCTAAGGTTATAAACTCAGATTCCATTGTGGATCGGGCTATCACTGTTTGTTTTGAGGATTTCCATGATACAGCTGCTCCTGCTAATGTGAATACATATCCACTTGTAGACTTCGAGTCTTTTATATCAGATATCCAGTTTGCATCACCGTGCACTTCAAGTATGGCTGGATATCTGGTATAATGCAGCCCATAATCTCGAGTATATCTTAGGTACCGTAATACCCTTACAATTGCCTTCCAATGGTCGGCACTCGGGTTACTCCCATATCTACTCAGCTTACTGACTGTGTAGGCTATATCTGGTCTAGTACAACTCATTAGATATATCAGGCTACCAATAACTCTTGAGTATTCCACCTGTGAAATACTCTCTCCTCTATTTTTCGATAGTGGAGCTTGTATCTAATGGTGTTCTAGCTATACTAGAATCATTCTTGTTAAATTTCTCAAGAATTTTGTCCACATAGTGCGACTGGTTTAAGATAAGTCCTTCTGATGTTCTCGTGATCTTAATTCTAAAATCACATCAGCAAGGCTCAAATCTTTCATGTCGAATCTTGCATTCAACATGTTCTAGGTAGATTTGATAATTTTCTTATCACTACCGGCAATGAGTATGTCATCTACATATAAACATAAAATGACGTAACTATTTTCCGTTTCTTTTATGTATGTACACTTATCACACTCATTAATTTTGTAGCCATTCATAATCATTGTATTATCGAATTTCTCATGCCATTGTTTTGGCGCTTGCTTCAAACCGTACAATGATTTAACCAATTTGCATACTTTCTTTTCCTTTCTTGGAGACACAAACCCCTTGGGTTTGTTTCATACAGATTTCTTCATCTAAATCTCCATTTAGGAATGCCGTTTTCACATCTATTTGATGTACCTCTAAATTACACAATGCTGCAATTGCAAGTATCATCCTAATGGAATTTATTCTCGTCACAGGAGAATAATTATCAAAATAATCAAGACCTTCCTTTTGCTTGTATCCCTTGATAATAAGTCTAGCCTTGTATTTATCTACAGAGACATTTGCTCTCATTTTCCTTTTAAAGATCCACTTAGATCCTAAAGGTTTACAACCGGGAGGAAGATCGACTAACTCCCACGTATGATGCTATAAAATAGAATCAATTTCACTATTGATTGCCTCTTTCCAAAGAGATCCCTCTGAAGAAATCACGGCTTCTCTATACGTATGTGGTTCTTTTTCCAACAGATATGTTATAAAATCATCTCCAAATGATTTTTCCACTCTCACCCTTTTACTATGTCTAGGCTCAAATTCACGATCAGAACCATGATCTGATTCATGACTTTTATCATTCATAGTTTTGGCGGTTCGTTTCAACGAACTAGATCCTTCATTGAATCTATACGGAAATACATCTTCAAAAAATGATGCATTTCTCGATTCCATTATTGTATTCTTGTGTATATCATGAATATTTTATTCATACACAAGGAATTGATATGGATTACTGTTATGTGCATAGCCTATGAAAACACAGTCCATTGTTTTAGGACCTATTTTTACCTTTTTCGGTGTTGGTATTGCTACTTTTACAAGACACCCCCCTACACTCGCAAGTGTTTATAGGATGGTCTCCTACCATACCATAGTTCATATGGCGTCTTTTCCTCTTTCTTTCGAGATACCTTATTTAAAAGGTTATTACTTGTCAAAATAGCTTCCCCCCACATGTTCTGGGGTAACCCTGAACTCAGAAGCATCGCAATCATCATTTCTTTTGAGGTGCAATTTTTCCGTTCAGCAACACCGTTTGACTGAGGTGAGTAGGGTGCAGTTACTTCATGGACTATTCCATGTTGTGCACAAAAGTCACCAAATGGTGCTTCATATTCACCGCTTCTATCACTTCTTAGTTTTTTTTATTATCTTATTGAGTTGATTCTCAATTTCATTCTTATAGAGAATAAATATTTCTAAGGCTTCATCTTTGCTCTTAAGCAAATACACATAGCAGTACTTTGTGCTATCGTCGATGAAAGTAATAAAATACTTATTGTCGGAACGTCGAAAATTCTGACTTGAGAAAAGATTTGATTTAGGCATGCGCGAGGGCTTGCTTGGGACTTTAATCAAGGTTGGATTGGAGTCGCCACTAATCCTTTAAGGAACTAGACCTAAGGTCGATCAGAAACCTATTATTCTCCTAAGTGATCATGATACTAACCACCTAAGTATTTATCAGTCTTGAAATCGAGATTCGAGTCCGGGGATCCTGTTACGTATCTTAAAGCTCATGAGCCGAGACACGCCCAAAATTGGTACCCATCCCTAGATCTGAGTCATTTGTTTGCTTGCACATTTTACTTCGTCCAATTGTTGCCCTGATCGAAGTTCGAATCGATGGTCCAAAACGTGAATTGGTGATCCGCGCTACGTTCCTAGCATGCCACTATCATCCTAATCTAAGTGCAGAAAATAAAGGATTCCACTATCAAGATTACATACATTCACCATCATATCTCTCTCCTTCTCCCTCTCTCTCTTTCTCTCTCTCTCACTATATTACTTTGGTGCACTCAAATACATGTATCCCTCTCATCCCACATACAAGTGAATAATATACATTGATCATACCACTCAATCAGACAAACCAACCACTATTAATTTATTTCACCTCGGAATAAAACTTAAAATTGCTAAGTTGATTTAATTGAATTAGGGAACAACGTAGAAGTCGAGTTAAACCGCTCAAGGACTCGAGTAAAAATTTCAGAAAAATTTTGGTCCATCTTTGGAGGGCTTGAAAATACCTCAGGGACTGTTTTGAAATGTTTCAGAAAGTTCTGGCCCTTGTAAAAATTTTCTGGACTGATTTAAAATGCAGGGACTGATAAGAAAATTCGCAGAAAGTCCAGGACTGAACTGAAAAATGTGGTAAAAGTCTTCCGGGCTGATCTGTAATGCTCTGAAAAGTTCAAGGACCATTGCCTAGACCCTACAAAAACTCAGGAACACTCTGAATCAGACATAATCCACAGGGGCCGGTCTGTAATTTCGCAAAAATGGGGCTGGACTGATCTGAGACGATGCAAAAGTTCACAAAATTGAAATTTTTGTAACCCGTTTCATCATTGCGGTTTTTTTCACAACTCAATTTCCAGTCATTCCCCATGTTACTAATAAAAAAGTTGCTTCTTTTTTCTTGTTTGTTGATTTATTCGAAATTTTTACTTTTTTTTGTGATTTTTATATTTCTTAAAAGATAAATTATACTATATATGCATACTCTTAGGAATTGAATAACAAGGTTTTTGGGCCTTTTTCCAAAGCTAGTTCGAATATCTCTACACGAATATGTTCTTTCTTTTTTTTTTCCTTGTTTTTTTTTTGCTTTTTTGTTTTCATTTTTACGAAAAAACTAATAGTAAAAATAACAAAAACTTTAACCTCCGAGAATATTTGCTAAATCCCGAATGAGGAATCTATACCTACGACCAAGATGATAGTGATAATGAGAGGAGTGCGGAAGTTCGGTGGGGGACTCGGATCGGAGACGGCTTCGAAGTCGGTTACGGGCTCGGACTCGTATTGGCGATGGACTCGAACTTGGCGCCGGCTCAGGATCGGATCGATGGAGGGCTTGAACTCGGGCTCCGGCTTGAATCGATGATGAGCACGAACTTGAAGATGGGCTCCGGCTCCGACTCGGACCTATGACAGATTCAAAAAAACAATTAACTTGGAGTGGAATGTGTGTTCTTGAATTCTTACTCAGCACATGAGTCTAATTCAAGAGTGTGGAGAGTTTTTTCAAAGTGAGTGATGGCTCTATTTATAGAGAAAGACCCGGCTGGGTTTATTTGCAAAGAACAAAAGTTGAGTGGTCAGAAAAATAAAACAAAATAAACAGAAGCAGAAAAATAGAAGATAGACGAAAGACAGGCATCGGATGGAAGGCAGACGGGCAGAACATAGATGGAAGACTGGCAAAAGGCAATCACGAAAACATACATAATAGAAGACAGGCAGAAGGCAGACACGAAAATAGACATGGAAGAAGATGGACACAGATAGACACAGAAGAAGACTACTGAAAACAGACAAAACAGAAGCACAGATAGAATAGAATAGAAGGCAGAAGACAAACTAGAAAACAAACAGACGAAGGCGAGAGACAGACTGATACGAAGGAAGGTCAACGAAGAAGATGGAAACAGAAGAAGACAGAACAGAAGACGAGGACAGAAGATTGACAAATAAAATAGAAAAGAAACAAAAACAGACAGAAAATAGAGAATACAAACACAAAAAAAAGAAAAAAATGAACGAAAAAATAGAGAAGATAGAACAGAAAAATGAAAAAAAATAGACGAAAAAAGAGAAGACAGACACAGAAAAATGAAAAAAATAGACGAAAAACGGAGAAGACAAACAAAAAAATGAAAAACAAACAGAAAACTGAGAAGGACAGACACATAAAATAGAAAAAAGACGACTACAGATGACCGACTGATACTAAGGAGAGTCAATGAAGAAGACAACCTCCACCAGTAGAAGACCGCAAATGACAGACTGGAAATAGACACGAAAATAAACAGATAGTGAAGACAGACTGAAGACATCAGAAGGCAGAAGACAGACCTGAAAGAAGAAGAAGACACGGAGGAAGAAGAAGACAGACACGGAAAGAAGGTCAATAGAGAAGACCCAAAAATGATAGAAAATAGAGAAGCGGCTGATCGAGCCCGGGACGGTCAGGAGAGACGTGGACGAGAAGCTATGGACGGCGCTCGGGTAAAAATCGAGTGTCTACACTTATTACCGCCTCTTGTTTGTACAGACTTTAAGTCGCAAACATCACTATGAATTAGGTCAAGTGGTTCGGTATTTCTTTCAACAGTTTGAAAGGATGACCTTTTTAGTTTCGCTTCTACACAAATTTTGCATTTGTGTTTATAATCAATCTGGAATGTCGATATGTGTTCCATGTTAATTAGTTTCCGAATTGAATCATAATTAACATGTCCTGGTCTACTATGCCATCAACTGGAAGACTCAATCAAATAAGAGAAAGAGGCTTTATCTTTATTGATCATTGTCAATACATTGAGCTTAAAAAGCCCATTACATTCATACCCCTTTCCAACATACATATCGGATGTCATTATTATAACTTTATCTGACTCAAATACTATACGAAACCCATGTTTATTCAGCAAGGAACCGGAAACCAGATTCTTTCGGACCTCTGGCATGTACAGCACGTTGTTGAGAGTCAGCATCCTCCTGGAGGTCATTTTCAGCACCACTTTACCTTTGCCTTCAACTTTAGATGAGGCAGAGTTCCCCATATAAAGTTTCTCTCCACTAACTAGCTCAAAACTTGTGAAGAGATCTGTGTTGGAGCAGATGTGCCGGGTGGCTCCAGTGTCAATCCACCATTCCTTCGGATTTGACCCCACCAGGTTTATTTCTGAGACCACAACAAAAAGGTTGATGTTGGAAACGTCTTGGGATATTGCATCAACCACATTGGCCTAAGGCTTCTTCTTCTTCGGAAGCCAGCAATCAACAGACCTGTGGCCCTTCTTGCCACAATTGAAGCATTTTCTTTGGAATTTTGGCTTGGAAACTCCACCTTTGGGCCCAGCCACTTTGGGCCCAATCTTGGCCTTGTTCTTTTTGGGCTTTTGCCCATGCTCGACCACATTGGCCTTCGCAGCACCTGCAACCGGAATATTCTTCTCGGACCCCCTGTTGTCTTCTTCAATTCGAAGTCTAACGATGAGGTCTTCAAGTGACATTTCTTTTCGCTTGTGCTTCAGATAGTTCTTGAAGTCCTTCCATGCCTGTGGTAGCTTCTCAATTATTGTAGCCACCTGAAAGGTTTCGCTCAGAACCATCCCTTCAGCATGAATTTCAAGCAAGATTACCTGAATCCTTGCACTTGACTGATCACCCTTTTGGAATCCACCATTTTATAGTCGAGGAACCGTCCGATGACAAACTTCTTTGTGCCAGCATCCTCTGTTCTATATTTGCGGTCCAGACAATCCCATAGTGTTTTTGTCGTCTTCAGTGTACAATACACATTGCACAGCGAATTGTGCAGCTCGGTCAAGAGTGTGGAGAGTTTTTTCAAAGTGAGTGATGGCTCTATTTATAGAGAAAGACCCAGCTGGGTTTATTTGCAAAGAAACAAAAGTTGAGTGGTCAGAAAAATAAAACAAAATAAACAGAAGCAGAAAAATAGAAGACATACGAAAGACAGGCACCAAATGGAAGGCAGACGGGCAGAAGATAGATGCAAGACTGGTAGAAAGCAATCACGAAAACATACATAACAGAAGACAGACGGAGAAGACAGACAGAAGGCAGACACGAAAATAGACATGGAAGAAGATGGAAACAGACAGACACAGAAGACGGCTACCGAAGACAGATAGAACGGAAGCACAGACAGAAAAGAACAGAAGGCAGAAGACAGACTAGAAAACAGATAGACGAAGGCGAGAGACAGACTGATACGAAGGAAGGTCAACGAAGAAGATGGAAACGGAAGAAGATAGAACAGAAGACGAAGACAGAAGATTGACACATAAAATAGAAAAGAAACGAAAACAGACAGAAAACAGAGAATACAAACACATAAAAAAGAAAACAAAATATACAAAAAAACAGAGAAGACAGACATAGAAAAATGAAAAAAATAGATGTATAACAGAGAGGACAGAGACAGAAAAATGAAAAAGTAGATGAAAAACAGAGAAGACAGACACAAAAAAATGAAAAATAGACAGAAAACAGAGAAGGACAGACACAGAAAATAGAAAAAAGACGACTATAGATGACCGACTGATACTAAGGGGAGTCAACGAAGAAGACAACCTCCACCAGAAGAAGACCATAGATGGCAGACTGGAAACAGAAACGAAAATAAACAGATAGAGAAGATAGACTGAAGACATCAGAAGGCAGAAGATAGACTAGAAGGAAGAAGAAGAAGACAGACACGGAAAGAAGGTTAATAGAGAAGACCCAAAAATGATAAATAATAGAGAAGTGGCTGATCGAGCCCGGGACGGTCGGAAGAGATGTGGACAAGAAGCTATGGACAGTGCTCGGGTAAAAATCGAGTGTTTACCGCTGCCCCTCTTTGGATTGACGCTCACAAAGTGACTGTCCAAAGACAAATAGAACTTGATTTTGGACCGACATGTTACTGACTTTGAACGATACGGGCTATGCACATGGAGAAATGAGTGTGATGCAACTCTAGACACGTATGAGAAAAGAATGTAGCTCTGGGCGTAGTGTGCCGCTTTGGGCGCGGGGTGCGGCTCTGGGCGCAAGGTGAAATAAGCACGGCTCTGGGCACGATGTGCTGCTCTAGGCGCTAGGGAGAAATAGATGCGGCTCTGGGCTCAAGGTGTACGGCTCTGGGCACTGGGGAGAAATAGACGCAGCTCTGGGTGTGGGGTGCGGCTCTGGGCGCAAGGTGAAATAAACTCGGCTCTGGGTGTGAGGGAGAAATAAATGCGGCTCTGGGCGCAAGGTGTGGCTTTGGGCGCAAGGGAGAAATAAACGCAGCTCTGGGCGTGATGTGCAGCTTTGGGCGTAGAGTGCGGCTCTGGGCGCTGGCAAGAAATAGATGCGGCTCTGGGCGCAAGGTGAAATAAAGCGGCTCTGGGCGCGATGTGCTGCTCTAGGCGCTAGGGAGAATTAGATGCGGCTCTAGGCTCAAGGTGTGCGGCTCTGGGCGCTGGGGAGAAATAGACGCAGCTCTGGGTGTGGGGTGCGGCTCTGGGCACAAGGTGAAATAAACTCGGCTCTGGGCGCGAGGGAGAAATAAATGCGGCTCTGGGCGCAAGGTGTGGCTTTGGGCGCAAAGGAGAAATAAACGCAGCTCTGGGTGCGATGTGTAGCTTTGGGCACAGAGTGCGGCTCTGGGCGCTAGCAAGAAATAGATGCGGCTCTGGGCGCGAGGTGAAATAAACGCGGCTCTGGGCGCGAGGGAGAAATAAATGCGGCTCTAGGCGCAAAGGAGAAATAAACGCGGCTGTGGGCGCGATGTCCAGCTCTGGGCGGAGGAGTGTGCGGCTCTGGGCGCAAGACTAGGGAGAAATAGATGCGGCTCTGGGTGCAAGGTGGCAGCTCTCTACATTGAGTTTGCTTTTGCTGATGGCCTTTCCTAATTCTTAGTCTGCCCTGTCGAACTCTGGATTAAACTGGAAGAGCTCTCTATAGCGTTCTCATCTGTCCACCTGTGAAGACAAGCAACAAGCCAACCTGTCATTAGTTGCACCTTAGGCAGCCCTAATTGCGACAAGTAAAGCAATTCGAGCAATGGATGTTTGGGATCATCTGCTTCGTAACCATCTTGAGGGGTGGTTGTGTTCCTTTTCAAAAAGAAAGGGTGCGAGTGCGGACTCAATCCGCAGGAACAAGACGAAACAAGAGAAATTTTTTCTAAATTTCAAAGGATACGTGCGGTCCAACCACCACTCGAGATGCACCCCTTAGGATCTCATGTCGACCTTTCTTGGTTCTTGGATTGCTTGCCTTTGACCTCTCAGACCATGACTGTGGCTACTTGTACCAAGAATTCTGCATCCTCGTGGCCAAGGCAATAACTTTCCCCTAACTTTTGCCTAGATCATGCCATGTACATTGATCTAGCGGGGCTATTTTATTTGATTTTTCATTCATTTTTCTCTCAGATGCCTCTTCTTTTGCTACGACCCTCCTCTAAGGGAGTAACCGTACCGCTCAGCTCCCTAACTTTTGCCTAGACCGCCCTCTTGGGTTTTCAGCCTAGCAGGAGTATTATTTAGATCTCCTTTTGCTATGCCCTCCTTTGGGTTTTCAGTCGCACCTCTCTCCCTAATTTTTGCCTAGATCGCCCTCTCGGGTTTTCAGTCTAGCGGGACCATATTGATTTTTTTTTCTCTCTAGATTTTTGGAAAGTGACGGAAAGTGCGCATCGGCTTGTTTCTCAGGGGAAATACTTCTTCAGCGAATCTGTGTTGATAGTGCTTGAGATATCTTGACCGTCCATGTCAGTAATACTCAATGCGCCCCAAGAGAAGACTTCTTTGACGATGTAGGGGCCTTCGTACTTGGGCGTGAATTTGCCTCGAGAGTCGGGAGTAATGCGCAACACTTTACGCAATACCAAGTCATCAGGTTGGAACTCGCGATATCGCACCTTCTTGTTGTAAGCACGAGCCATAGATTCTGATAGCACTGGCCATGGCAAAGTGCCGTAAGTCTTCTCTCATCAATAAGGTTCAGCTGTTCATATCACTGTCTTGCCCATTCAGCTTCTTCTAGACCGGATTCGGCAAGAACTCTCAGAGAAGGGATTTTCACCTAAAATGGTAGTACGGCTTCGGTACCGTAGACCAAGGAGTATGGAGTTGCCCCAGTAGATGTGCAAATCGATGTGCGATATGCTGGAAGAGCCCAAGGAAGCATCTCATGCCAGTCTTTGTATGTAACAGTCATCTTTTCAATGATCTTCTTCAAATTTTTGTTGGCTGCTTCCACTGCACCGTTCATTTGGGGTCAATATGGAGTGGAATTACGATGCTTTATCTTGAATCGCCCGCACAACTCATCGACAAGCCTGTTATTGAAATTTTTGGCATTATCGGTGATGATGGTCTCGGGTACGCCATATCGAGAAATCAAGTTGCGCTTGAGAAACCGAGATACCACCTTGGAGGTCATTGGGGCATATGATTCAGCTTCAACCCACTTCGTGAAGTAGTCGATAGCCACTAAAATGAAGACATGTCCGTTTGAAGCCCTTGGAGAGATCGGACCAATCATATCAATGCCCCACATTGAGAAGGGCCAAGGTGCCGACATCGGGTGTAATTCACTTGGCGGCGAATTAATCTGGTTTGCATAAACTTGGCACAAGTGACAGCATCGAACATGCCTCGAGCAGTCTGTTTCCATGGTTGTCCAAAAATACCCAAGTCGCATAATCTTCTTCGCTAGCACGTGCCCACTCATGTGAGGCCCACATATCCCTTCATGCACTTCCTTCATTAGACGTTCCGTCTCTCTAGCATCTACGCATCTCAAGAGAGTCGCATCAAATGATTTCTTGTACGAGACTTCTCCGCTTAAGAAATAGTTACATGCCAGGCGCCGAATGACTTTCTTGCCCTTTGGGTTTGCATGCTCTGGATATTCACTCGTACTGAGGTAGCGCTTAATATCCACATACCATGGTTCATCGTTGTCGCTCTCAGTCATGTTACAATGGGTAGGATGCTCATTGATTTCTATCTCAAGGGACTCGATCATGTCTTCTCTCGGGATACTGACCATTGAGGCGAGTGTGGCCAGTGCATTTGCGAATTGATTCTTCGTGCGCGGGGTATAGGTAAAAGTGATTCTTTCGAATCACTTTGCAACCTTTTCTAGATGCTCATGATATGGTATCAATTTCGGGTCTCTAGTCTTCCACTCTCCCAAGGTTTGTAAAATGATGAGCATCGAGTCCCCATACACCTCTAACTCTTGGACTTTGAAATCAAGCGCTGCTTTCAACCCCAATATGCAAGCCTCATACTCAGCAACGTTGTTAGTACAAGGGAAAGCCACTTTTGCTGCAACCGGGTAATTTCGTCCTTTCGGAGAGATCAAGACTGCACCAATGCCACAACACATGGAGTTCACAGCTCCGTCAAAGTACATCCTCCAGCAGGGCTCAACGTCGGAATCGCTTTCCACTTGTAGGATTCCCTCATCTGGCAATTCGGAATTAATCAGAGTCTCATCATCAATTGGAAATTCAGCCAAATGATCTGCTAGAGCTTGTCCTTTCAAGACACACACTGTACAAAACTGAATATTGTATTCAGCGAGCTGAACTTGCCACTTGGCTATATTCTTCATGGAGGCCAGTTTTTCCAACAAGTAGTGTAAAGGGTCCATCTTGGATAAGAGATGTACAATGTAGTACAACGTATATTGACGGAGGCGTTGCACCACCCATACTAATGCACAACAAAGCTTTTCCACTTCGGAATATCTTGATTCTCCTCCAGTGAATTTCTTACTCAAATAGTAGATCGCATGCTCCTTATGCCCTGTATTCTCTGATTGGCCCAACATGGCTCCTAACGATTCCTTGCGGACCGTCAAGTACAAGATCAAGGGCCGTCCTGGAGTAGGTGGAACCAGTATTGGGGGGTTTGCCAAATAAGTCTTGATTGTGTCGAAGGCCTGTCGACATTCATCATCCCATTGGATCCGAGCATTTTTGCGCAAAAGCTTGAAGAGTGGCTGGCACTTGCTTGTAAGGTTCGCAATGAATCGAGCGATATAGTTCAGACGACCCAGCAAGCTTCTCACTTCCTTGGCAGTGGTAGGAGGAGGGAGACTGGTGATTGCTTTAACTTTATCAGGGTCCACTTCAATACCCTTCTTGCTGACAATGAATCCCAGTAATTTGCCAGAAGTTGCACCGAAGACGCACTTTGCGGGATTGAGTCTCAACTTATACTTTTGGAGGCTCTCAAACAACATGCGCAAATTGGCTAAGTGGTCTGCTCCTTGTCGAGATTTTGCAATCGTATCATCCACATAAACCTCAATCTGCTTGTGCATCATGTCATGAAATAAAGTGACTGTGGCCCGCTGATATGTAGCCCCTGCATTCTTGAGTTCAAAAGACATGACTTTGTAACAAAACATTCCCCACATTGTTATAAATGTCGTCTTCGACTTATCCTCTTCTGCCATCCTGATCTGATTAAAGCCTGAGAAACCATCCATGAACGAGAACATCTCATGACCGACGGTATTGTCAACAAGCACGTCAAAGTGAGGAAGCGGGAAATTGTCTTTTGGGCTATCCTTGTTGAGGTCACGATAGTCGACACAAACGCAGACCTTTCCATGTTTCTTAGGAACAGGGACCACGTTAGCAACCCACTCTGAATAGTTGCACACCTCTAGGAAACCCGCATTGATCTGTTTGACAACCTCTTCCTTTATCTTCAAGATCAGCTCGGGCTTCTGCCTTCTTAAATGTTGCCTTTTTGGAGGAAACTTTTGAGTGTCAGTTGGTAGATGATGTTGCACAATTGCTGGATCCAGGCCTGGCATGTCGGCATAGGACCAAGCGAACATTTCCTGGAATTCTTTCAAAAGATCGATCATCTGAGCTCATTGTGTGGTGTCAAGACTCATTCCGATCTTGAGATTACGCGGTTCTTCCTTTGTGCCAATATTGATTGTGTCTGTGGCCTCATCGGTCATTGGCTTGCTTTCCTCGAACCTTTCCAGGTTGTCGCGATCTCCTTTGGGGTGCCGTCATCGTTCAACTCCTCCACGTAAAGTATGCGGATAGAGTGATTGAGACTTTTCTCAAGTGGGTGTGAACCGCCGCATCGCTCATCTTTTGGATTCGGGTGTTGCCTGGACAAGGAGAAAGATAGCCAATTTAGTGTAATGTGGGAGATGTAAGGAAGAGGAATCTTAAGGAACAAAATTCACAAAAAAGGGATCTCATTTGGATAGCTTAGGACCATGACAAATCCCTCATACGTCGTGGGCTCATGGGTATGCCACACGCGGGTAACATCCTACTACTCGAATATGCTTACTCATCGGCAACTAAGGCTGGAAAGAGTGGAACCGCTGTCCAGTTGGCCAGTTTCTCGTCCTCAACAGTTGGGCGGATAAGAGTGCTAGCATAGTTCGCCTCCAGAATGGCTCCAATGCTAGTTGGGGCAGGCGGGGCATGAAGATGGCTGGAATAAACAATGAATGGACCTTCAAGCGTGCCTCCTTCAATGTGTGGAGGGCCTGGAAATGATGTGCTCAAGGGAGGAATCTCCATCGGTGAGTTCTCAGCGAGACTCAAGCGAGAGAGTCTTCCGAGAGTGCAATTCCTATGTGCTGCGATAACCTCCTTGCAGGAAGGGCAGAAGCCCAGACCCTATCGATTTTGGAGCGGTTTGGACATTATAGGCTCACACATTCCCTGCCCTTCGACTCCCAGTCCAGTTCCGGGGAGGTAATTGTTCCTCAAAAGCACCCTTCCAATCATCCTGTCAACCTTGGTAGGTCCAGGTTCGCCCCAATCTTTGATTACCGACACCAGTTCGAAGGAATGGAATGGGAGATTTTCATCTTCTCCAATGTTGATGTAGGGAACGGCCGTCTCCTTGTAGATTGCATAGTCATCCTCTCCATTGACAGTGATGAGGCGGTTCTCCGTAATGAACTTCACCTTTTGGTGCAGGCTTGAAGGGACGGCACCTGCAGAGTGAATCCATGGTCTTCCCAGCAACATACTGAATGCATTGGGTATGTCCATCACTTGAAATTTTATATTGAAGGTACAAGGGCCAATTTCAACGGGTAGCTCAATCTCCCCGTTCACCTCCCTCCTTGAGCCGTCAAAAGCTCTCACGGCTGTCTTACTCGGTCGGATCAGGATAAAGTCTACATTCATCTGCTTGAGAGTTGAGAGGGGACACACATTCAATGCAGACCCGCTGTCAATCATGACGCGCCCCACCACAAAGCCTTTGCTCTTGCAAACAATGTGCAAGGCTCGGACATGTCCATATCCATCATCGGATAACTCATCTTCAGCAAAAGAGATTTGGTTGGAGAAAATCGATCCCACAACCTCTTCAACTTGTTTCATCGATATTTCTCTCGGGACCTGTGCCTCTGTCAACACCTTCAATAAGGTTTCTCGATGAGACCTTGATTTTAGTAGGAGTGCGAGGAGAGGGATATGGGCCGGAGTTTTGCTCATCTGCTCCACAATTTTATACTCATTGGCCTTTAATACCATCATGAAAGCAGCTGCCTCGTCATCCGTTATTTTCTTCCTGTGATTTTCATTGCCTGTGACGTCCTGAGCTTTTTCCTTTCCCTTGTCGCCTGCTTCGGGGAGCGAATAACATCGCCCAGATCGGGTAATGCCGTTCACGTTCCCTTGCTCTCCCGGCTCCACCACCTGTGCCTCATATATCCATGGGACGCGCTTACTATCTTTATATGGAAAAGGTGCCGGTGGTTGAATTATAATGGGATCCACTGCCGAAGAGTTCCTCGGAGCCGCATAAGCTATCTCCACCGGATCAAATTTAATTATGATAGGGAGTATGGTGCTGATAACCCCTTCTTCATCGTCCAGATCACACAGGTTTATCATGTTAATCGAAGGTCTAGCTGCGTGGTTGGGTAGAGGGTTTGCTTTGACGTTGGGAGTCTTTGCAGCGCTGAATGCTAGGTGGCCTACATCTATAAGATCTTGCACCCTGTGCCTAAGAGAAGTGCAATTGTCTGTGGAATGCCCCGAAATTCCCATATGAAATTCACAATTCACGCTCAGATCTGGGTTGGATTGCTTGTAGTCAGGCCTTCAAGGTTCAGGGACAATCTTCCCTTTCTCTAGCAACGTCCTGTATACCTGTGACAAAGGGACAGGCAAGGGTGTGAATTGGCGACGACCCTTCCTTGGAAAGTTTGATGAGACTTGTGTGTCACACACGGCTCTTTGAGGCGGTGCGCCCTACTGTGCTGGTAGGGAGGCCTTCAGAGCTATTTGGGTTGGTGGGGCCGAGAACTGCATTGTATATTGTGGAGGCTGATAGCGTGCCTGGACAAGGTACACCGTGCTCATGGTCGTATCCTTCTTTCTATTGGCAGCGATTTTCCTTAGGCTCTCCACACCATTCTTTTTGGATGGATCCTCGATCTTGCTCGACTTGATTTCGTCCTCTACTCTCCCTCCGGCCATGATTATATCGGCGAACGTTGATGTGGTGTGACCCAACAGGTGTGTGCAGTATGCGCCTTTAAGGGTGCTGACGAATAGGGAGACGGCTTCCCCATCTGTTAGTGAAGGTCGAACCTGGGCTGCCTTTGCCCTCCACTCTTGGGCATACTTGAGAAAAGATTGTTCCTCTTCCATTTCCATGCGTTGGAGATCAAGGCGTGTTTGGGCGACATCGATGTTGAACTTGTATTGCCTCAAGAACAAGTTGGCCAAGTCATCCCATGTGGGGACTTCTTCTGCCTTAAGGTCAACGAACCAAGTTAGGGCCACCCCCTTCAAGCTCTTCTGAAATGTTTGGATCATGAACTTCTTGAAACTTTTGTAAGGGGCCATCTTTAAACAGTACAAGCGCAAGTGAGTCTTTGGGTTGCCAGTCCCATCATACTTCTCAAACTCCGGCATTTTGAACTTATCTGGGATGTGCATATCAGGAAATAGGCACAAATCATCGCAGCCAATGTTCCCATACTGGTCAAGGCCCTGAATGGCCTTCATTTTCTCCTCCATTTTCTTCAATCGGCGTTCCTGCTCAGTGTCCTCGTGTGAGGAGAAGTGGATTACATATGGTGTTGGAGATGCTCCTTCAGCACTTGGAGCATGGGCCGGCTCTATTACTAGTGGAGTCGGATCGGGGAGGTCTTGCACAGGTGTTGGGGTTTGAGCTGGCTCGACAGTGGGAGCAAGTGCCAGGTCATTGATCTAAACACAAGAAGGCACTGAACTTACAACACCAGTAGTCTGGGCTTGGAGGAGCGCCATTAATTGAGTTATTAGGGCCAACATGCTTGTCATGGCCTGTTCAAGCTGAGTGATCCTTTGCTTAGAGTTGTTGGTTGAGTTTGGCGGAATCTATCCTTGACTTTGTTGATCCTCCATCCTGGCTCGCGATCGAGTTCGTATAGGGCTATGTCTCGCCAGATGGTACCTACGACCAAGAAAGCGAAAGAAAGAAAAAAGACAGGATTAGTGTTGTGAAACAAAATTATCGATGCATGAGAAATCATTTTCTTGGCCAAACACCACTTTGAGTCATAAACCACGGAGCCTTTGTTACGTTTTACCAGCAAAAATCTCGTTTACAAATTACAATGTGATGAAAGTTCGAAAAACAACAAAGGCTATCATGTCTAAACGTCATCCCAGGATCCCTTCGTTCCACTCCTCTGAGACTCCTTGGTTCAACGTGCCTTCTTCGTATGATCTTCAAGCTCGGTTCCAAACTCTTGAAACTCCTTGGGTGCTTGGTCTTGTTTACATTGTGCCTGAAGTTCGAGATCCATTGCCAGTACATACTCATGAGTGGCTTGGTAGACTTGTTCTTCCTCGGAGTTGGGTGCTGCTCGCTCGATGGTGTGCTCCACACATGTCTGCCACAGTTTCTCAATTTCTTCGAATTTTTCCTTGGTTACCTCTTGGGGAAGCTCTCGAAAGTTATGGAAGAGATTGCGAGCCTCATCTAAAAGTGGGATAGCTTGTAGTCCCCCATACTATCGATAAACACGTGAAGGGAAGTAAACCAAGCTTCCGGATTATCCTAAAAGCGGCACTCCTTTCAAATTTTGGCATCTTAAGAAAGCCTTTTCCACCCAAAACCAACGGGCTTGCCACAAAAAATCACTGACTTGTACTTTTGACAAGAAATCGTTCCATTCTTGAATAGTTTTTCTAGGAAAATGACGCTTTTGTGATAAAACTTTAAGTTTCCTCCAAATTCCAGCGATACGATTCTCCATTGAAAAATGACGTGGGAAGCACAAGCCGACTGTGCGAACATGACTTAGAAACCAAATTTGGAGTAAATTCGGACAAGCCAAGATGCCTTCCCCTAGACCCTCCACATGGTCAACTGATCTTAACGTTTCTACTAAAAGGGTGGGTATGTAATTGTGACCTTGGATCACTTGGGGAACAATGTCGGCCAATGTCGCATCGAAAGAGTGTTTAGTTTTGGGAAACAAGAAAGTTCCAAAGAGTGCAAGTATAAAAGCATTGGCATATTGTTGTCGAAAGAGTCTTTATGTAGCCCGTCCTTTGTCATGGGAGAAAAGTTCAATCAAATCATTTAGAGTAAAAAGATTCCCACCATTTTTACTAAATAAACCCTTCACGTGTTTTTGTTTTATCCCTATCAGTCGATCGAGATTTTTTTCTGGGGAACTGTCCAAGCATGGGACCACCAAGCTACCTCCCCAAGTAGGGGCACCTAAGAGCTTCCAATATTCTTCTAAGGTAGGCACTAGCTCATGCCCCGCAAGGTCAAACACAATCTTCGTAGGATCCCAAAATCTGATAAGTGCTGAAAGAACTCTCCAATCAACATCAACCTCGATTAATGAATAGGAGTTTCCCATTATTCCTTTGATGTACTCCTGCTCTAGGCGAGTGAGATCCTCCCACCACTTGACCATCTCGGGACTGGGAAGCCGATATTTGATTGTAATCGTCATCTACGAAGGGGCCCGAGTAAGTTTAGATTTTATGAATCTAAGTAGTGAAGGCTCTTTTGAAAACATGCAATGCAAAAGGCAAGTATGTACACATGCATAAACTTACTACAACACAAATGTTTTCTACCCCTAAGGAAAGAAGAAAATACAATTATTCTCTACCCTCCTATACATTATCTTCTACCCCAGAGGAAAGAATAAGCCTATACATTATTTTCTATCTTAAAGGAGAAAATAACAATGTACAACTCAAACATCCCAACCCTATACATTATTTCTAGCTTGCAAGAAAGAACAAACCTATACATTATTTTCTATCTGAAAGAGAAAAGATAATGTACAAATTGGATATCCCACCTATACAATTGCTCCTACCCTTAAAAAAAAAAAAACTGGAAACCGACTTCCACACTCAAAGCAATCAAACCTTTAATGCATGGGGGTTGGGGTCTAAGGGTAGGTTCTAAAGGCCCTCGATCCGCAGTGTCCTCTGTTCCCCTTTTCAAGGGTACTTCAGGCTTTCATATCGAGCAGAGGTGATTCAGAGCCGTTTCCGGTGGGAAAGCCCACGACAGGCGTACTCCTACTAGCCCCCTCCTAGGGAAGTTCCTGCGATCCGGGTTCGATCGATTATTCAGGGCATGTAGTGCTAAAATAAAGTGCGCAAACAAGCAAACAACTGGGGATTATGGGCGCGGATCCTCAAAAGGTCCCCAGCGGAGTCGCCAAGTTGTCGGAACGTCGAAAATTTCGACTTGAGAAAAGATTCGATTTAGGCACGCGGGAGGCCTTGCTTGGGACTTTAATCGAGGTTGGATTAGAGTTGCCACTAATCCTTTAAGGAACTAGTCCTAAGGTCGATCAGAAACCTATTATTCTCCTAAGTGATCATGATACTAATCACCTAAGTATTTATCGGTCTTGAAACCGAGATTCGAGTCCAGGGATCCTGTTACGTATCTTGAAGCTCATGAGCCGAGACACCCCCAAAATTGGTACCCATCCCTAGATCTGAGTCATTTGTTTGCTTGCACATTTTACTTCGTCCAATTGTTGCCCTAATCGAAGTTCGAATTGATGGTCCAAAACATGAATTGGCAATCCGCGCTACGTTCCTAGCATGCCACTATCGTCCTAATCTAAGTGCAGAAAATAAAGGATTCCACTATCAAGATTACATACATTCACCATCATCTCTCTCTCTCTCTCTCTCTCTCTCTCTATCTCTCTCTCTCTCTCACTCTCACTATATTACATTGGTGCACTCAAATACATGTATCTCTCTCATCCCACATACAAGTGAATAATATACATTGATCATACCACTCAATCAGACAAACCAACCACTATTAATTTATTTCACCTCGGAATAAAACTTAAAATTGCTAAGTTGATTTAATCGAATTAGGGAACAACGTAGAAGTCGAGTTAAACCGCTCAGGGACTCGAGTAAAAATTTCAGAAAAATTTTGGTCCAACTTTGGAGGGCTTGGAAATACCTCAGGGACTGTTTTGAAATGTTTCAGAAAGTTCTGGCCCTTGTAAAAATTTTCTAGACTGATTTAAAATGCAGGGACTGATCAGCAAATTCGCAGAAAGTTTAGGACTGAACTGAAAAATGTGGTAAAAGTCTTCTGGGCTGATCTGTAATGCTCTGAAAAGTTCAAGGACCATTGCCTAGACCCTAAAAAAACTCAGGAACACTCTGAATCAGACATAATCCACAGGGGCCGGTCTGTAATTTCGCAAAAATGGGGCTGGACCGATCTGAGACGATGCAAAAGTTCACAAAATTGAAATTTTTGCAACCCGTTTCAACATTGCGGTTTTTTTCACAACTCAATTTCTAGTCATTCCCCATCTTACTAATAAAAAAGTTGCTTCTTTTTTCTTTTTTTTTTGATTTATTCGAAATTTTTACCTTTTTTGTGATTTTTATATTTTCTTAAAAGATAAATTATACTATATATGCATACACTTAGGAATCAAACAACAAGGTTTTTGGGCCTTTTTCCAAAGCTAGTTCAAATATCTCTACACGAATATGTTCTTCCTTTTTTCCCCTTGTTTTTGTTTTTTTTTTTTTGCTTTTTTGTTTTCAGTCTTCAGTCTTCCTGAAGACTGATACGGAGGAAGGTCAACGAAGAAGATGGAAACGGAAGAAGACAGAACAGAAGATGAAGACAGAAGATTGACAAATAAAATAGAAAAGAAACAAAAATAGACAGAAAATAGAGAATACAGACACAGAAAAAAGAAAAAAATGGACAAAAAACAGAGAAGACAGAATAGAAAAATGAAAAAACAGACGAAAAGCAGAGAAGACAGACACAGAAAAATGAAAAAAATAGACGAAAAACAGAGAAGACAGACACAGAAAAATGAAAAACAGACAGAAAACAGAGAAGGACAGACACAAAAAATAGAAAAAAGACGACTACAGATGACTGACTGATACTAAGGAGAGTCAACGAAGAAGACAGCCTCCACTAGAAGAAGACCACAGATGACAGACTGGAAACAGACACGAAAATAAACAGATAGAGAAGACAGACTGAAGACGTCAGAAGGCAGAAGGCAGACCAGAAAGAAGAAGAAGACACGGAGGAAGAAGAAGACAGACACGGAAAGAAGGTCAATAGAGAAGACCCAAAAATGATAGAAAATAGAGAAGTGGCTGATCGAGCCCGGGACGGTTGGGAGAGACGTGGACGAGAAGCTATGGACTGCGCTCGGGTAAAAATCGAGTGTCTACACTTATTACTGCCTCTTGTTTGTACAAACTTTAAGTCGCAAACATCACTATGAATTAGGTCAAGTGGTTCGGTATTTCTTTCAATAGTTTGAAAGGATGACCTTGTTAATTTCGCTTCTACACAAATTTTGCATTTGTGTTTAGAATCAATCTGGAATGTCGATATGTGTTCCATGTTAATTAGTTTCCGAATTGAATCATAATTAACATGTCCTAGTCTATCATGCCATAAACTGGAAGACTCAATCAAATAAGAGAAAGAGGCTTTATCTTTATTGATCATTGTCAATACATTGAACTTAAAAAACCCATTACATTCATACCCCTTTCCAACATACATATCGGATGTCATTATTATAACTTTATTTGACTCAAATACTATACGAAACCCATGTTTATTCAGCAAGGAACCAGAAACCGGATTCTTTCGGATCTCTGGCACGTACAGCAGGCTGTTGAGAGTCAGCATCCTCCCGGAGGTCATTTTCAGCACCACTTTGCCTTTGCCTTCAAGCTTAGATGAGGCAGAGTTCCCCATATAAAGTTTCTCTCCACTGACCAGCTCAAAACTTGTGAAGAGATCTGTGTTGGAGCAGATGTGCCGGGTGGCTCCGGTGTCAATCCACCATTCCTTCGGATTTGACCCTACCAGGTTTACTTCTGAGACCACAACAAAAAGGTTGATGTCGGAAATGTCTTGGGATACCGCATCAATCACGTTGGCCTCAGGCTTCTTCTTCTTTGGAAGCCGGCAATCAACAGACCTGTGGCCCTTCTTGCCACAATTGAAGCATTTTCTTTGGAATTTTAGCTTGGAAACTCCACCTTTGGGCCCAGTCTTGGCCTTGTTCTTTTTGGGCTTTTGCCCATGCTCGACCACATTGGCCTTCGCAGCACCTGCAACTGGAGTATTCTTCTCGGACCCCCTGTTGTCTTCTTCAATTCGAAGTCTAATGATGAGGTCTTTAAGTGACATTTCTTTTCGCTTGTGCTTCAGATAGTTCTTGAAGTCCTTCCATACCTGTGGTAGCTTCTCAATTATTGTAGCCATCTGAAAGGTTTCACTCGAAACCATCCCTTCAACATGAATTTCAAGCAAGATTACCTGAATCTCTTGCACTTGACTGATCACCGTTTTGGAATCCACCATTTTATAGTCGAGGAACCGTCCGATGACAAACTTCTTTGTGCCGGCATCCTCTGTTCTATATTTGCGGTCCAGACAATCCCATAGTGTTTTTGTTGTCTTCAATGTACAATACACGTTGTATAGCGAATCGTGCAGCTCGTTCAGAACGTAATTTCTGCACAGGAAATTGGAGTGGTGCTAGGCATCAATAGCTTGAGCTACCTGGACATCTGAATGTGCATCAGGAAGATTAGGAGCCTCTTTAGTCAAGAACCGAGCAAGGTTGAGGGTGGTCAAGTAGAAGAGCATCTTCTGCTGCCACCTTTTAAAGTTCAACCCATTGAACTGCTCAAGTTTTTCACTATGGTTCACAGGAACCACAGTAGGCATCGTGCCAGTAGGTAGAGAGCCTGGAGGCACGGAGCCTGTACCTCCAAGAGGCATGGGTGAGACAAATCCCGAGCCCGGTGTGACTGGGGCACCAGAGCCCCTAGCGATAGTGGCAGCCTCAACAATAGGAACAATAGCCCGATTGTTTTCAGTAGCCATCTGAAATCAGAAACTAACCAGAATCAGTCTCAAGTTTGTAAGTCGATATATATAAAATGGATAACAATCTCGATGGCCACACAAAGAAAATATTATAAATAAAAAGAATTTCTTGTTTTCTTTCTATAGGCACGAAATCGTGCAAGAAAGAACTTACCAGAAAATATAGTAGAAGAAGAAGAATCGAATATCACAAAATCGAAATTACAAACTTATAAATTAAAAATTGTTACTAATTATGTCAAGGCCTGTGGCAGTCACAGTCTCCTTAAGACTGATTCGTCCCCTTTGGTCATGCTGAGGTAGCGTGGACTTCAGTCTCATAGGATACAACGACGCTGAGCTTGAGGTTGCATGAGACCCACAGCTGGAGGCGAACTGGAACCAAATCTGGAAACTACCAAAAGTCGATGCAGATGCAGAGAGGGAGAAGAGAGAGAGCTCTAGAGCTTGTGGTGTGCAGATCCTAAGGACCAAGGTCCTATTTATAGTGTAGGAGGGGGGCTTGGGCTCTTCATAACCCAATCCACATTACAAACAATAAGTCCATGGACTTAAACCCATTTCAATTCCTTCAATTTCTCATTCAATTGGATTTAGGCCCAAATATAATTTTCAATCCATGAGAACAATTTCTCATTCAATTCAATGCCATTTTTCCAACAAGAATATCATCCATGGCGGGTAGTACTATGGAACACTTTAAGTCATAGAGGTACTTCTTATCCGAAGTCGCTCTGACAAAGATGAAGTCGCAAATGAGATGCTCAAACTGTCTGAGGTTGGAGACGATCTTTGAAGAAGGGATGTCCGAGAGCCTGTTTGGAATGGGAATCGCTGTATTGCAAAAGAGAGTGGTCTATATTCTTCTTATGTTCTAGTCTTTTATTTCTTATTACTCTTGTTGCATAGACTATGATTATTTTCCACCTAATAATTTTTGGAGAAATTGTTGTTTCCTTTGAAATACGTATCAGTTATTCATTTTTTTTAAACGAATAGAAATGAGGGTTTAGGTTCATAATTTGAAGCCCTAATGGAACTTGTCGAAAATTTAGGAAAGCTGACGATTTCTTTCTTATGAGGGCATCTTTTAAGAGTATTATTAGATTAGAATGTAATAATATTGTAAAGTTTTACTAGCATGAGTTGGTTGAGATTTGAAACCACTTTTATTAAATAAGGTTTAGGAATTGAGTCTTCTGACTAAAGAAAATTCACATCGCAGGAGTTTTATCCCCTTCATAGGCTGACTGTACTAGAATATGGATAAAACAGGGCTCATTGGGTGTTTCATTATCTGGTGGGATGTATCACACAAATAAATAGTGTATGAGTAGGGTGCCACTCTCATGAGAATCGAGTCAGTTTCCAGTAATAATAATAACTTAAACAATGTATTTTGAACTAGACAAGTTGGAATCGAACATAATTAAAAAGCAAATAAGCAAGCAAGCAATAATAGGAAAGTGAATATAGAAAATTAGTAAACACTAATATGCCTAGGGTTCACAACTTCCCTCAATCTTTTTCTAAATTCAAATATAATCTTTAAATGTAATTGATTGCTATGTTATTGTCCTAGGTTTTGATATTTCCTTGCCTATCTCTTGTCTTGACGAGAACATACTTCCAGGATGATTTTAACCATTCTATCTCTAGGCAATTAATATTGAGAATCCTATGAACGATGAATCTTAATTGGATGATACTTGGGGTGGTTGGCTAATCGCTCGATATTTTCCACAAATAATCTTGACCTCTCAACATGAATTATCTTAGGCTGTACTACCTTTGGCATGATATCGAATCAGTCTCTTAAGTTCAACCAATCTCAATCTGTCTAATGAGTGATGAGGTCACTACAAAGTATGAATTGCAAAAATAGGATAGACAATATAGTTGCAATCAATAACATACAAGATAGACATGAATTTAAGAAATAAAAAAATAGTTTGATTGATTACCCTAGGAAACTAGGGTTTAGTTCATGAATAAATTAAAATAACAACTAAGATTGAATTTGAGTTCACAATAATCTAAGAAAAGAAGAAGGGAATAGAAAACACTTGATTTTATCAAAATCAACCTCTCGATCCTTGAATTAACTTGAAGCACCTCGTCCTTATTCCTCCTTATGATGCGAGCCTCTCAATCTCTTCTTTGCAGCAATTAGGGCTTGTAAAACTAAAGTAGAGTTTGTCTGGAAATAACTTGTAAGGTTGTGTATCTATATATAAAAATCTATATATAAAAATTGATAAGAGAATATCTCAACCAAATATATTAACATATATCTTATCCTTCTTGAAATCTTCCAAGAACATATGCCTTCCACGGATTGAATCGAGTCAATATTCAGCCTTCAAATGTTCCAAATATTTCGGGATATCTTCCATATTATACTTCAAGCTACCGGAAAAAGTTGCAGGAAACTACTTAAAATATGGCTAAAATCAGTTACCAAATATAAAATACATGTCATACGAGCATCCCTAGAACCACAACCACTCACTCTTTTGGTTCTCCCGGTGAAAATAAATTGTCCAATAAAGCTGATTCATGTTTTGATGCTCCAATTAACATTGATTTCCTGGAATGAATATAGATCAAATTCAACGCTATAGTTCATTGAATAAATTGCATATTACATATAGGTTCATCAGAGGTTGCACGCTGCAATTGATGCATGAACCTTTTTTATAATTAGACTGATGCATACATTTCGTAATGCTTGCATTAAATAAAGGGATTAGAAGGGACAGTTGATGTGGAGCTTGTCGGACATGGAAATCGTTCTGACTTGAGGTTAGCCCTAGAGGCTATAGGCGCTCACGAGGCCTAACTTGGGACTTTGATCATGTTCGAGTTTTTCGGAGTTGCCACTAATCATTTAAGGACTAATCCTAAGGTCGATCGGATAACTATTGATTGTCTAAGGGATCATGACATTAATCACCTAGGTCATTATCTTTCGGTCTTGAACCAAAGTTTAAGTTCAAGGGTCTTGCTTTGTTTGAGAGGCTCGCAAGTCAATCAGCTCGATATCAGTACCCATCCCTAAATCTAGGTTGTTCATTTACTTGCACATTTTAGCTGATCCAATTGTTTCCCTAATCGAGGTTCGAATCACAAGTCCAAAACCAAATTGATAATCAAGATCGCGTGCCCTAGCATGATACTAACCGTCCTATTCTAAGTATGATACTAACCATCCTATTCTAAGTATGGAAAGTAAAGGGTTTCACTATACTTTGATGTCACATGAAATCATCATCTCTCTACCCACCCCATTATAATCATTTGCTCAGTTACATTAGAATCTCCAATCACCACCTAGACTTTTCAATACATATCCGAACCATGGTGCATCCGATGTGGAATTGCCTTCAAAGACACTTAAATTCGAGAAGGAAGTAAGAAATTAAATTATGTGATTTAAGGATATAAATGAGATTCAATGAACCGTGAATTCCAAAATGTCAAGAAAGATGCAAAAGATGTGAAGCATGTGAAAATGATACTCATGAGTATGAAAATTTTGCATAAATCAGTCTGGTTTTAGGTAAACACTTCTGATGCCTGGATATTTCATTTAATTGGAGTCCTCAAATTTGATTGGCATTTTACCGTAGAACCTAGAATTCACGAGCATAAAGCATGGGTATCCATTGAACTTCATATGAGTATATCCCAAATCGTTCCAATGAAGCTTAAATTCGAACGAGAAAGATGAAAACACTATTCGCTATTAAAATTCATGCACACCGCTATGTGCTCAAGAACTGAGGCTTCTCTAAAAAAATTTTTGGAGTATGATTTCGAAGAAAGGAAAACTTCATGAAATATTCTAAGTTGTATGAGCTAAACATTGAAAAAAATTGACGAGAACGCCAACTAGCAACATAAGATTCAATAAATGGATCATCACCTGCAACGTCTAAAGGGCTAAGGCTCCACCTATGACTTAGCAAGGTAAATATATTGAGAATAAAGCAACAACCATTTCTGACATGAATGATCTTAGATGTTAGAATCGGTAACACAATACGGATATATCGAATGAGTCTTTTTTTCTTCTCTCTATTTTCACGAGTACATCGGATGTTTTTATACAAGGAGGGAAATGACAATTACACTTCAGGCATCACAGGGTGAGTGGCTGAGTGGCCCAATTTGCCATGTCCTCTTCAGTTGACTTGGTGGTTGCGTTGCTTGCTAGATAAGTAAGGCTTCATCTTGCGCTGAGACGAGCCGGACCAGGGCAAGCCTAGGGCCATGGGCTTGGGCTTGTAACTCACACCTATCATCTGCCCCCGAGTTTCTCGCATTGAATGGCACGGGAAAATGGTTTTGAGTTTTGAAAACAGGAGACTGCCCCTGAGGCGACACGCATCCAGCAAGGGCGTTGGGAGTTGCTAGGCGCCTAGGGCAGTGCAAAGGGTGCACCGTCATTTCTGTTCCCCGCTCACATCAATCACTCCCTTGCCCCGCGTGTACTTATGAGCAGGATCCTTCCACATTTTGCCCCCTTCATCATTCCTACTTGAAATCTCGCTCGTCTCGCATCTTCGCCCCCTCTCCAACTCTCGCGTTCATGGCATCCTCGAGTCGATCTACTCCTACCACGCCCTCTTCAGGTGAGGAAATCTTCGAAAATAAACTCACCCCTTCCCAGTTCTTAACCATGCTGAAACTAGGGAGGATAGGGGCCGATTTCTCTCCCCGATTTCCAATCGAGGGTAAAGAACCCACAGAACTCGCCTGGGGGAGTTTGCGATCTTCCCAGAGCAGATTGGGGCTGGCTTTGTTGGCCTCTGGCAGAACCAGTGGCGGCGATGTTAAGATACTACCTCCTGGCACTGGGAAAACTCTCCCCAACCTCATGGTGCGTATGGATTGCCTTCTATCTGCACTGTAGGAAGCACAAGATCACGTACAACATGCTCCTATTTTGGTTTTTTTACTTGTTGATTCAAAAGTCTGGGGAGGGCTACTTCAATTTCCAACCGCGGCACAGGAAGCTCTATGGAGCTCTGGTGGTGAACTAAGGGTCCACAAACTCAGCGTGGAAGGGCTCGTTTTTCTTCATGAGAGACGCTGAGGGTTGGAAGTGGCGGCAGAATCCCCTGGATGAATTCCCTGATGGAGACCCCTGGGGGTCCATGAAGAAGGAAGAGCGGGCCCGAATCGAAGGGTTCTGCGGCTTAAAGATCGACGCTCGGAACATCATTTCTGACGAAAACTTACTCCAATATGGTCTCGTATCTGAGGCTTCTTGGAAGTGGCATGACGATGTAGATATGTGCGGGCTATCCAAGGAAGTGTTGGTAATCTCTGACTCCTTCCCTTTTTTAAAAAAAAAAATTTCAAAGAGAAGCGAATGAGCCATCATCTTAAAGAACCTATTGATGCAGGAGAAGACACTACAAGGGATTTAGAAGAGGAAGCGGGATGATGGGGAAGAAGACGTCATCATGATCTCTTCCTCTTCGACATGGAGGGATAACGATGCTGTGCCAGGACAAGGAGCACCCCTAGAGCAGGAGCCTGAAGGGGAGGTGCTGATCTAGAGGGCTCATAGGGCGCGAATTGGGACACCCATTCTTGGCATCCACCCCCTGCTATGCTTCAGGAGGCGAACTCCTTCCTAATGGTAGCGCATGAGGACCCGCCAGCATCGGAGCCAACAGCGTTTGAAGCTTTGCCATAGGGGGATCCCACGGGGGAGTTCGAGGTGCTGCTGAAGGGACATAGCCTAGAGCCCACTGAAGGTTTGCGCTCTCCGTCGCCATTCGCTAAGCGGAGTGCAGAGCGTGTCGAAGAGGTATACTCGATATGCTGCACACTTGCCCATGGGTATGTGTTGATGCTTGACGCTGCACTGTTGGTGCAGGTGCCCATCCTCGAGGGTGGCGCTCCAGCTAGCAAAGGTCTCTTGGATGATGTTGAGATGCAGCTCTAGTTCATAGATGCCCTTCAGCACTTCAGAGGGGAGCTCCCATCCATAGAGTCCAGGGAGGACCTGTTCACCTACTCTCGCTACCACTCCTTGGTGGTGAGTATGCTTACCGAGCCTTGGAATCCTGTGTAGGGAAGCATTAACCTTGGGCGTTTATAGGGGGCCATGATTCCCAGGATGTTGATGGAAGCTTGGTGATAGGAGCGCTTTGTCATACCCGAGCTTTACAATCGAGTTAAGCGCCTAACCAAGAAGAGAAGCAACTGGAGGAAGCAGCACCGAGAGATGCGCGCCAACATCAAGGACTTGCGAGCACAGGTTAGTGCCACTGAAGAAGAGATAACTGGCGCTCGGGAGGAGGCAGAGGTGCTCAAGGAGTAGCTGGGATAGGAGAAGGTTGGGAAAGAGATGGCCCAAGGTCAATGGAACAAGGAGCTGGAGGCCCTAAAGGAACAGCTTGTGACGAAGAGGGCCGAGGTGAAGAGAGTTCAGGCCCGATGGATCACTGAGAAGGAGGCGCTTAAAGCCCAACTCCAGGAGTGTGCCCTGGCGATATCTCGAGCTCCCTAAGAAAAAGCGGTAGAGGTGGAGTGCGCGAAGTAGGAGGCTATTGAAGCTTTCAAGTTTAGCAATGCCTTCATTGAGGAACTGACGAGGCGCAATAGCAATGCTCTAGAGGAGTCACTAAGTTCCGTTAGGGATGACTTGCAATGCTTGTACCCCGATGTCAGTCCTAGGCAGATGCCAAGCTTCCAGTACTAGCTTGAGAAAGCGCGCTTTTGCGCAAGTCCCATTAGTAGAAAAACTATGTAATCAATGGATTTTATTTATGAATGGAAATTTCTACTTTGTAAATGAATAGCTTCCTCTCCTCCCGCTACCTGAGGTTACGACCGAAAATTCGATTATGAATGAAAACTTCTGCAGCTGTCATGGTGGCCGCTCAATACGCTAAGATTAAAGGATTGTGAAAAAGATGCATTAATTCATTCTGAAAAGCAAGGCTTACCAGAACACAGTTCCCTGTTGGCACGCTGAATCGATATTAGAGGTCGTATCTCAGTTGGCTAGGCCTCAGCACTTCTCTTGCCCTTGGGTCACAGGGGTCTTTAGTCATGCAATGTCTTCGAGCGTGCCCCTGGGTTGCAAGGGTGTTTGTTCGTGCCTTAAGGCGAGGTCTTTAATGCTTTTTAGTGTGCCCTTGGGTTGCAAGGGTCTTTGTTCGTGCCTCATATAGGTCTTTAACTCTTTTGGGCTTGCCCTTGGGTGGCAGGGGTCTTTGTTCATGCCTCAGTGAGGCCTTTAACGCTTTTGGGTGTGCCCCTGGGTCGCAAGGGTCTTTGTTCGTGCCTTAGAAAGGTCTTTGACACTTTCGGGCATGTCCTTGGGTCACAAGGGTCTTTGTCCGTGCCTCAGAGAGGTCTTTAACACTTTTGGGCGTGCCCCTGAGTTGTAGGGATCTTTGTTTGTGCAGCTTTGCAAGGAACTTCGCGCATTAGCTGAATAAGAGAGTACATACGAGAGTAAGACATGACAAGAGATTTGTTCTTGCCTTAGAGAGGCCTTTAACGCTTTTGGTCGTGCCCCTGGGTCGCAAGGGTCTTTGTTCATGCCTCAAAGAGGTCTTTGACGCTTGTGGGCATGTCCCTAGGTCACAAGGGTCTTTGTTTGTGCCTCAGAGAGGTCGTTAACACTTTTGGGCGTGCCCCTGAGTCGCAGGGATCTTTATTTGTGCAGCTTTGCAAGGAACTTCGCGCATTAGCTGAATAAGATAGTACGTACGAGAGTAAGACATGACAAGAGATTAGTAGTAGAACTTCTTTAGGGCCTCCTTGTTGAAGTTGTGTGGTAGCGTGTGTTCGGCCATGTCTTGAAGCACGTAGGTGCCTAGGTAGGGGATACCATCTACGCGACACGAGCCTTCCCACTTCAGAGTAAACTTAGTGACCTAGTCTTGATGGGAGAACTTATGCTGGCAGAGGACCAACTCTCCTACATGAACTGTCTCAGGCGTATCCGTCTGTTGAAGAAGCGCGTTGCTGCCCACTGGGCCCTGTCGTGCTCTTCAAAGCATTTAACCTCTTCTCCTCCAAAAGGACCAGGTCCTCGCTACGGATTTGATCGTTTGCCATTTCGCTGAAGGTGGCGGTCCTGTGAGTATGGAGGGCCACCTCCACCGGGATAATCACCTCTGACCCGTAAATGTGGGAAAAAGAGGCTTCACTAGTAACAGTTCGTGGAGAGGTGCGGTAAGCCCATAGGACGCTGTCTAGCTCCTTCACCCAACTTCCCCCATGGGCAGCTAACCGAGTGCATAAGCATTGTAGCAAGGTCCTGTTGGTAACTTCGAGCTGGCTGTTGGTCTGAGGGTGCACCATGGATGAAAAGCGGTGCTCTATGTGAAGTTCTTGGCACATGTCCTGGAATGCCCATCCTCGGAATTGAGTCCCATTGTTTGAGATAATGACATGGGGTATTCTGAAACGGTATACCACCTGCTTAAGCATGAACTTCTTGGCCGCATTGTCCGTGATGATAATTACGGCTTCGGCTTCGGCTTCGGCTTCGGCTTCGACCCACTTGGAGAAATAGTCGATGGCAACGAACAGAAATCGACACTCTGCCGGAGCCTTGGGAAGCAGCCCCAATATGTCAATCCCCCCACTGAGCAAAAGGCCACTAGGATTGGATGGGCAGCTCGCTGGGGCGTCGCACTAGGTCGCATTCAAATACCTAGTAGGGCTGACAGCTTCGAACCAAGGCTTGAGCGTCTGCTAGCATCGAAGGCTAGTAATATCCTTATCGTAGAACTAGATGTGCGACGGCTCGGGATCCTTAATGTCCCTTGACAATTCCTTCGTGAAGCTCCTGCATCACGTAGTCCACCTTTTGCTGTCCAAGACAACGTAGCAGGGGACTAGACACACTATGCCTAAAAAGGATCCCATCTAGCAACATGTAAAATGCCGCTCTCACCCTAGTGCGTCTGGACTCGACAGGGCCCGTGGGGAGTTGATCATTGTTCAAGAATCTTATGCTGGGTGTCATCCATGTTTCCTCTTTCTTGTTGCAAAGTACGTCGATAGGCGTGTACACTTCCGACACGCGCCACTGCTCCAAGGAACACATCGGGGAGCAAGCTTGACTTGTGGCAGCTTTGCTCAGGAGGTCAGCCAGATGGTTCTCTTCCCTAGGGACCTAGAGGAATTCCACCGTGTTGAACAGTGCCGCAAGTTGTCTGGCTCGCTCGACATAGTTCTTCATGGTTTCCCCCTTAATACCATAGGTCCCATTCAATTGGTTAACAACGAGCTGGGAATCACACTTTACCCGTAACTTCCGGGCCCCCGCCTCTCGAGTGATGAGGAGTCTGGTGATCAAGGCCTCGTACTCCACCTCGTTGTTGGTGGTGGGGAACGAGAGCACGAGGTTGTAGGTAAGGGGACTGCATTTGGGTGGTATGATTATGCACCCCGCTCCAGATATATGCGAGGTGGATGACCCATTAGTCATCAACTCCCATACGTCGGGAGGTGAGTCTTCTTGGGAGCCATTTGGGGCTTCTGATGCCACGTGAGAGCTTGTGTTCTCGGCTATGAAGTCCGCTAGTGCTTGAGCCTTTATTGCACCCCTGGGTTTGAAACGCAAGTCAAACTCGTTCAGCTCCACAGCCCATCGGACCATTCTCCCAGAGGCCTCTGGCTTACACATTACCTGCTTGAGCGGCTGATCAGTCATCACCGTAATCATGTGCGCATGAAAGTAAGGCGTCACCAAAGCGAGCATCAGCTTTCCAAGATAGAGATACCACCGTTCGGCGAGGATCATGATATTACTGACATAATACACCAGTCGCGGCGAACGGTCCCTTTCCACCACCAATACGGAGCTTAGGGCCACATTGTTGATCCTCAAGCAGAGGGGCATGTCCTCCCACTTTAAAGGATTTGCTAGGCATGGGGGCGAGCGTAAGTACTCCTTGATTTTGAGGAAGGCCTCCTCACAATCGGGCGTCCATGTGAAGTTATGCCCAGTCTTTATCGAGGTGAAGAAGGGGAAGCACTTGTCCCCTGCTTGTAAGAGAAAGCGCGACAAGGCCACCAGTCTCATCGGTGAGGCGTTGAAATTTCCTATCCTTCTTGGGGACTGCATGTCGTCGATCGCTTGAATCTTTTTGGGATTCACCTCTATCCCCCAATGCGACAACATGAAGCCTAGGAAGCGCCCTGGCTTGATGCCAAAAGCACACTTATCTGGGTTAAGATGTAAATTGTATCGTCTCATTACCTCAAAGGCGGCGCTCAAGTTTTCAGTGTAGCGGAGCTCTTTGTTGACTTAACGATCATGTCGTCCACGTATGCCTCCATGGTTTGCTCCAAACTCGTGGAAAACAATTTTTTCACAAGGCGTGGGTAGGTGGCCCCAGCATTTTTAAGACCGAAGGACATGACCCGATAGCAGTAGATGCCATCGACCGCATAGAAAGCGATCTTTTCTTGGTCATTGGGATGCATTGCGGTCTGATTGAACCCCGAGTAAGTGTCGATGAAACTAAGGAGCTCATGCCAGGCTGTGGCATCGACTAGTTGATCTATCCTGGGTAGTGGATAGGCATCCTTGGGGCGGGCCTTATTCAAGTCGGTGTAATCCACGCACATCCTCGACTTTTCGTACTAGGACCACGTTCACTACCCATGTGTGAAATTGGACTTCTGAGATGAAGTAGGTAGCGAGGAGCCGCGCCATTTCCTCCAGGACAGCCTTGTGACGTTCTGCCCCCAACGGCCGTCTCCTTTGGATGATGGGATTCACGAGAGGATTGATCGCTAGGTGGTGTTAGATGACTTGCGGGTCGATACTGAGCATGTTTGCAGGTGGCCAAGCAAACAGGCCAGAAAATTCATGCAACAATGTCACCAAACTAGCCTTACATGCAAGGCTCAAGTCGGATCCTATCCTAAATAGGCATCCTAGCGCGAGTGGAATTTCCTCCAGGGTTTCAGTAGGAGTGGGGCGTCTAGTCTCATCTCTCGAGTGGGTTCAATTTGCAAGGCCGGCCTTAATCGATCTTCTTTCAGCGCCATGATATGGCAACGCTTGGCAGATTAGTGGCAGCCGTGGATAGTATTCATTCCCTTCATGGTGGGGAGCTTGACCATCTGATGGTAGGTCGAGGGTATAGCTCGGAGCGCATTCCGAGTTGGCCTGCCCATAATTGCGTTGAACGCCGAGGAGACGTCAACCACAAGGAAGGTAGTCATGCACTGCGAAGCCATGGGGTCCACCCCCAGCTAGAAGGGGAGCGTGATGGCGCCTCAGGGATAGACCGATCCTCCATTAAACCCGACTAGGGGAGCATCCACTGGGATTAGTTTGGACTCATCGAGGCCCATCTTTTTAAATGCACTATAATAGATTACATTGGCCGAGCTTCCGTTATCTACTAGGAGCCTTCTTAACTCAAACCCACCACTATCCGCGGCTATCACTAAGGCTTCATCCACTACTGATTCGGGTACAGAGTGGCGTTTGCCTCCATGAATGTGATGGAATATACGAGTTGAGCACTAAGGCACTGCATCATCCCCGCCGCTTGCTTAGTGCAGGTGCTCTCAGGGCCAGTGATGACATGGATTGTTCTCTGGTTCATAGGTCGCGATGCTTCCCGAGAGGTCGATCGACCTCTCCTACGGGCCACAATCAGAGAGTTCGAGCTGCGCTTGTTTGCATCGTGGCGCCATGTGTTGATTTCGAGAAGTTGTCTCACATACTCCTATAAATGCCCCTCTTGAGGTAGTCATCCGATTTCAAACTTCAACTATCGACAATCCTCCGTATCATGGCCCACCACTTTGTGATAGCGACAATACTTGTCGGTCTCTCTCCTAAGGATGCCTTTGGTTTTCAGAGGGGTATGGATCAGATGCCACCTTTCCTCCTTAGCCAAAATTACTGCCCAAGGTGTCAGTAAAGGGGGAACTTCTCCTACTTGTTGTCATGAGATCTCCATTCCTTTGACTGCCATCTAGCAGCATTTTTCCGCTTACCTTCTTTCCTCCTCCAGCCGATTTCCTCTATGGCCATGAAGTGTTGCATATGCACCGCCAGGTCCACGAAATTGTTTGGAGGATCGAGGATCAAATTTTTGACGAACTTGTCATCGTGTAGTCCTCGCTAGAATGCGGCCATTTTTTCCTTCAGCGTCAAATCATTGACCTCTACTGCTACCTTGACAAAGCATTCGTACCATTGTCAGAGGGATTCCCTCTCCTTCTACTGCATCCTGAAGAGTTCCATTGGGGTCTGCTTGATTTGGAGGGCTCCCGCGAAGCATTCCAAGAATCTATCCTTTCGGGAGGCAAAGCATGCTATGGGCCCAGGTTCCAAGGAGTAGAACTAATCCGCAGCCAGGCCCTTGAGTGTACCGGGGAAGAGGAGGCATTGAATGTCATCAAAGGCACCTCTCCCCAATATGGAGTCAATGCGTATCTCAAGATGATCACGAGGGTCGAACCTTCTATCATTGGGAATAATCTGGGGAGCCTTGAACTCCGGGGGGGGGGGGGGGGGGGGGGGGCATCACTGCTTAGATATCAGCCGAAAAAAGACTAGTGACATCTTCTTCAGTGGCGGGACTTTCATCAGTTGCTCGCATCTAGTGCCTTGGCCACCTGCCCTTCTAATAATTTCTATACCTCTTGGGCGGTCAGGAGATTGCATGGTGGCACATGAGGCTCGGCAGAGGGCCCGGGCGTGAGCTCAACTCCTTCGCCGCAGGGGGAGCCCCCGCGGTGTCGCTCTCACCTTCCTGTCATTCACTCAAGTGCAACAATATAGTGGCCTCTACCACGGCGGTGACGCGGTGTTCGAGGAGTTGTTCCACTGCCATTCGGGTGTGTGGGGGGAGGCTCCCTAGGAGGTCAGTGGGGGTCGGGTTCCCCAGCCTGTAGCAGGGGGGTCGTTGATGAGGTCTGCAAGCCGTGGTGGAATCAACAGTTGCGCAGTCTCCAAGAGGGGGAGGTCACCGGCTGTGCTCGAGGCTGCTCGGTTGCTACAGGTTCGGACCATGGCTTTTCTACGTTCCCACAGACGGCGCCAAATATTAGATGTTAGAATCAGTAACACAATACAGATATATCAAATGAGTCTTTTTTCTTCTCTCTATTTTCACGAGTACATTAGATGTTTTTATACAATGAGGGAAACGACAATTACACTTCGGGAATCATAGGGTGAGTGGCCGAGTCACCCAATTTGCCACATCCTCTTCAATTGACATGGTGGTTGCGTTGCTTGCTGGAAAAGTAGGGCTTCATCTTGGGCTGAGACGAGCAGGCCCAGGGCCATGGGCTTGGGCTTGTAGTCACACCTATCAAACGATATCCTTAAAAATGGGTTAATCGCAAAAGATAGCAACAAGTCTAGGCGAGAAATGTTCAACGATTCGATTATGCCCACCAAAACAACATCAAAACCACGACGAAAGTGTAAATGCAATATGATGAAATAGAGGAAGAAAAAAAATCAGAAAACACAGATATGCAAAAAATCATTAGAAAGTCGTGAACAAGGCTCACATTCCGTGATAGCAAAGAAAATTGAGAATTTCAAAAATAAGCAGAGCTTATAGAAAAAAGTAACCCATAACTTCCATGGTGACTGGAATGTCAGGAAGAAGGATAATATACTATTGAAGCTTTACACCAATCAGCTCACAAAACAGGCTATCGGAGGTGAATTCTTCAATCATGTATAATCGGGTAAAAAGCAATCCATAGCTTCCATGGTGACTTGAATGCCAAGAAGAAGGGTAATATGTTGTTGAAGTTTTGAACCAATCAGCCCACAAAAAAGGGGCACTGGGTGAGAATGCTTCAATCATGTACAGTCGGGTAAAGCTTGATAATCAAATGACAACAACATAATAACATCCATGTGTTCACCAAAACGATCCATTTAAACAGCTAAAAAAATGGTGGGTAGTGAGGCCAAAAGCAGAGTTCATGAAAAACGGACAACCTCCTCTCACAAATAAGGTAGACAAACATTATATCTCAATGCCTATTCCATGACCAAGAAGATGAGTTGATTCCTTGTCTAACTTACCAGCCGAGGAATAAGATCAAAGTCTTGCTGCTGATGGATTGAAACGAGTTCCTAGTATTGATTGTCGTGAGACTGCCCTAACATCGCGATCTTTTTTTGATCAATCGGAGCGCCTTTGGGTAGGTGAAGGATGATTTTTGGGTGAGTGAAGCTTGTTGGGCAGTGAAGAATGGAGGAGGGTTCAATGAAGAAAAGAGCTATAGATGAAAAATCTGAGCCACCTCTGCCCCCCTCCAGATCCATTGATGGCCTCCTTTTATATCATTGCCTCTCCTCTTAGAACCCTAGTGCCCTCTTATTTTAATTCTAATATATATATATATATATATATATATTAGGAAGATTGTGTTTGCTCGACTTCCAGGAAGAAATTGGAGAATGGCTTGTAAATATGCTCTACTCCTTGTTTCAATCTACCCAACCTCTACCAAACTCATAATCCCCTTGGTGCATGGAAATCATTCTTTCCTAAATTTATTCTTAATTTTTCAACATTGTGTCAAATTTTCTCTTTTGCTTTTAGTGAGTTAAGATCCAAATAATACTAATACTGCTAATTTGAATCTCTCAATAATTATATACAATTTTTTAAATAAAGCTAGCCCAAATGCACTAATATGGTAGATTTAGCTAATTTCACTTAAAAATGGTATCTTCTTCTGTGAATTAAATCTCTAGGCCCATGATATGTCAAATCGAAGATAAATCAATGTGCTTCATGATGACTTCCAATTTTTCTAAGGTCCAGATCTAGATACTTTCTAGGCCAAAATGAGGTGTCAATAGCTGCCCCTCTTGGAAGCGACTCTCAATAATAAGTCAAGGGATTCTATAAGAGAGTCACTTCAAAAACGAGTAAAGAGACATAATTTTTGGCTCAGAAAGGGTCGTGAAACTTAATCTCTCAGTGGGCATCCTTCTCCAACTTCTGTTCTTATTCATCTTCTTCATTTGTTTCAATTTTTTCCATCTTTCTCCTTCTTTTAACTCTATATTTTTTGCATTTTTCATTCTTTTTTTCACCGTTTATTCTTTTAAGTTTTTTTTCTTTCTATTCTTCATTCCTTTTTTTGTTCTTAGCTATTCCTTTTCCTTTTTCTTTTGTTTTTGTTTTTTCTTTTCTTTTGTTTTTTCCTTTTCTCTCTCTTTTTTTAACTTAATTTTTTAAAAAATAAAATAAAATTTGTGTTTGTGTTAGTGTTTTTGTGTTAGTGTTTTTGTGTTTTTGTTTTTGTTTTTTTTTCTTTGTTATTTTTTAAAGTTTCAATTTTTTCATTTATCTTATTTTTCTTGCACTTCTCTTTTTTCCAAAATTTCGCTTTTTCTTTCAAAGAGCAGAAAGAAAGGGTAGAGATGCGCTTTAGGCACAGAGATGAATACATGCATGGGGTATGTCAAGGGAGAATATACGCTATTGGGTGCAAAGTCGAATACACATCCGGGGCATGTGGAGGGAGAAGATACGCTACTGGGCGCAGAGACAAACACTCGTACTGGGCATGTGGAAGCAAAAGATATGCTATTGGGCGTAGAGACGAACACACGCACCGGCCAAGCATAGGGAGAATACACGCTATTGGGAACAAATACAAATACATGCACAGGACGTGTGGAGGGACAAGATACGCTATTGGGCACACAGACGAATACATGCATGGGATGTGTGGAGGAAGAAGTTATGTTACTGGGCAAAGAGACGAATGCATGCACGTGGCTTATGGAGGGAGAAAATATGGGACTGGGCGCAGAGATGAATACACACATGGGGCGTACGGTGGGAGAAGGTATGCTACTGAGCGCAGAGATGAATACATGATTGGGGAGTGTGGAGAGAGAAGGTACGCAGTTGGGCGCAGAGAAGAATACACGCTCGGAGCGTCAGGATGGAGAAGCTATGCTATTAGGCATAGAGATGAATACATGCACAGGGTGATATGATCCAATATTTGAGCTGGAAGGGTGCAGTCAAAATCTTTCATGATTCGATGATGAAAAGCTCAGGAAAGATGAAGAAGAGGACATGGATATACATACAAGTAATGAGCAAGTTAAATGACTAATATTATCCATGATATTTTAAAATGGGACAAATAATAGAGGCCACATATTTCAGTTGAATATCAAGAGTGAAAGTACTTAAAATAATATATTTCAGCTGAATGTCAAGAGGAAAAGTATTTTAAAGAAATATATCTCAACCGAATATAAAGAGAAAGAATATTTTCAAGAAAGGAAGTTGAAAGCAGCTACAAGGGCAAGAGCAACACAAGTCAATGATGGTATATTTAAGTTAGCTTCTAGAATATATGACATTCCTCTTTTAACAAGTAGAATTTATTACGTTCTCATTTGTTAGTTATGAAGATATAGGTAATATTTCCTATTTTCTTATAGAGTAACTATTAGTTTACCTTGCTATTAGTTTCCTATCACATGAGGACCACTTAGGAAGGTTATTTTCATGTAAATATTGCACTTTGACCTATTAAGGTTGGTTATAGTCTTGAATGAATTTTAGAGAGAACAGAATATTCATTAATAAAGTTTGAGATTTTATTCTCTTTAGTTCTTTGAAGAACTATTTGAACTTATCGGAGTATTCCGTGATGTTCATCCTCAACTTATCAATCAATCCTTCTATAGTTGATTGTGGCATCTTCACTATACCAAGGTTCTTACCTCTTTATAGGTAATGGGTCAAGGTTCCACCTTTAGAACTTAAGAAGGACACGTTTACTGGAGACCTTAGTTGAATATAGGCTTCGTCACGAGTTGGTGAGGTTCATATCATACTTGGTATCGGGTTTCATCACGGTGTTGGCAAGGTACACATCATTTGGTATCAGAGCCAATGTTCTAAGTCATGTTCAATCTATCCTTTTAGTTTATCTTTATTTTCTTTTGCCTTCGTTGTTTTTCTTCATCTTCTTTCTTTTCTATTATCTTCTTCAGAAAAAGTTCTAAAAAAAGTAGCAAAAGAGAAAAAAAAAAGTAGATGAAAAAAAAGAAAAAAGGTTACATAAATTAAAAAAAGAAAAAAAGCAAAAATCAATCAAAAAGTTAGAGATTGAGCAAGTTCAAGAATTATTTCTCCATTCATAGAGCTATCAACATCTTTGTACTCAAAGTTATTTCATTTAAATTGATCTATCATTCTCTTATCCGTAATCCCCTTATTTCTCTTGATCTTCATTACTTTGGAACCCAACCCTACATTCTCCTTTCAAATCTTAGTGAAGTCGTGGTGGATTGTTGTGAGACATTCTGATTATAGTTTGTTTAGTTCAAAAAGAACTAAAAGAGGATATAACGAGTGGAAAAGGGTAGAGTGTTGAGCTTATTAGAGGATAAAAGCCATTTGAGTGCAAACATGAGCGAAATTGAGCGAATCTATTCTTCAGTGAAACATGTGAGGGAGTGTTTGTGAGGTCCTAATATTTTTGCAAATTTTCATCATGTTATACCATCAAGAGAAAAGCTCATCCAAAGATGTACAACTACAAGCATTTGTACACGAAGTAGGGAGGATGGTGAGAGCTAAATTCAAACAAATCGACAAGAAGATAGATCGAATTGGGGATGGAGCAAAAAGAAAATGATTTCAACTTTCATATGATGATAAAAAATCGAGACGACCAAGGCAGAACAATGATCTGGGTGACACAAAAGGGAAGATTCAAACTTTCAAACACAAAAACGACCCTGAAACTTATCTTTTGTGGGGGTAAGGAATGGAGATGGTCTTCAAACATCATATCTACTCTGAAAGGAAAAAGGTACAACTTGCTTCATTTCAATTCTCCGACTATGCTGTAATTTGGTGGGATCGACTTATTACAAGTGGGAGATAGAATGGAGAGCGACCCGTTGGGACATTGAATGAGATGAAGTCAATAATGAGGCGATGATTCCTTCCAAGTTCCTATTGCCAGGAGTTGCACAACAAATTGTAGCATCTCACTCAAGGATCAAAGAGCGTTATCGAATATTACAAATAGATGGAGGTTGCAATGAGCCGAGCTAATGTAGAGGAGGATATTGAAGCCACCATGGATAGGTTCTTAAGCGAGCTAAATCATGAGATTGCTGATGTGGTGGGGATGCATTACTATGAGGAGCTCAATGGTATGTTGGTCCATACCATGAAAGTTGAACGATGGTTGAAGTAAAGAAACACGGATGAATGGAGCACAAGCATGGCTGCAACAAGTTCTTCAAGATCAATCTCTTAGCAAGTTGAGGTCCCCTCAATGAAGTTCTATTCTGAGTTACCTATGGAAGTCAAACAAGCTGTAAGTATTACACAAATTCGTGAGAACCAAAAGAATAATCAAGAAAAAGAGTGTGATAAAAAAAGAGAGAGTGAGAAAAAGAAACAGTGTGATAAAAAGAAAGATGAGATTCAAGAAACAAAGTGCAATGAAAAAGAGAAAGAGATTGAAGTTGTGTAAAAAGAAAACGAGAGAAAAGAAATTGAGGAAAGAGAAAATAAGAGTGATTTGCCATTTGTCATGGCAAGAAAGGAAAAAGACCATGAGATTGAGAGATTTCTAGTTCTACACCAGTCTCTTTTGTCTAAGGAGCCAATTTCATTTACTAACAATCTTGTCGGATTTTTTCTGAGCAATATTATTTCTTATTTGCAGGAATTCGATGGAGCACATCAAGGATCAAGTCGAAACCAACTAGCCATTACAAGTAATCATAAGGAGATGAAGGAGATTCAATAACAACCTAATAAGCTAGTGGTAAATATAGAAGCTAGAGAGTACAAGCATCCTTTGATGTTACTAGGGGCTGAGGACCAAATGTGGAAAAAGTTTGGTGATTTTCAGTTCATCAACAAAATCATGGTAATGTGTCCTAATGCTATTCCTTATGAGAATGACATATGAGATGGACTGAGTGATACATATATTATTTCAAGGATTGATCTTGAAAGTGAATTTCATCATGTTTGATTGAAAGAGGGATATGAGTTCATCAATACATTCCAAATAAACTTGATCTGTTTGACTAGTTGGTGATTCCTTTTGAAATTATTAATAGGCCTAATGCTTTCACGAGACTTATGAGCCATAATTTATATGCATTTGTCTACATTGATGGCTTTGGTTATAATATGAGTCTAGATAATCATGGTAAATACTCAAGACTTGTTTTAGAGGCCTTAAGCAAAGAATTGTTATTTGTTGAACTTGAAAACCGAACTCTTTGTATGGATAAGATTGTGTTTCTTGATTTGATTTTGAGTGCTAAAGCTATTAAGAATCTTGTTGAAGAGGAAAAGGCAATCCACGATTGGCCAATATCTACTTTGGTAAGTCAGGTAAGTGGTTTCATTACTTATTTAGCTTATATTGGTACTATACGTATTAACGGATAACGGATGATATCACACATGATGATTTGTTCTTTAAAAAGATAGAGAGAATACATGTTATACGTATTTTGCACAAAGTTGCTAACTCTTGAACTACTGTTGGGAAAATATGAGAGAACATGGAAACAAATTATTGTTTTTGCATTACTATACAAAAATTGATTTTAAAGAATGGGAATATTGTTTTCCCAACATTGAGATTGCTCATTCTAGTATCATTTCTTCTACCACTAAGTTTTCTCATTCAAAGCGAGTATATGGCCATAATTTACTGATTCTTATGGATTTAACATCTTTACCTTCAAGTGGATGTGCTTACATAGGCGGAATGATGAAAGGTGAATTTGCTAAGTCAAATTATGAAAAAGCCATGCACCCCAATAGTGGCAGTAAGAATTTTGTTTTTGATCCGAGTGGTTGTAATTCATTGCACATGAGGAAGAAGAGGATTCACATTCAAAGGCATTCAAAGTGACATCCTCATGGAGATGGACTATTCCGAGTTCTTGAGCGGATTACTAATGGTGATTATAAACTTAAACAGTGAGGTGAGTATATAGAAAATGATACTTTCCAAATTTGTAATCTATCTTCATTTAATTTAGGGCAAGATTTGAGGACAAATCCCTTTCAATGGGAGGGGAATGATGTGATCCAAGATACAAGCTCGAAGGGTGTAGTCAAAGTCTCTCCTGATCCGATGATGAGAAGCTCAAGTAAGATAAAGAAGAGCGAAAGTGCTTCCAGCAATATATTTAAGCTGAATGTCAAGACGAAAAGTATTTTGAAGAAATATATCTTAATTAGATATAAAGAAGAAGAATATTTTTAAGAAATGAAGTTGAGAGTAGTTACAAGGACAAGAGCAATACAGGTCAATTTAGTTCAAAGATATAGGCAATATTTCCCATTTTCTTGTAGAGTAACTATTAGATTTACCTTATTATTAGTTTCCTATCACATGAGGACCACTTAGGAAGGTTATTTTCATGTAAATATTGCACTTTGACCTATTTAAAGGTTGGTACATAGTCTTGGACGAATTTTAGAGAGAACTGATTATTTATTAATAAAGTGTGAGATTTTATTCTCTTTATTTCTTTGAAGAACTATTTGAACTTATGGGAGTATTCCATGGCATTCATCCCCGACTTATCAATCAACCCTTCCATAATTGATTATGGCGTCTTCACTATACCAAGGTTCTTACCTCTTTTTTGGTAATAGGTCAAGGTTCCACCTTTAGAGCTTGAGAAGGACACATTTCCTGGAGACCTTAGTTAAATACGGGTTTCGTCACGAGTTGGTGAAGTTCATATCATACTTGGTATCGGGTTTCATCACGAGTTGGTGAAGTTCATATCATACTTGGTATCGGGTTTCATCACGGTGTTGGCAAGGTTCGCATCATGGGGTGTGCAAAGGGAGAAGATACGCTAATGGGCATAGAAACGATTACACATACAGGGTGTGCGGAGGGAGAAGGTACGCTACTAGGCAGAGAGACAAATAAACGCATGGGGCATGCAGAGGGGGAAGGTATGCTACAGGGCGCAGAGACAAATACATGCTCGGTGCATGCAGAGGGAGAAGATACGCTATTGAGCGCAGAGATGAATACACACTCAGTGCTTGTTGAGGGAGAAGATACGCTACTGGGCGCAGAGATGAATATACCCACGGGGCGTGTGGAGGAAGAAGGTATGCTACTAGGCATAGAGACGAATACATGCTCGAGGCATGTGGAGTGAGAAGGTATACTATTGGGCGCAGAGACGAATACACACTCGGGGCATATGGAGGGAGAAGGTATGCTTTTGGGTGCAAAGACGAATACACGCTTGGGGCATATGGAGGGAGAAAATATGCTACTGGGTGCAAAGATGAATACACGCACCGGGTGTGTGGAGGGGGAAGGTACACTACTGGGTGCCAGATACGCTACTCGGCACAAAGACGAATACATGCTCGGGGTGTGTAGAGGGAGAAGATACGCTACTGGGAGTTGAAAAGAATACACACTCAGGGCGTGCGGAGGGAGAATATACGCTACTGGGCGTAGAGATGAATACACACACGGGGTGTGCGGAGGGAGAGGATATGCTACTTAGTGCAAAGACGAATACACAAGGCATGTTGAGGGAGAAGATACGCTATTGTGCGCGGAGACTAATACATGCACTGGGCATGTGGAGGGGGAAAATAAGTCAATTCATAGAACGCTCCCACCTACTTTAGGCGTTTTGCAGAACGTTCCCATGAAAGGATAAGAAGATAAAGATGTGCTTAAGACACCAAGAGGGGCACCCACTTTAAGCATGGAATGGAGTGCAAAACATATGTGCTTCAAACACGAAAGGGATGCCATGCTTTGAGAGTGGCATGGGAAATGAGCAAAACTGCATTATGCTTCAATCATGGAGTAAGAGACATGGTTGAGTGTAAAGTAAGCTCCTGCCATTGAGCTTGAACATCAGAATTTCTGGCTATGCTATTAGATCATGGTAGCATTTTCCTATTCTTGCCCCATTTTTCAACCTAATCCTCCATTCATTCTTCGTCGTTAAGTTTTCCCTTTTTTATTTTCTTTCCTTCTATTCTTTTTCTCTTTTCATTTTTCCTTCTTTTTTTTTCATTCTTTTTGGTAAGCTCCAGAGTGCATGGCATAAGGCTTTATTCAGTATTTTTTTGCTTTCTTTCAAGGTAAATAACAAGTTGTCTTGTGTTGTTGTTAGTTTCACTTTAAACAATTATATTTGCATGAGTGAAACAAAATAATCAAAAATATGTAGGCCTTTTTCCTTGAAATCAACTCAAGAAGCGGCTATAATTTGCTCCACGAGAAGAGTCGCAAATCCAACACAAGTCACCAAAATAAAAGGGAAGAAAGAGCTTCTGAATCCTTTATTTTGAAGGTTATGCGATTCAACCCCATCTAGCATTGGTTTCCACTTAATCAGCTTCCTGCAAGATTTGAATCATTTTAGTTTGTCACTCCTTTTTCTCAAAATTAACTCAGAATCAACTTATCAAGAATGGTATAATGGAGGATTGTGCCCTTGGAATTTCTTTGACCCTCTCTTTACTTGAATTCACTGCACGACTTGACCCATTTTGGTTAGTCTTTCTTTCCATGAGAAACTAGATCAAGGTTTCAATTTAAAGTATGACAAGTAGGAAGACCATGCCCTAGGCTTCAAAACCTAACACCCTGAAATGAGGAGCTCTGCAGTTGGTAGGTATGATGTGTTTATCCATTCCCGACTTAGAATCTTAAGTTTTAGACCACTTCTCATATATTTAGAGGTTAATTGTATAATTTTTTATTATTGGGATTGAACTATTATAAAGGATAATTTTCAAAGCTTTACATGTGGATTAGATACTGCTGGGAGTTGTGTGATGTGCAAGGAAGGAAAGAACATGTATAGAAAGATGAAGACATGGCTTGTCTGATGTAGCAAATGTTAGAGGAAATTTGTCGTATTCTACATGTGAGAAATATGACAAATAATATATTTTCAAAAATTTGTCAAGTCAGGATTTCAACGCATCAAACAGATCCCAAATCGGAGCTAAAGCGAGGAAGTTACGCCTGAAGGAAGAAAACTGCACGTAGAACAGGAAATGGACCGCGGTCTACTGAGGCAAATGCTAGAACATGCAACCTCTTGTCCCACACTGATTAGATCAAGAATTGTGGAAGTGTAATTGCTCTATATATAGTGGTTCACCCCCAATACATACATACATAAATACATATAGATAGAAGTGGAAGAGAAGAAGAAGGGCAACAATCAAGGAATATGAAGAAGGGACCACAACAACAAATCGTAAAGTCAAGATCGGGAGATTCGACTTCACCAACCAGAGTTCTTTCTATCCCTTTTCTTTTGATTTTCATAATGTTGACTTCTCTTCCAACTCTTCTATTTCCTCTTAGTATGTTGAACTAATCCCCTAGATTCCTAGGGGGATTGATGGAACCTTTTTAATGTTTTAAGTAAGATTCTTCTTTCATATATACGATTCTGTCGAGGTGCACCTCTTAGGTGTTATTTATGCAATTTTGTACTTCATGCTTTCTTTTGGATTGGCCACCCACAAGATCAAACTTGAGATAGAGAGGCCTCGGGAGAGGAAATCGAAGTCACGCTAGAAATTGCATAATCTAGGTTAGCTTATGCCGGGAGGTGAGGTTATTCAGCAAGCTCATTTGAAGATGGTGAGCATCGTAGATAGCCATTTAGGATTGGTTTAGTTTGGCCTTTCAACATTAATCGCCTAAAAATTGAGTGGATTCATCTTCTGCCTAGGTACATTTGTATGACATCAGAGGTGCGTGCGATGGTAGTGGGAAAACCCTAGAACCCTAGGTTAATAACATGATAGAATTAATTGTGTGAAAGAAGGATTCTTGCTTAAGACTAGAATTAGGGAAGTTGTGAACCTTAGGAGCTTTTCATTGATTGATTTATGTCTGCTTACTCTCTGTCTTCTTAATTACTTGCACTCTACTCAACTTATTCGATTGACTTGGCTTAGAATTAGTTGTGCCAATTTTAGTGCTTAGTAGAAGAGTCATCGTGGGAATGATACTCTACTCATGTCCTTGCCTTGTCCCTAAGAGAGAAAGGAAACAAAGTCATTTTGATATGATCTTGAGGAACCCCGTTTTGTCTAAAAGTATCACACAAATCATTAAAAATAGCAAGATGAGCATGAGGGTCCTCATTTGGTCCGCCGCTAAACGAGCATGCTGTTTGAATCATTTGGAGCATCGCCGGTCTAATCTCCAACATGTGAGCTTGTACAGCCGGTTTGGCGATATTCGATCGGTTGTCCGTTTGCGGTCTCACATAGTGTCTCATCTTTAGTGCAGGGTTGTCTTGCGGGTCCTCCATGTTATGAGAAGATGAAATCTCCGCAAGTGATTGTTCTCGCCTCCTCCAAATGAGAGTTTGCTCTATTTCCGGATCAAGCGATAGCAAGGCTTGTTGAGATCTTCGACTCATACACCAAGAAAACTGCAAGACAAGGGAAACGAGAACTACAAAACAACAGAAAAGTACAGAAAAGTAAATTGGTTTGGTCGAAGTCATGTGCTTCAATTCAGGTCAATAGATACACTTTGTTCCCCGACAACGGCGCCAAAAACTTGTTTGCCTATCAGCCCACAAGAGGACGGATCGCAAGTAGTAAACCCGATGAGCAGGTATCATTCCCACGAGGATCAAAGCCTATCGAGCACGAATTTAGAACACCAGGTACCAAGCCAAACCGCACAATAGTTGAGAGAATGCAGAAACAACTAGAAACAGTAGTAAAATCAGACAACCTACAGAAAAAATAGATAACTTTGTATGATTTCAAGTAGAAAACAATTCTAGGGATTCAGCTTCACTTAAGTCTATTTCAATCCTTTCAGACTTAATTAACCGGATCCAGTCAAGTGTCCTCTTCTCCTATCCACGGGTTCTCAAGTAACCTAATCCGACTCTCGTCGTAACTAGGATGTATCCCTAGGATGATCCTAACCCACTCTATCTCTAGATAGTTAGAATTAAGGGACCAAGTGTCATGTTCGTAACCGTATCGGGATGTCTAGGGTGATGGCTACCTCTCGAGCCTTCTCACACATCTCTTCTAACTCTTAGAATGACTAACCTACCTCTCGGTACGGTTATTCCTAAGCTATGTTTACTTGGGCAATGGGATTCTCACTCTCGTGTTTCCTCACCGTCCCTTAGTTCGATTTATTGAGTTGGCCAGACATCAACAAACGCATGAAGTATAGTAAACATAAAGGAAATAAAACACCTTCGTAGATCCAGGAAATAGAAGTTCAATACATGGCTGAAATAAACACTAAGTTCCACTTACTACCCTAGAGAATAAGAAACTAGCCGGACATGGTTATGCCACAATACATGTTCATCGGAATTAAAAGTTATGAAACCAAAATGAAGAGAAAGGAACTAAGAATAGAAGAAGTCTGAAACACTGATGAGGAGCTTTGTTCCTTAGCTTCTTCTACTCCGACCCGTGTTCTGACAGCCTGGGTTCGTAATCTTAACCAGCCACGAATATTATCCAGGAATGCTTAGTTATGAAATGCTATCTCTATTCCTCTTGTCCTCTTGTGGGTGTGCACCTCTATTTATAGGGCATTTGTACCCTTCCCAAAGTTGGCATGGTCAGTGTGGATAAAAATGTTGGGTCCCACCATTTCGCCTCAGTGCACCACGGTGTGAACAGTGCTGCACGCCCTAAGTGCTCTCTGTTCACACGGCAGTGCATTGTTCACATGGCGGTGCACTGTGCCTATTCTGCACAGTTTTCTTCGGTTGGCCATCTCCACTTCTTCAATTGGTAGCAATGCTCATAATTTGTGTTCGGTACTTTCAAGCCTTTCTCTTAGAGTTCTCAAATATGGGCATGTTTCTTACTTAACCTTGAGTTCAATGATCCGAATCTCATGATTACATTTCAACCCGTGTAGTGTCATCCAATCCCTTACACTTAGCCCTAGGTCTTGACCTCACTATTATGCATCATAAGGAAATACTCATGCAAACATGCATCTAGCTGTTGGTTCAACGCATGATCTCACATTTTGCTCTTATTATTTTTTCTCATCTTTACACTTAGCAAACAACCCTTACTCAGGTGGTGCACGACTTTTAAGGGCCCACACTCTGCTGGCTTTGTAATTTACTCACATACTTTTGATGAGCCAGTCGGATGAACAGATAGTCCCCCACAAGTACATGCCGGGCCGTATTGCCAACACACTTAGTGCGTCAATTTGGGGTCAAACCCGAACAGAGGTACTCAAAGCCTTGGCACATCTTTCTTACTATACTCAATTTTTAGCCTAACACATTTTTACAAAAGTATTTCCAAAGATGACACTTACTGCCCTTAACTTAAGATCTAGATGTAAGTTCGTGTACAAATAATTGGAGCTGAAAATCACACAAAATTCATCACAATTTCACTTTGAGTCAAGCAATCACACTAGCCATTACTTATCATCACAGAACAAGGATCAACTTAAGTTCCCTACTAACGCCTTGCAAACATTGCTATCCATTAAAAAACATCATCATTTTTCCATTTTTCAATTTTTTTCATCGAAAACATATGCAAAATGAAATAAACTTGCAATTATCTATGAGATAAATGTGCAATTATCTAACACCCTATGAGGTATATGTAATGCAAATGCAAAGCGCAAACAACAAGCAAACCGGCTTTGACACAAAATTAACATACTTCACCCCCCCAAACTTATGCTAAACATTATCCTCTACGTGAAGAAAAAGAAAGAGAAAAGGTTAACAGATACTCCCTGTGTGTCAAAGTCGATGGAATGGCCTTCTAGTCATCGAATCCTCTGTGTCGTCATCTTCACCATCCTCTTGCCAGTGTTTGCTCATGTGAGCAAGTAGATAATGCATGCGAGGTTGGGTTGCCTCCCAAGAAGTGCCACCGAGAGAGTCTGTGGCCCGACTTTCGGTCCTGTCATCCTCCTTCTCCTTGCATTGAAGATTCCTCCTGATTGATGGGTCACCTTCATATGTCTTCAACCGATTTTTGTTCACCTTGAATTTTACCTCTGTCTTTTCATACATCAGTTCGACAGAATCATACAACAAGGCTTGAATCACTTGGAATGGTCCCGACCATCGTAGCTTGTGCTTTTCTGGAAAAAAGGATCATGGTAAAGAACTAATTGACCAGGTTGAAATTCTCTTATCGTAGTCCTTTTGCCACGTTGTCTCATTGTCACACTTGCTTGTGGTGGATCGGGTGGTTTCCCTGGAGGTTTAGCCAATTTCTCTACTTCTCTTGAAATTACCTCCACCTGCTGCATGTTTTCATGCTGCTCACCAACACAATATTGATCAACATCTTGATCCACCTCATGTACATCCCTACTTTGACCCTCTTGAAAGTTGTGATCAATGTGCTGCTACGAAACTTGTATGTCAATGTGTGCATTATTGATTGTGATTGTAAATAGCCATGGTGACCGCTAAGCCGGCGGACTAGAAATGGGCCAAGAAAAAAAAAGAAAATATAATCAAAAAGGAAAGAGAAAGATTTAATTAATCGCTGATATTCAGTGGAATATAAAAATAAGATAAATTAAGATCGCTCTTACCGTCGGAATTGGGCGGCCCCCGCGGGTGTGAGGTGTGTAGATGAAGGGCACCGGGAGATGGGAGGAAGATTGATATTGATTATTTCGTGGGGTCACGGTATCGTCGGAGAGCGGAGTATCGATACCATCATAACTCTGTCGTAGAGGGAGTGCGACCCCATGGCTATTGTTTGTATTGACTGACTCTATGCATTACATATATAATGTGATTGAGCACTCTATTGTGATTTTGGAATGAAGGTAATTTGTAAGAAATGTTATATTTATCGTACTATTCTACTATAGAAATTTGTACTCACTGAGCCCGTAGCTCACCCCTCGCGATATTTTCTTTTCAGATAAATAGGAGAAAGACGAGCCGCTGGAATTTCCATTTTGGTTCGGGCATCAGCGTAAGACTTCTTGTAGATAGGTATCAATATGTAAGGTAGATGTATAATAGTTCCGGTTATTCTGTTACGTCCTGAATTTTGGTGGAGGTGATTTTTGGATGGTGAAAGAAAGAGCTTTGACTATGAATAAATGAGAGTCATGATGATATTACTGAGGATTCGGGATCATCTCGCATCTAGATCTGTATTTGTGTGCATTATCCATATAGGGGGTCTTCCAATCAACGACATCAATGGAAAAGCATTCATTAGATATTGGATTCATGGAATGGAAAATTTTAAAAGTCACCTTTTCCTTAACAGCCCTCATTGTGAGCTCTCCTTTCTCCACATCTATCAATGCACGGCCTATAGCCAAGAAAGGTCTTCCAGGAATAATCGGGGCTTTTTTATCTTCCTCATAATCAAGAGCAACAAAATCAACCAAAAAATAAACTTATCAATTTTCACAAGAACATCTTCAATTACTCCACGAGCATATGCAATTGATCGATCCGCAAATTGGAGAGTAATAGATTTAGGTTTCACTTCTGCTAGTCCTAGATTTCTAAAAACCGAATAAGGCATTAGATTAATACTAGCACCAAGATCACATAATGCCTTACCCTCAAAATCCTTTCCAATCCAGTAAGGGATAGTGAAACTACCTGGATCCTTTAGCTTTTGAGGTAACTTATGTTGCAAGATCACACTACACTCTTCAGTTAAAGGAACTGTCTCGTAATCACCGAGTCTACGCTTCTTCGAGATGACTTCTTTCTTGAATTTGACGTAACTCAGCATCTGCTCCAAAGCTTCAGCAAAAGGAATATTAATGTGTAATTTCTTAAAAACTTCTAAGAACTTACGGAATTGATGCTCAGCTTTCTCCTTTTGTGCTCTTTGTGGGAAGGGAAGAGGTGGATAGGTCCGATTTGGCATTGATGTGTCACCCTTAGCTCCACTGGTCTTAGGCTGGTCGATGTGGCTGTCTTGAGGTGCTTCAGCTAGGGTCATTGCTAACTCCTTTTTGGATTGCAGTTGTGGATCACCGTCTAACCTCGTCTGCTGTATCTACTATCTCTTTCCTGCTCCTTAATGTGATGGCATTCACGTGCTCAAATACACCTCCCCTTGGATTTATCTCGGTGTTGCTTGGAAGTGATCCTTGTGCTCGGACTCCAATGGCTTGAGCAATTTGTCCTAGTTGCATCTCCACGTTCTTCATTTGTACCTGAAAGGTAATAATGCTATTAGTGTTGGATTGCACACTAGCATTAGTGTTCTTGTTAGCTACCATAAGCTCAAGAAAAGTATTTTCAAGTTTTGTAAGCCGTTTGGATTCATTTGGTGCCAGTTTCTACATTGGTTGGAACCCTGGTGGTTGAGTCGGCCGGTTGTTAGCAGCAGCCGGTTGTTAGCATATGAAAATTTGGGGTGATTTCGCCAACCCGGATTGTAAGTGTTTGAATATGGGTTGTTCCTCGGGTTGGTTCCCACAAAATTTGCCTCCTCGTGCCCGATTTCCATTGTATAGTCTTCAAAGGCCACTAGGTTGCTCCGGCTCCTTTTGGCTTCATGGTTGCCATCAATGCATCCATTTTGGCCAAAAGGGCTGTTAGAGTGTCCACCGACTGGATTCCGACTATCCCCTTTTGAGCCACGTTTCGCTCTGACACCACATTTGTTGCTAATGCCTCAATTAGGTCGTATGCTTCCTCCGGTGTCTTCTCAAGCATTGTGCCTCCTGCAGCAACATTAATGTATGTTTGTAAGACATCCGAAATTCCATCATAAAAAGTGTTTACCACTTGCCACATCGGAAGGTCATGATGTGGGCAATTATGCAATAAGCCCTTGCAGCGCTCCCATGCTTCCGGCAAGGTTTCCATTGGAAGTTGCTTAAATGATGTGATATTGCTCTTCAACTTAGCCATCTTGGAGGGTAGAAAATACTTCGTGAGAAACTTCTCCACAATGATGTCCCAACTTTTGAGGGATCCCGATGGGAATGAGCTAAGCCATGTCCTTGCCTTGTCCCTAAGAGAGAAATAAAACAAAGTCATTTTGATATAATGTTGAGGAACCCTGTTTTGTCTAAAAGTATAACACAAATCATTAAAAACAGCAAGATGAGCATGAGGGTCCTCATTTGGTCCGCCGCTAAATGAGCATGTTGTTTGAATCATTTGGAGCATCGTCGGTTTGATCTCAAACGTGTGAGCTTGTACAGCCGGTTTGGCGATACTCGATCGGTTGTCCATTCACAGTCTCACATAGTGTCTCATCTTTAATGCGGGGTTGTCTTGCAGGTCCTCCATGCTATGAGAAGATGAAATCTCCGCAAGTGATTGTTCTTGCCTCCTCCTAATGAGAGTTCGCTCTATTTCCGAATCAAGCGGTAGCAAGGCTTGTTGAGATCTCCTACTCATACACCAAGAAAACGCGGTAGCAAGGCTTGTTGAGATCTCCTACTCATACACCAAGAAAACTACAAGACAAGGGAAAAGAGAACTACAAAACAACAAAAAAGTACAGAAAAGTAAATTGGTTTGGTCAAAATCACGTGCTTCAATTCAGGTCAATAGATACACTCCGATCCCCGGCAACGGTGCCAAAAACTTGTTTGCCTATCAGCTCGCAAGAGGATGGATCGCAAGTAGTAAACCCGATGAGCGGGTATCGTTCCCACAAGGATCGAAGCCTATCGAGCATGAATTTAGAACACCAAGTACTAAGCCAATCGGCACAACAGTTGAGAGAATACAGAAACAGCTAGAAACAGCTAGAAACAGTAGTAGAATCAGACAGCCTACAGAAAACAGAGATAACTTTATATGATTTCGACCAGAAAACAATTCTAGGGATTCAGCTTCACTTAGGTCTATTTCAATCCTTTCGGACTTAATTAACCGGATCTAGTCAAGTGTCATCTTCTCCTATCCACGGGTTCTCAAGTCACCTAATCCGACTCTCATCATAACTAGGATGTATCCCTAGGATGATCCTAACCCACTCTATCTCTAGGTAGTTAGAATTAAGGGACCAAGTGTCATGTTCGTAACTGTATCGAGATGCCTAGGGTGATGGCTACCTCTCGGGCCTTCTCACATGTCTCTTCTAACTCTTAGAATGACTAATCTACCTCTTGGTACGGTTATTCCTAAGCTATGTTTACTTGGGCAACGGGATTCTCACTCTCGTGTTTCCTCACCATCCCTTAGTTCGATTTATCGAGTTGGCCAGACATCAACAAACGCATGAAGTACAGTAAACATAAAGGAAATAAACACCTTCGTAGATCTGAAAAATAGAAGTTCAATACATGGCTGAAATAAACACTAAGTTCCACTTACTACCCTAGAGAATAAGAAACTAGCCGGACATGGTAATGCCACAATACATGTTTATTGGAATTAAAAGTTACAAAACCAAAATGAAGAGAAAGGAACTAAGAATAGAAGAAGTCTCAAACATTGATGAGGAGACTTTGTTCCTTAGCTTCTTCTACTCCAACCCGTGTTCTGATGCCCCCGGGTTTGTAACCTTAACCCACCACGAATATTGTCCGGGAATGCTTAGTTATGAAATGCTATCTCGATTCCTCTTTTCCTCCTGTGGGTGTGCACCTCTATTTATAAGGTATTTATACCCTTCCCAAAGTTGGCATGGTCGGTGTGGGATAAAAATGTTGGGTCCCACCATTTCGCCTCAGGGCACCGCAGTGTGAACAGTGCTACACCGCGGTGAGCTAAGGCAAAATTTAGCCCTAAATGCTCTTAGTGAATCGCGGTATTGCACTATTCACACTGCGGTGCACTGTGTCTGTTCTGCGTAGTTTTCATCGGTTGGCCATAATCCTCATTTTGGCTCCGAATCATGCACGGTTTGATGCGTTGGATTCCTGACTCGACGAGCCTTCCGTTGATATCTTATTTGACATGTTTTCTATTGAGGAAGTCCTGCAAACACCTAGTTAAGCTTAGAGGATGGATAAGGAGTACAAAGATTCACATTTCAACAAAAACAACACAAATAACAAGTGGGATACATGTTCTCAACTCAAGTTTAAGATCTAAAAGTGTACTTAAAGTATAACTTCTATGGTATTATCACTAACCTAAGACCAATCAATTATTCTTCACCAAGTTCTTTTTTCTTTATTTCACTTGTTTCTCTTGTTGTCTGTTTAGGTGATATCTTCCGTCTTGCATGCGAAGAAGAGACCAAAGTGAGCTACTTCAACCTAACCCGAAAATAGAATGAACACTTCGTAGAAGGCTAAGAGACCAAGGGCAACCCTGAGAAGCCATGGAGCCCAAGCAAGGAGGTGAAGTAGTACTACAACAATGATGAAAAACAATCAAGGAGTATGCGCAACCTCAATTTTTGAGTCAGTCGAGCATCGTCGAGCCACCGGTTCAAGCCCACACATTCAAAATCAAACCATGGTGATTCAAATGTTGCAAACCTCTTGCTCTTTTGGAGGAGCACCAAATGAAGACCCCCATGTGCACCTGGCAAAGTTTTTGGAGATATGTCACACTTTCCAATTCAATGGAGTCTCCCCCAAATACATCTGCATGTCTCTCTTCTCCTTTTCTCTGAGGGACCAAGCGAAATCGTGGCTGCTGTCACTCCCACCGACCACACTCGACACATGGGAGGCAATAATCGAGAAATTCTCGGCTCAATATTTTCCACCTTCCAAAACTATATGACATTATGACCTTCAAGCAGCAACAATCATAATCTTTCTATGAAGCATGGGAGCGGTTCAAGGAGCTGCAACGAGTGTGCCCCCATCACGACATTGAGATTTGGACATTGGTACAAATTTTTTATAATGATTTATTGGAAAACTATCGTTCTTCCCTTGATGCTGCTGCAGGTGGCTCGATCATGAACAAGTGCCCCGAGGAAGCCTATGAGTTGCTTGAGGAGATGGCACGAAATGGCTACCAATGGCCATCTGTTGTTCCTATTAGCCCGCAAGAGGACAGATTGCAAGTAGTAAACCTGGTGAGCGGGTATCGTTCCCACGAGGATCAAAGTCTGTCGAGCACGAATTTAGAACACCAAATACCAAGCCAAACCACACAATAGTTGAGAGAATGCAGAAATAGCTAGAAACAGAATTAAAAGCAGACAACATACAGAAATAGCTTTATATGATTTTGACAAGGAAACTATTCTAGGAATTCAGCTTCACTGAGGCCTATTTCAATCCTTTCGAACTTAATTAACCGGATCAAGTAAAGTGTCCTCTTCTCCTATCCATGGGTTCGAAAGTCACCTAATCCGACTCTCATCGTAACTAGATGTATCCCTAGGATGATCCTAACCCACTCTATCTCTAGGTAGTTAGAATTAAGGGACCAAATGTCATGTTCGTAACCGTATCGGCATGCCTAGGGTGATGGCTACCTCTCCGGCCTTCTCACACGTCTCTTCTAACTCTTAGATTGACTAATCTACCTCTCGTATTATTATTCCTAAGCTATGTTTACTTAGGCTACGGGATTCTCACTCTCGTGTTTCCTCACCATCCCTTAGATCGATTCATCGAGTTGGCTAGAGATCAACAAACGCATGAAGTATAATAAATATAAGGGAAATAGAACACCTTTGTAGATCCAGGAAATAGAAGTTCAATACATGGCTGAAATAAACACTAAGATCCACTCACTACCCTAGATAATAAAAAGCTATCCGGACATAATTATGTCACAATACATGTTCATTGGAATTGAAAGTTATGAAATCAAAATGAAGAGAAAGGGACTAAGGATAGAAGAAGTCTCAAACACTGATGAGGAGCTTTACTCCTTAGCTTCTTCTACTCCGACCCGTGTTCGATGCCCCAGGCTCGTAACTTAATCCGCCACGAATATTGTCCAGGAATGCTTAGTTATGAAAAGCTATTTCACTTCCTTATCTATCTCCCTTTTCTTTTGTGGGTGTGCACCTATATTTATAAGGTATTTTTACCTATTCCAAAGTTGGCATGGTCAGTGTGGGATAAAAATTCCGGGTCCCATCATTTTGCTTCAGTGAACCGCGGTACAGCACTATTCACACCATGGTGCATTGAGGTGAAATTCAACCCTGAATGCTCTCAGTGATCTGCAGTGCAGCACTAATATGTTTTGTGCAGTTTTCTTCGTTTGGCAATAACTTCCTCATTTTAGCTCTGAATCATGCACGGTTTGATGCGTTGGATTTTTGACTCGACGATCTTTCTATTGATATATTATTTGGCATGTTTTCTGTTGAGGAATCTCTGGAAAAACCCAGTTAAACTTAGAGGATGTATAAGGAGTATCGAGATTAACATTTCAGCAAAAACAACACAAATAACAAGTGGGATGCATGTTCTCAACTCGAGTTTAAGGTTTGAAAGTGTACTTAAAATATAAGTTCTATGGTATTATCACACCCCCAAACCTAAACTTTTACTCATCCTCAAGCAAAGCTCTAAGCACAACAATTTCAAAAGTTTAACATGCATCTTCACTTCTTCAATTGGTAGCAATGCTCATAATTCGTTTTCAGTACTTTCAAGCCTTTCCCTTAAAGTTCTCAAATATGGACATGTTTCTTACTTAACCTTGAGTTTCAATGATCTGAATCTCATGATTTCATTTCAACCCGTGCAGTGTCATGCAATCCCTTACACTTAACCTAAGTCTTGACCTCACTATTGTGCATCGTAAGGAAATACTCATGTAAACATACGTCTAGCTATTAGCTCAATGCATGATCTCACATTTTGCTCTTACTTTTTTTTTTTTCATATTAAGCAATCAACCAATACTCGGGTGGTGCACGACTTTCAAGGGCCCGCACCTTCACTGGCTTTGTAATTTACTCAAACTCTTTTGATGAGCCAGTCGGATGAACAGATAGTCCCCCACAAGTACATGCCGGGCCGTATTGCCAACACACTTAGTGCATCAATTTGGGCTCAAACCAGAACAGAGATACTCAAAGCTTGGCACATCTTTCTTAGTATACTCAATTTTTAGCCTAACACATTTTTGCAGAAGCATTTCCAAACATGACACTTACTGCCCTTGACTTAAGCTCTAGATGTAAGGTTTGTGTACAAATAATTGGGGTTGAAAATCATCACAAGATTCATCAAAATTTCACTTTGAGTCAAGCAATCACACTAGCCATTAATTATCATCACAGAACAAGGATCAACTCAAGTTCCCTACTAACGCCTTGCAACCATTCCTATCCAACAAAAACATCATCATTTTTCCATCTTTCAAGTTTTTTTTTTAAATCGAAAACAAATGCAAGATGAAATAAATGTGCAATTATGTAACACCCTTGAGCTATATGTCATGCAAATGCAAGCAAAGAGCAAGCAGGCAAATAATCTAACCGGCTTTGACACAAAATTAACATATTTCACCTTTACTTCACCCCCCAAACCTAAGCTAAGCATGGTCCTCCATGTGAAGAAAAGGAAAAAGAAAGGGTTAATGAATACTCCCCTTGTGTCAAAGTCAATGTAGCTACCTTCTAGTCATCCTCTTCATCACTTTCCTCCCGGTAGTCACCTAAATCCACATCCGTTTCATTTGCATCTGTGGACTCCTCCTCACTTGTTGATGGAATGTGTGGATATTCATGGAGGTTAATTTGTAATTCCTGGCTGATAAGTCCTTCATTTTGTTCTCGGATGTGTACTGTTTGTCCGATGAACCAAGTCCACTTCTTTTGTCATTGATTCATCTTCATTGTTAGAGCATGTGTTTCTCGGATCATTCGAGTGACTGGGTCTTCCGCCGGTCTTTGCTTCTCTTTTGCTTGGTGAGCTCCTTGAGATTCCTTGCCTTGATTGTCACGATCCCGCATGTTGCGAATGGTTGCAACATTAATGGGCTCATGAGTTGTGGCGTCATCCATTGCCTCGTTCAATAGAATACCTGCATGTTAGCAAAGTGAAGTAATCAAACAAGGGAACCACATACGACCTGCTGTCCCATACCCGTAATCTTGAATTTGGGCATGTAAGAATGCGGCAAGATCAAAATGACGATGTGTCATGATGCAATATATAAGGTAGATCCGCATCTTAGTAACCTATGGCAATGTAGATGTAGGCATGATACGAGATGTCACAAAGAGGAGCCCCACTAGTGCTCGATAATTCAAATGTTTTCTCAAAATGGTTAAATGCTCCTCGGTGCGTATATGCCAATTTGCACCGGGTTTTGCAATTGCATTCAAAATGTCATCTTCATCAATGTGTTCCATTACATTAGCAAGCATGGGTGCATGTGGAGTCCTAATGACTTGCCTAATATCCTCTATCGTGAATGGCATGTGTACTCCTCTCATGTATACCATCTCATCACCCGAGTGAGCCAAATTAGCATAAAATTCTCGAACTAGTTTCAAATTGCCCGATTGGGGTGGTGCACAAAAATGAGTCCAATTCAAAGCAATGATATCTTCCATGAAAGAAGCCATCAAGTTATGATTGTCAAAGATAAATCCCCTCTCCGCATGACATTGACGATTTTTTCACATATTTTCATAAAAAATTTCCACCTCACTAGACACAAAATGAGCTACTGATGGATCAACAGGTGGTGGAGGAGTGTTTGTGCATCTTCTATTACAACAGTGGGAGGGAGATGCCATGGCAATCACATAAAGCAAAGAAAAATCACACTTGGTTCATGAGAGAGAGTGAAAATGAATTTACCACTCGGGGAAGTTGGAGTCCCGGGAATTCTCTATCGAGGACTCGATTGATCCTGAGCGCTCATGATTGGCTTGCTCAACTAGAATCGTCCCGATGAGTGCTTGTTTCCTGTGCTTGTGAAACCAATCGGGAATAAGAGAAAAGGAGCAAAAGTAATGAGCGGGAGCAATGAAAGTAATTTGTACAATTGACCACTAAAAGAACCCCCTTTTATAGCCTCAGTGATGATTCAAATCTTGAATTCAAAATCAACTTGGTGCAGGTCTCAGCAGCCAAGGCGATGCTGCCGGGAATCTTCTGCACCGCGGTGCAGACACTTGGACATCGCGGTGGGGTGAAGTCTGGTCACTGTCCAGCTGTGGCTATGGTAGGGAATCTCTGGCAGGATGTTGGCTCACCGCGGTACTGATACCCGAAGACCACGGTGCAGAGGTATCTTGTCAGAGCAGCAGCACGCCGATTCTAATCTTCTTTCCTGGCTTATTCTCGATCCTCTTGTTGTCTGACTTGTAGCTGATGGTTGTGACTGGCCTCCTCTGTCCTTGAATGACTTGTAACCCTAGAGAACAAGACAGAGTATCATTATATATGCGTGCTTACGAGCGGGCTTTTGCTGGAAGGAAAGGACTTGATCAGTGGGCTGCAGTCTAATGGGCCATGGGCACCACGGTGGAATTGCTTCTGGTCAGCCCAGCTCTCATGATCATCTTGTTTTGAGTTCGATGGGCCTTCTCCCAACAATTTACTAATTCTGCAAGCTTGTTTGCAATGAAAACTATTCTAAAGTACAAAATTAAAATTTTAAACACACAAACTGAATTAAAATAAACTGGGCTTGGGTTGCCTCCCAAGAAGCGCCACCGTGCGAGTCCGTGGCCCAACTTTCCTAATGTTATGCCTCCTTCAAGTGGACCGAGGCGTTGCCTCGATTGATCGGGCCACATAAGTATCGTTTGACTCTTTGAGCATTGACCTTGAATATTTCATTGGTGGCTTCATTTTTTAACTCGAGCATACCATATGGTAGCACATGGTTAACTCCAAATGGCCCCGACCATCTTGATTTCAGTTTTCCTGGAAACAACTTCAATCGTGAGTTAAATAATAACACAAGTTGACTAGGATAGAACTCTCTTACCATGATTTTTCGATCATGCCACGCTTTCACCTTTTCCTTATAGATGCGGTGATTCTCGAACACTTGTTGACGAAACTCATCAAGTTCATGCAATTGAAGAAGTCTTTTCTCACCGGCCTTTTTCAAGTCGAAGTTGAGAGCCTTGATTGCCCAATATGCTTTGTGCTCCAACTCCATCGGGAGATGGCATGCTTTGCCAAAAACCAAGTGGTACGGGGACGTGCCTAGGGGTGTCTTGAATGCTGTCTGGTATGCCCATAAAGCATCATCGAGCTTGTGAGCCCAGTCCTTCCGAGAAATGTTGACAGTTTTTTCAAGTATCCTTTTTATTTCCCAGTTGGATACCTCCGCCAAACCATTTGTTTGAGGATGGTATGCTAAGGCTACTTTAAGGCATACTCCGTACTTGGTCATGAGCTTGTCAAACTATTTGTTGCAGAAGTGGGATACGCCATCACTAATAACCGCTCTCGGTGCTCCATATCTTGAGAAGATATTTCTTTGCAAGAACTTAAGAACAACATTAGCATCACATGTGGGGGAGGCAATTGCCTCTACCCATTTGGAAACATAATCCACTGCAAGTAATATGTAACGATTACCAAATGATGAAGGAAATGGCCCTATGAAATCTATTCCCCCAACATCAAACAGTTCCACTTCCTTCAATGGCATGTCTGACGTCTTGAAATATTGCCTACTGGTTGACATCTATCACAAGTTGAGATGTAGGCAAAAGCATCACAAAAAATGGTTGGCCAATAAAAGCCTGATGCTAGAATTTTCCAAGCAGTTTTGTGTCCCCCATAATGACCTCCATAAGGAAATTCATGACAACTCTTTAATATGTCTAGCTGCTCATGATCCGGGACACATCTTCTCAATAGATGATCAGGTCCTATTTTAAACAGATATGGTTCATCCCAAATGTATTTCATGCAATCATTCAAAAATCTTTTCCTTTGTTGAGCATTGAATTCAGACGGAATGAATCGAGAAACCAAGTAATTCACAATATCAGCAAACCAAGGCACAGATGATAAGGTAAAAACTTGTTCATCAGGGAAGAACTCATTAATTACCGCTTTTTCCATGAATTCCTTGTTCTCAAGTCGGGATAAGTGACCTGCCACTTGATTCTCTGATCCCTTCCGGTCCCCAATTTCAAGGTCAAATTCTTGTAGAAGGAGGACCCATCGGATGAGTCTCGGTTTTGCATTCTTACTTTGGATTAGATACTTGATTGCTGCATGATCAGTAAAAACAGTAACTTTAGTGCAAATCAAGTATGATCGAGAATTTATCAACAGCAAAAACTAGAGCAAGAAACTCCTTCTCTGTTGTTGTGTAGTTGGTTTGAGCCTCATCAAGTGTTCTGCTCGCATAATATATAGGATGGAAGACTTTGTTTCTTCTTTGGCCTAGAGCTTCACCTACTGCAAAATCACTCACATTGCCCATTCGTTGAAAAGGTAAAGACCAATCAGGGGCAACTATAATGGGTGCAGAAACAAGTCTTACCTTTAATTCAGTAAAAGCCTGCAAGCAATTATCATCAAACACAAAAGGGACATCCTTTTTTAAGAGGTTACACAATGGTTTTGCTATTTTTGAAAAGTACTTGATAAACCTTCTATAGAAACCGGCATGTCCTAAGAAGCTCCTAACACCTTTGACATTTGTCGGTGGTAAAGCAATCTTCGCCCTGTCTACCTCCATGCCCTTTTTAGAAATTTTCTATCCCAAAACCATTCCTTCTTTTACCATAAAATGGCATTTTTCCCAATTTAAAACAAGGTTAGTTTCCTCACATCTTTTAAGGACAAGAGATAGATTAGCCAAACATTCATCAAATGAGTTGCTAGACACCCAAAAGTCATCCATGAAAACGTCTATGCACTTTTCAATCAAATCAAAAAATATAGACATCATACATCTCTAAAAAGTGGCCAGTGCATTACATAGCCTAAATGGCATTTGCTTAAATGCAAATGTGCCATAAGGGCACACAAAGGTGGCTTTCTCTTGATCCTCAGGAGGTATAGCAATTTGGCTATAACCTGAATTGCCATCTAAGAAACAAAAATATTCCTTCCCTGCAAGTCTATCAAGCATCTCATCAATAAAGGGAAGTGGAAAATGATCGTTACGTGTGGCCTTGTTTAGCTTGCGGTAGTCCGTGCATATTCTCCATCCTGTCACAGTTTTAGCTGGAATCAACTCATTGCCTTCATTAACTATGACTGTCATGCCGCCTTTCTTAGGCACACACTGTACCAGACTTACCCATTTACTGTCAGAGATAGGAAAGATTATACCTGCATCGAGCCATTTGAGGATCTTTTTCTTAACTACCTCCTTCATGACAGGATTAAGCCTCCTTTGTCCTTCTATCGACTCCTTGTGGTTTTCTTCGAGCAAGATCTTATGCATGCATATCGAGGGGCTGATTCCTTGGATATCAGTGATGGTCCACCCAATTGCTGTCATGTGGTTCCGAAGAACTCGAAGGAGTTTTTCTTCCTGTACTGATGTTAAATCAGATGCAACAATAATAGGAAGTGTGGAAGAAGTGCCAAGGAAATTATACCTTAAATGTTCTGGTAAGGGCTTAAGTTCCAGTTCTGGTGGTTCTTGAATGGATGACTTTAAAGAATTAGGTCTGACCTCCAAAAGTTCAAAATATGACACATTCTGTGGTAGTGGGGGACACGACTCCAATATCTTGAGGACCTCTTGCAGATCTTGATCATCTAAAGGTGACTTTTCGGTTAGAACCGATTCGAGAGGACCCTCTGATGTTATCTCTTGAATGGCTATCCTAGTCACCTGCTCACATACATCAATGGAGAGAATTTCATCAGGTTCACTAGGATGTTTCAATGCATTATAAACATTAAATGTTACTTCCTGGCCGTTCACACGCATAGTCAGTTCTCCTTTCTGCACATCGATAAATGCACGGCCAGTCACCAAGAATGGGCGACCCAAAATTATCGGAATGTTCCTGTCCTCATCATAATCCAAAACAATGAAATCAACAGGGAATATGAATTTGTCTACTTTGACTAGAACATCCTCTACAATTCCTAACGGATAAGCCAATGATCTATCAGCTAATTGCAGTGTTACAGTGGCTGGCTTGACCTCTCCTGTAAGGCATCGATTAATGCTAGCACCCAAATCACATAATGCCTTACCTTCGAAGCTTTTACCAATAGAACAAGGGATAGTGAAACTCCCTGGGTCTCGAAGCTTTGGAGAGAGCTTTTTCTGAAGGATTGCACTTGCCTCTTCTATTAGCGCAACCATCTCGTAATCGGCAAGCTTCCTCTTTTGTGAAAGGATATCCTTCATGAACTTGGCATAACTCGGCATCTGCTCCAATACTTATGCAAAAGGAATGTTAATGTGCAGTTTACAGAATATATCAATAAACTTATGAAATTGAAACTCAGATTGATCCTGCTTTGCTCTTTGTGGATATGGTAATGGAGGGTATATCTGAGCAGGCTTGTTGGTGTTGTCTTCCTTTCCTCCGATCATTCTTGATGGCTGTGGGTTGCTACTTTCCGCCCGGGAGTTGGTTGTGGCATTCTGATCATTCTAGTCTTGGGGCACCTCGTTGTGGCTGGTGGGTACGGTGATGTGCCTGTACCCCGTGCCTTCTGGTCTGCTCTGCATCCCTGTGGCTTCAGTTGTCGGGCACCTTGGCACCGCGGTGCTGCAATCTATGGATTGCGGTGCTACATATCTTTCCACCGCGGTGGACTCTTGGGACACTAGGATATGTTTCGTTGTTTCACCATATGTTGGAGGGTTGTTCCCTTCTACTTCAGCCTCAGGCTAGCTGAGATCAAATCCAGGTTGCAAATCAACATTTTTTCTTTTTGGAAAAGATGGGGTCAAAGCCCAACAAGAAAATCAATCAACTCCAACCCAAACAAGGTGCATGATGCTCCAGCTCTATCGCAGGCCAACACTGTAGAGGCCTACAACAGGACGAAGCGGGGCAGATATTTTGGATATTTGGACCCATCCCGCATCCTTCACACGTTGGGTAGCGCGCTCCGCCTTGCATGGGTCCTGTCGAGGCACGGGTCTACCATATAAAGGAACATTGATTATTATTAAGTAAAATATAATTCATGATATGTTACAAAGTTATATATTTATAATAGTATAGTTATGTAAATTTAAACAAATTAAAAATTTACATAATTTCGAATGAAAATGTTATTTTTTTAGCTAGATGAAAATATACAAAAATCAAGTAAAATCAATTTTAAAATACATAGTTATATGATATAATATTATCTAATATGAATAAGGCGAGCGGGCTGGGAGCAAATCCAGATCGTCTTGATCCACGCACGGATTGGATTTGACCTGCCCCAAACTTGAGCAAGTTGGCGAATCCAGGTTGATATTGCCATCCCTAAATAACACATCGATGCACAATCCTGTTTGCTTTTTGAATATCTAACTTGGAAAAGTTTTCACTCGGAATTCAATTGATCTAGTTTCCTTTTGTAAGTATTTGCTCCGCATACAATCAAACAAGGAATGGCAGGCTGTACTAAGAAGAGCTATATAATAGTCCAAATCTCACTCATATACGAACTGCAAAGTCTAAGCCCTTTTTAAGTAAAATTGCTTAGAAGAAATTCCTTGTACCTAGACTTTGACGGGCACTGACTTCTTCGATAATATTAGACCTTTAATAGCATTATATTAACAAGGCCATATAATAACCAACACAATCAGTGGTTTAATGATCTAAATTTTACTCACACAAGATTTTGTGAAGCCAGTTCGCTTTCTAATTAAAATTACTAGAAAGGACTCTTTGATTTGAACCTAGACCTTGGTGGACATTAGCTTATTTGATTATACTATACTTTTGACAGTATTACGTTAACAGGACAAGTGTTAGTACAATGTTACAATTTATTTTATATATTTATGGTTGAATATATGAATTAGGGTCCCACTACTATTGATTTCCTTTTATTTAAAAAAGGGGAGTGCCATATAATAAAGCTAATCATTTTTTTATTGCACCTCCATTTTTTTATTATATAGAGAACAATCACAAATTCATAATAAAATATTATTTTGGGAATAAACAATTACAAATAGAATTCATAATGATAATCAAATTTAAAATCTCTTAATTTTAAATCAATAGCAATGTAAAGTATACTTAATTGTCTACATCTCGACCTAGGCTTTGAGTAAAATACTAGAATAGTAAACACTGAAAAACTCTTAATTGTTAACCCAGAGACAACCGAAGTGACCAAAGGAGAGGAAATTTTTGTAGTCTAGCCGTTAGATCATTCAAATATTTGATTAAAAGCTGATAATCAATAATGTATATTAAAGAATGAAATCCAATAGCTCATAACATTTTCTTTATTTGTTTAATGACTCAACAACCGGACCGTAGAAGTTTTCTTAAAAGGAAATAGTAACTGTGTATGCATTGATTCGTACGAGCCGGCAATGGCCTGACTCGGCCGTTCAATTAAGTGAGGACTGCAATTTCCTCCACAAACAGTAACGGTTGTAACCTAATCATCCACCTTTAGTGGCGTGCCATCTTTTTATGACGCAACAGTGATCATACTTTCAGAAGCGAAGGCAGCCAAACACAGAGATGTTCTTCTTCAATTTAATCACTTCAACTATTATTACTACTACTATTTTTATTTCTTTTCGGACCAAAATATTGGTTCTTACCAATATGAATTAATTAAGACAGGTCGACATTTTTGTTACTTAAATAATGGCGCTAATTTGAATATAATAAATAAATAAAATACATAATTATAACAGTTTTACTTCTTAATATTAATCATGTCCATTTAATCTTAAGATATTAAACGGCACGTAAGAAAAAAGATTTAATTTTTGGTGCTGTTTATTTATTTATTGCTCTTTATGATTGGCAGATAGCCAGCTAATGAATGAACATATCTGCAAAAATAGTGAATGGTATTAAATTTTGAGTGAATGGCCTAAAAAGTTACGTGGAATTCCAAAATTTTATATATTGCCATGTTCTTTAGTAATAATTAAAATTGGCACTTGTTTTAAGTTAACCTTGTTGAAATATCCATTTATTGCTCATGTAATATATTAACGTGACATTTTTATTACACTTTTAAATAGATATGTGTTCTGTGCGGATTGGCTAGCTAATTTTGCATTTTCCTTCCCAATTGGTCATCATAGATTGAGTCAATGCCCTACCGGACTCGAGTTGCTTTTGTTCGGTGATGTCATAGGCGTCTCCATGCCCCGCCTATGTATCTCCTAATGTTTAATAATTGAGATTAGGTTCTCGGCCCCATCTTTCATTAAAAAAAAAAAAGAAGAAGAAGATATGTGTTCAACCTTATATAGATCCATCAAAAGGATTAAATGGTACAGAAGTAGACTAGTAGCAACAAATTTAACTTCATTTTAAATCAGTAACAAGTCTGACCTAATTTGGTCAAATTACTTCATATCTTTGTCCATATGAAATAAAAATAATATATCAATAATAAAAATATCATGTCAACGTACCACATCAGCAATCAATAGTAAACTTTAAAGGAGTTAACTCTCGTGATATTTCGTCAAATTTGGCTAATATTGATGTCATGACAACGTAGGAATTTTTAAAAATCATCATAATATTTTAGTCTATTTACATTTAATTTTTTCTAAATACCAAAGATGTTTATCTATAACTATATTGTATATGGGAATAGTTAGGAGGTGCAAGTTAAAGACTGAAAGATCAAATATAAAAAATTGATGAAAATCAATTTGAAAAAGAAAAAACTCAGTTTTATGCATAGTTTTTAAACCGGACTAGACCGGGCACCGGTTTAAGTATGGGTTCTTGGGTTCATAGGTCCAACTAGGGTTCAATGGGTCTAACCAGATTTTTATAAATAATAATAATAATAATAATAATAATAATCATATACACTTTGTAATAAGAAGGTACATATTTGATTTCCGTCAACCAAATTTGGGATAGATATATACCAAGAACAAGAATCATGAATTACAATAAGTTTACTTATCAAACCAACATTAATTCCAACCATATTATTATAAACCATTTTAAAATTTTCATTATCAAACTAATATTCAAATTCTAACAATATCAGTCAATAAAACAATCATATTCCAATTCCCTTCCAAACCAACATTGAACATTGGCAAGTTGGCAGCATATATCACGAAAGTTGTATAGTCAATAAAATTACAATGCACCAGTTCCAATCGATATTCTAATTGCCATCCAATTTTATCAGGTAAACTTGATTAGGCAGTCAACCAAAATCACGTTTCAATCAGACTCACATTTTCCAACCTCAGGAATAAGAATATAATAAGTGAAAAGACATTTCAATAACAGGAAAAGTAGAACCGAATGAATAGGGGTGTGCATTAAAACCGGTTTGGAATGAATTGAATTGGAATCAAACCTGAACCAAACTGAAGAAACCAGTTCATCCCGAACCGGTTCGATTTTTAGTTCAATTTAAAACTAAAAGCAATTCGATTAATTTATAAGTTCAACAAATACAGAGAACCGGTTCGAACCGAACCGAACCGCTTTTAAGTAATATAAATAAAATAAATGTATATAAATACATAATCTATCAACTGACTCAATTCTTCCCGAAATCCTAACTTCTGAACAATGACAAGAAGAAAGCTCGAACATAAACAAGAAGGAAGACGGAGGCCGGAGATGCCTCCTCTTCTTATGCATTGTTGTCGTGGTCAACTGATATGAATGAGGGACCACTTTGTAATAATGAGAGGACTTGAGTGTAAGACTCGAGAAATAAAGGAGCAGAGACATAATAAAAGGAAAAGATGAGTTGGAGTGAGCTAAATTCTGTTAACCTCTCACTCTATAAAAGGCAAAGGACATGCAAGGGAACTTAACCAATAATCGGCTCGAGTTCTTCCCTCTCAGATCTCTCTCTCTCTCTCTCTCTCTCTCTCTCTCTCTCTCTCTAGATTGACTAATATCAATTGGTGTCAGAGCTCTTTCTAGGGGCTATGGCCAAAACCAGAGCTTTCTAGTTATGCCGATTGGAAGTAATCATCAAGGATCATGCAAAGCATATGGCTGAACTTAAAGCTCAACAATCGGCGATGCAATCAGCTCTCAAGTTGCAGAACAATCAGCAAATGGAGGAGCTGAGGGAGCTCAAAAACCTCACTAGAGGAAATGAATCATAGCAAAGTGAGGATAGAAATAGAGCCACTGCAGCATCACCTGCATAAGCGGAGAAACAGGTGAATCCTCATCCATATTCGAATTCCTTTCGATTGGGAAAGATAGAGTTCCAAAATTATGTGGAGAAGGAGTCAAGGATTGGCTGTTCCGATGTGAGAAATTCTTCAGCGTAGATAGAACTCTTGACAATGGATCTGGCCGTTATACACCTGGAAGGTAAGGCTTTGTACTGGCGCCAATCCTTCCTAACTAGCAAAGGACTCACTGAGGGCCAGATCAGTTGGTTAGCATACAAGAAGCCATTGTAGCTTACTTCAGTGGACGAGACTGTGAGGATTCTATGTATGAGCTCAAAAATCTTTATCAAGAGGAGTTTGACATGCTGCCGAGCAAATTATGAATACCTGAAGAGCTCGCTATTAGCATGTATTTAAGAGGATTAAAAATTGAAATTCAGAATTCGGTGAGGATGCTTGAACCAACGACTCTACAAAAGGCTTACAAATTGGCCAAGCTTCAAGAAACTGCATACCTTGCTTAGCTGGACTCAACTCCAAACTCCAGGATTTGCAAGCCAGCTCTTATAGAAGCTTTATAGTGCATGTCAAGTTCACACCTCAATATACTTCAAGAAACTTCAATTCTACTGTCAATGGCAATAGCACAATTAAGATCGATTCAACAAAACAAGCAAGCTTGTTGCCTCTACCAACCAATATAGTACCAATGCAGTTGAAGAAAGGAGCAACTACAGGCTCTTCTAAATATTTGACAGGCAAGGAGATTGCTGAAAAATGAGCCAAGGGTTTATGTTTCTCTTGTGATGAGAAGTTTACACCGGGACATAATTGTCCAAAGAAGCAACTACTCTTAATTGAGATGGAGGAGGAGGAGGAGGAGGAGGAGAATGTTCTTGAGGTAAAGGCAATAGAAGACGTGATTGACGCCACTGAAGAAGTCACTTCTTGAATCTCTCTACAAGCATTTTCTCAAAACTATGCGACTTAGTGGAATTGTGGGAAAGAAGGTGCTGCAGATTGTGGTTGACTGAGGGAGCACACACCATTTCTTAAATAAAGCTATGAGGCAGACCTTGGGCTGTCAATCAACCAGCATAAACTTGTCAAGGTGGTGGTGGCTAATGGTATTGAATTGGTCTATGATTTAGTTTGTGAGGGATTTAAGTGGAAGATGTAGGGGTACGATTGTGAGGCAGATGTATTCTTGCTTGCCTTAGATAGTTACGACATGATCCTTGGTATAAAATGGCTTGTCACTCTCGGAGACATCACTTGGAACTTTAATACTCTTGAAATGAGGTTTTTGATCAATGAGAAACAATGTGTGTTACGGGGACACACTCAAGAGAAGCTGCGAGTAGTGGGAGAAGCCGCTGTTAGCAAAATGCTAAATAAGAAAGATTAGGTAGCAATGATGCAATTGTGGAGTATTTTTGGAGTTGAATCACTACATGCACATGGGAAGTTGAAAGGGTAGGAGATACAGCAACTAGAGGAGTTTGTAGACATGTTCTAGGTGCCGACAGGTCTGCCTACTCATCATTCTCATGACCAAAAGATTCCCTTGAAGGAGGGATCTTCCCCCATTAACATCAGGCCATATTTATACCCTCTTGTGTAGGAAAACATTATTGAAAAGATGGTCCAAGAGATGTTGGATTCTGGGATCATACAACACAGTACCAGCCCATACTCATCCCCCGTTTTGCTTGTTTGTAAGAATGACGGCTCCTGGAGTTTTTGTATTGACTATTGTGGGTTGAATAACCTCACCGTGAAGGACAAGTTTCCAATTCCTATCATCGAGGAGTTGCTAGACGAATTGGTTCCACTATCTTCTCAGAGATTGACTTATGCTTTGGGTATCACCAGATCCGTACGTGTGAGTAGGATGTGTACAAATAGCCTTCCGCACTCATGAGGGACACTACGAGTTCTTGGTGATGGCATTTGGACTCACTAATGCTCCATACACTTTCCAAAGCCTTATGAACAAGGTTTTTTCATCCTTCCTATGCAAGTTCATATTGGTTTTCTTCGATGAATTCTCGTATATAGCAGTGATTGGCAGCAACATAGGGATCATTTCTGGCAGGCGCTGATGATCTTGAGGCAGCACCAACTCTGTGCTAAACAAAGTAAAAGCGCCTTTGGCACTAGGAGGGCCGAATACTTAGGGCATTTTGTCTCAGCAGCTGGCGTCTCTACTGATCCATCTAAGGTACAAGCTATGTAGGACTGGCCCCTTCCTCAGACCTTGAAGCAACTACAAGGGATTCTGGGTCTCACAGGGTATTATCGATGATTCATTTGAGGATACAGCATGACTGATTTATTTAAGAAGGAGGATTTCTAATGGAATGAAGATGCTACCCAAGCCTTTATACTGTTTGCCATTAAGAAATGGGGCCATCACCTACGCAGCTGGCCCTTTTTCATTCGAACTAGACCATCAGAGCTTAAAACACCCCTTGGAGCAGAAGGTAACAGCACCGCTGCAGCATACCTAGCTAGCTAAGCTACTGAGCTATACTTACGAAACTAAATACAAGAAGGGAAGAGAAAACCTCGCTGCCGATGCCCTGTCCCGACTAAGCAGTAAGGACATGCCATTGTGTGCACTTTCAAGTATTTCAACTGATCTGTTTAATCAAATACAATCCAGCTGGACCACAAACCCAAAGTTGCAGCAAATTATCGAAGATTTACAACAACATCCTCAGAGCCACTCAAGGTGTACCTGGCATGAGGGTCATCTGTGATGAAAGCAAAAGCTATGGTGGGCAACAATGATGCATTATAGCAATGGTTGTTATGTTATTTCCACGGTAGCCCATCAGGAGGACACTCTGGAATCTGGGCTACTACTCGTTGGCTTGCCTCTATTTTCTACTGGAAGGGAATGCGTATGCATGTGCGAGCCTATATCACAGGCTGTGATGTTTGTCTTTGCAACAAGAAGGAAATAGTGGCTTCCCCTGGTTTTCTACAGCCTCCTCCTATTCTAGAGTATGCCTTCAAAGACATCAATATGGATTTTATCTGTGGCTTGCCAAGGTTAGAAGGCAAGGATACCATTTTAACAGTGGTCGATCGGCTTACCAAGTTTGGGCATTTCATAGCACTATCCCATCCTTATTATGCTCCTTAGGTAGCTCAAATGTTTCTCGATCATGTCCTGAAGCTCCATGCCTTGTTCTGTCGTGACCGATAGAGATCCCCTATTCCTTAGTAACTTTTGGAAAGAACTTTTTAGATTACAGGGAGTGACACTACATTACTCCACTGCATATCACCCTCAAATTGATGGACAAACCGAGGTGCTCAACAGTTGTCTAGAATGGTATTTACGTTGCATTTGTAGCAATAACCCAAAGAAATGGGTTATGTGGCTCTCCATGGCTGAATGGTGGTATAACTCTACACTCCATTCTTCCATTGAGAAATCTCCTCATGAAGCTCTTCATGGGGTTGCTCCACCAATTCATGTCCCATACATACCTAGGGAATCTTGAGTTGCTGTTGTCAACCTTCGACTTCAAACTAAAGAAGCTTTACTCACAAACCTTAAGCTGCACCTGTCTAAGGCCCAACATCGAATGAAGGTCCAAGCCGACAGACATCGTTCTGAACGAACCTTGGAGGTGGGCGACTAGGTTTACCTTAGGTTGCACCAATGCAAGCAGTTTTTGGTGACCACCCAATGACCACACAACCTGGTTGCCAAATATTATGGACCATTCAAAAGTGTTGCCAAGGTGGGCTCAGTGGCTTACAAGCTAGTCTTGCCCAATTCTTCTAAAATGCACCTTGTTTTTCATGTCTCCCTCCTGAAACGAGCTCATGGTCCAGCTTCCCAGCCTTCACCTCTGCCTGAACACTGCACTACCGAGGCTATTCCCAGCCCCATGGCCATTCTAGATAGCCGAATGGTTCGAAGGGGTTGTGTGGCTGCAACACAAGTCCTTGTTCATTGGTTGGGAGCTTCTCTAGCTGATGCTACTTGGGAATACTTGCTGAATCTTCATTTACATTTTCCTAATATAGACCTTGTGGGCAAGGTCTTTGAAGAGGGGAGGGGGGAGAATTGATGTGAATAGGGGACCATTTTATAATAATGAGAGGACTTGAGTGTAAGACTCGAGAAATAAAGGAGCAAAAATGTAATAAAAGGAAAAGATGAGCTGGAGTGAGCTAAATTCTATTAACCTCTCGCTCTATAAAAGGCAGAGGGCATGTAAGGGAACTCATGCAATAACATACTCGAGTTCTTCCCTGTCAGATTTCTCTCTCACTTTCTCTTCCTCTTTCTCTTTCTCTAGATCGACAAGACCCATCGAAAAGAAGTAGATCATTGGAGGAAAGCCATAGATGACATTAGTCGCTCTATTGGACCCATCGGAAAGAAGTAGATCGCCATAGATGACATTAGTAGCTCTATTGGACCCATCGGAAAGAAGAAAGCCATCAGAGAAGTGTCGAAGGCGGATGAACGACAAATGAGGAGAATCACCTATCGAAGGAGCATAGATCAAGGGGCTGACCAACCTTTCCTTCTTCTTGGTAGCAATGGGCAGCCAATGTTCTCTGAGAAATGAGGAACGGCAGTGATTTTGGGGTTTACTTTCTATCTTTTAATTTTTTTGATTTTTTAATTGACTGGTTTCTTAATCGATTTTGATGGGTTCGCACAAATATTGGTCAAACAAGCCGGCTAGTATGGTTCAATCGTGTTTAGTTTGCAAATGAAGTAATTAAGGAAATTGGACAGGACTAACACTGGTTCCCGATCGAATTGTTTGAATCGACCAGTCCGATCTGATTTTAAAAACTATGGTTTTATGGACCTTATATAAATTTCAATTGATTTTTTATGCATAAAAAAATTCAAAAATTCATACCTCGACCTGAAAAACTAGATGTGCTCGAGATAGATGAAATTTGTGAACAAATAAATTATTGTATGTACTTAGATATACTATTTTTAGTTTTTTTAAAATGATAAACGTTTCTTTTTTATTTTTTGGACTTCAATTTTGGATATTTATGTTAATTAGAGTTAATATACTAAAATATCAATAACTAGTTAATTATTATTTATTATAATAATTTAGTATTTACTTATTATCTATATCTATATCTATATCTATAAGTTAAAGGAGAGTTACAAGAGGATAGGTGTGGCGAGTACAAATGAATTTCACACCCGCACGCGCGTGAACCCTGCCATGTTTTCTTCTGCCCCACTGTTTCCCCATTTTTTAATTATTTTTTTCCTGGAATGCTTTGCTCTGAGGGTAAATGTCTCATTCGTCCACGTGCTCCTTCACTGCTCTTTCTCTCTTTCACCGGTACACCTTCTATTCTCTTTTTCCTTCCCTTTCACGCTACAGTAACTGCGCTTTTTTTTCCTAACCAAAGTTTTGGTCAGTTTACCTCTTAAATTGTCTATATATTTTTCTGTAAAATGGCACTGTGTTCTGCATTTGAGATTTTAGGCTAAAGATTTGAGATTTCTGTTCTCTGTTATTGAAGTGGTGGCTTAGTTTCAGCCTGCATCATCTCTATTTTTGTTTGCTTCATGTTCGTCGTTACTGTTATAAATTTATAATTATGTTAAGATATCATGATAGTAATGTGGTCATATATGTGTTTTTCTCCTCGATATAGCAGGATATCCGATCTTTGCAGCACATATTTGAGTAAAGAAAAACTCTTGATAATGAATTCGAAAGTTTGTGGCTTGCAAGATCTGTGAAAAGATGTAAAGAAAGTTATAATAGCAAGTCTGAGTTCCACACTTACATTCAATTTTTTAGTACAAAATGAAAGCGGTTATATTTATCGGAGAACTAATAAGCTCATTCATTGAGTAGTTCAACTCGTTTTTATTGAATCAATCCATCTAAATTTACACTCTATTTTATGGTTTTCATAATTTAATATGTGACTTTTTTGCTCTTAAGACTTTTTTAAATCATTTCTGATCACTCTATAATCATTTTGGCAAGTAAGTTGTTTCTTTTTTCCCGTTAACAAAGCACTTTTCGTGGAATCCAACTATATTTAGCCTAATAAATTCTTACCATTTCTCTCTTATTGCACGCATGTTGGTAGCCAACGATCTCCCAACTCACTTCTAAATGGGTTTTGATATCACTTTAGCAATCAACATATTGAAACAGAACAGTAATCCTCAAAGCCTCATCATATTGAATTTTATGTATTTAACAATTTAACATATAAATTTTTACTAAACATGATGTATTTGCTCACTCTACTTATTTCAAAATTGTAGTTAGTATTAGTTATTAGTTATTGCAAATTATGTTGTCAGTTCTATATTTTTTTCAATTATATCGTCCTTTATTTATCATGATAGTTTAAGGTAATTTATTCCATGATTATTTACACACACGGATAAATGATTGCACTTAATATATAGACCTATATCATAGCTCCTCAGTCTCTACCTCTTGCCGATTTCGTCCATCTATTGCATCTTTTTATCAATGCATTTATTTAGGATTCATCTATATCTATGAAATTTGAATGTTTGCATTTTTAATTCAGTTTACTTCATATTTCTAACCAAATTTCCTAATAAATCTATGTTAAATCCAACAAGATCATTAAATGCTCTAACTCTCATCTATATAATAGCTCATTATTCACGGAAGGTAATATTGTAATTATGTGTAAAAAAAGTTTTGGACAATGTTATTGTGTCTACCCAATTGGTTTTTAATCATATTATGTGTAAAGAAAGCTTTGGACAATGTTGTTGCGTGTGCCCAATTGGTTTTATTGAGATCGGTAGCATATCGGGAATCCTCTATCCTTACTTCATGCTTCTTGATTATCCTCTGTACACTAATGTCCTCTATTTAAACTATGTGTGAGTACTGCATGTTGATCAACCTTCTTATAATAGTTAACACAACTATTATATGCTGTAAAAGATAGATCCTGAGTATCGTTTGTTGACCAATCTCTTCGTTACAATTATTTAACACAACTATTATATATTGTAAAAAATAGATCGGACCGCAGCGTAGCGCAGGCCGTTTTTCTAGTTATATTGAAAGCTGGGCCCAAAATAACCGCCAAAACACCAAGCTATTAGCGATTAGTTTTTTATTACTCTCATATCACTATGGTTTTTAGTTTTGAAAAATCGATCCCAGAAAAATTGAGTCCCAATAATTTGCACAAAGAACCAGTAGACCCAATTCCTAGGTACAGCTCCCTCTTCGGTATTTTTTTCACCTTCCCAGATTACATAAACACAGTAAATTCAATTTATAATAATTACTAGATTAAGAAAAATAGTGATGTGATAGTAACTTTACTAATACATAACTACCTAATATTTCACTAATCTCACTCTCTCTACCCACTTCTTTTAGTTTAATTAATCATGCTTTAATCTCCAACCTTTTCATTATCACTCACTTTATTAGTAAATTTACTACTTAATTTTCATAGTTAATTTACTAAAAAATTACATACAAAAAATTAAATACAATTAAAATTTTAATTAATTATTTATTACATATTCATTTTATTTATTAATTTTATTACATAACAAAATTCGTGTATAGTATGAGTTGAATTCGATATGTGCTAAAATGGATATTGTAATGAAAAAAAATGAAAGAAAAATACTTTTGATGATAACAGAATCTGTGAGAGTGTTCGCTGCATGAAAAATTATTAGGCTATTATGCCACTTTATGTTAGAAAGTACTAATCAAATTATAGCAAATGAACCAGTTGATGTTAGGCATCAGAATAGTTATGATAATTATTATCAATAAAAGCAATTTAATTTTCTATTTTCTAATAACATTATTGTGAGATAATACTATTTAAAACTTAATTCCCATGAAAAGTATTATTATACTATGCCCACAAATTTGTAAGTAATCCTATCTCGAGAAAATATCAATTAAATTGTAACAAATGAATAAATTAATATTAATTACTCTAATAATTATCTAAATTAAAGTAATTTAATCAAAATTTTCACCGTTGTATGGTAATAAAATATAAAGATATTTCTCATTGAAATGTTAGTTTGAATATTATAGATTTTTTTCATGAATGTTTGAAATTGCAGATACAAGCTAGTAAAGGCGAATAAAAAAACAACGAAAATGATGGAATTATGAGAAGAAAAATAAAAAGAAGAAGAAAAATAAAAAGAAGGTGCCTAGGTGATGTGCTGAACTCGGTAAATCATTTGTGAACTCGACTTATAGTTGTTTGACACTTTATATGTACATATTTCTCAATCTACAAATAATATTCACTTTTTTTTAAATATGATGTGGCACTTTTATTGATGTATTAAATATTTATTATCGAGTCCCCCACATCATTCATGAGAAAAGATGACTCAAGAAATTATGCGTATCTAACCTTCCTCATTTCCATTTTCCCGACGAAGTAATTATAGGATACTAAGACGGCGGTTTTCACATTGCCACTTTCGTAAGTTGTACTGGATACTGCTCTATTGGCTTTACAACACAACATTAACAAGCTACTCATGCATGCCTACATGTAATCTGTTAACCTACCAGATCCACGGATATGCTAAAACCCTTACATCCTCGTTCAGTTTTGCCATCTAATTGATGCGTTCCGGTTGTAGAGTCGTCTTTTAGCAATACGAAATTTATAAAATGTGGACAAACTACACATATGTATCAGTTAATTTTAATCTTGCATATATTATATATCTTTTTTTTGTTAGATTTTTAATCCGACTAATATGATCTGAAAATAATAGAACTGTATTTGCTTGAATTTACATTCAGTACGTCAATAAACATATATAAGAGACTGCCTTTGAAGAATGGGGCAAGTAAAAATAGAAAACCAAATCTACAAGATCTCCCTAAGATACAAAATACAAAACTAGAATATATTCCTGATATCTTGAAGTATATTCTAAAACTCCCCCTCAAGTTGGAGCATGGAGATCATGAATGCCCAACTTGCGCAATAGATAACGAAATCGATCACGGCCTAAGGCTTTAGTAAATATGTCAGCCAATTGAAGCTTGGTAGGCACATATACAACAACCAATTCCTTGGATCAAATTCGTTCACGGACAAAGTGGCAATCGATCTCGATATGTTTGGTTCGCTCATGTAAAACCGGATTTGCCGATATGTGAAGAACCGATTGATTGTCACAATGAAGTGTCATAGGTTCTTCATGAGAAACTCCAAGTGACATAAGAAGATTGCGCAACCAAACTAATTCACTTGTCGTGATAGCCATAGATCAATATTCGGCCTGGGCAGAAAAGCGGGAAACAGTCATTTGCTTCTTTGTCCTCCAAGATAGAGGGCAACCACCCAATGAAATAAAGTAACCTGTAGTGGATCGTCTAGTAACAGGACAACTAGCCCAATCAGAATCACAAAAGGCAACTAGTTGCTAAGAACTTGGAGTCGTTAAAAAAAATACCCTGCCCAGGGCTATGTTTCAAGTATCTGACGACACGAACCGTAGCATCCCAGTGATGTTCTTGAGGCTCTTGCATGAATTGAGCCAACATATGTACTGAATAACATAACTCCGGCCTCGTAATAGTAAGATAAAATAGGCATCCCACCAATCTACAATATCTGCCTGGATCTTGTAATAAAGGAGCTGTTGATTCAGTGAGATTATGTCGCTGCTTTGTAGGAAATGCTACTGGCTTGGCTGCTAGAAGGCCACATTCACTGAGAATGTCAAGTGCATACTTCCTTTGTGAAAGAAATAGTCCAGAAGTTGTACGAGTGACCTCGATACCCGAGAAAAATTTAAGTGGGCCAAGATCCTTAATATGAAGGCACTCATCAAGGTAATGTTTAAATTCAGCACAAGAAGTAGAGTTATTGCCCACAACGATTAAGTCATCCACATATACGAGGACTGCTAAAAAGTTGTCTTTATGCTCATAAGTGAATAATGAATAGTCAACAAAAGATTGAGTAAAATCGTACTCTTGTAGTGCTCCAGCAAACTTGGGAAACCAGTTACGGGATGCCTAACGCCCGTATAATGACTTCCATAGTAGACACACTTATTACTATCAGGTGAGCCATGGCCAGGAGGAAGTCGCATGTTGACCTCTTCCTCTAAATCACCATGGAGAAATGCATTGTCAACATCCTTTTGATGTAATTCCCATTGTCGAGCCAACGCCACACTAGCAAACATCGTACGATTGTCATTTTGGCAACTAGTGCAAAGGTTTCATGAAAATCCATACCTTCAATTTGCGTGAATCCTTTAGCGACCAATCGAGCCTTATATCCTGCAAATGCTACCATCTGCATTGCATTTGATTTTATAAATCCACTTACAACCAAAAGGTCGTTTCCCTTCGGGTAAGTCTTGAATAGTCCATGTGCCATTTTCTTCCAACGCTCAAATCTCATCAGCCATTGTCTATCTCCAACGAGCATCTTTCATAGCCTCGTTATAGGTCCTGGGCTCACTGTCAGAATCAAGGGCGGCTAGGAACGCCAAATGAGATTTGGAAAAATTACAATAAGAAACATACTTCTCAATTGGGTAGACCATACCTGGGGACCTCGTTAGAGTGGTGTTTGAGGGGAGGTCGTTGCTGCGAAGTGTATTAAAGCACACAAAATCCTGTAGACGAGAAAGTGGTCGTCTTTCTCGCTGAGGTCAATTCCTAACAGATGATGGAATAGGTTCACTGCTTGAATTTTGATCCACGCCATTATTTTCAATTTGCTCATTTGCATCTTGATCAACTTGGGCTGGTGAGCAGCCAGTTGAGGTGTTATCCTCCTCATATGCACTGCCCAATTCACTTTGTGGGCCTTAAGAATTACATTGAAGTCCATGTGAGGAGCTGTGATGATCTAATTCTGCTACTGGCTGCCATTCCGGCTCGGTTGAGGGACATTGTTGGCCCAATCTATTTATGGGCAAAGTCTCCTGTTGAACTCCAGCTGATCCGAGTGTGAGATGGCTTAATCGGTTCGAGTTCAAATCTGTAGAAGAAACAATTTGTTGAGCTTGAGACAATTGAAAGGGAAAGATTTCTTCATGGAAGATAACATCCCGAGAGATAAAGACTTCTTCCACCTCTAAATCATAAACTTTCCATCCTTTCTTTCCGTAGGGATATCCAACAAATACGAAATGTTTAGCCCCGCTCAACAAATTTGTCATTGCTCTTTGGCAATCGTTGGGCATAGCACAAAGAACCGAAAACATGGAGATGATCATACCAAGTTGATTTTCCAGATAAAATCTCTAGTGGTGCCTTCCCAGATAAGGCTAAAGTCGGAGTCCGATTAATAAGATGTGCTGCAGTAAGAATGCATTCTCCCCAAAATTTTATTGGTAAATTTGCTTGAAACCTTAAGGCCCGTGCGACATTGAGTATATGTCGATGCTTCCTCTCCACTCGACCATTTTGTTGTGGACTGTAAGTTCATGATGTTTGGTGAATAATTCCACTATCTTGAAAGAATTCAATCATCGATCTTGTAAGGAATTCTCGCCTGTTATCACTTCGTACTATCTTCACATCCTGCCCAAATTGAGTTCTAACCATTTTGCAAAAATTGGTTAGAATCTTACTCACTTTGGATTTTTCCTCCATTAAAAATACCCATGTAACCCTACTATGATCATCCACAATTGTTAGGAAATAATGTGCTCCTGATAAAGATGCAGTGTGATATGGACCCCAAATATCACAGTGTAATAGCTCAAAACAATAATCAGCTTTATTATCACTAATCGGAAAGGTAGATCGTATCTGTTTTGCTCTATGACATGCATCGCATACACCACTACTTTCTTTATTCAAAGAAATGCCAAGAATTAATTCTAAGACATGTCGTGAAGGATGTCCCAACTGTCAATGCCAAGTCTTCATGTTAGCCTTGATTACTCGAGAAGTTGAGTATGCACCCATACGACCAACGCAATAGACCCCCCTTTGTAGTTCACCCACTCCAATCGATTTCCTCGAGGTTAGGTCCTACAAGACACAATACAATGAGAAGAATGTAATTGGACAATTCAAGTCCCCAATCAATTTTCAGATAGAGATAAGATTGCACGTAAAATTCGGTGCATAAAGAACATCATAGAGGACAAAATTGCTCCCAAAATTCACACAGCCTATCATAGTTGTGTGAGTTGTATTCCCATCTGGAGTCGTGATGGGGCAGGGTCCATGAATTTCCTAATAATCAGATAGGTAATCGAGACGTTCGGTCATATGTTCCAAGGCTCCGGAATCAAGAATCCAAGTCCCAATTTGTCCACCTATTTTACCTTCTAGTCACTCTTTTGCTTTCATTGAATCGAGGAGATTGAGATACTGTTGATACTCTTCTTCAGTGATGCTACGAATCGCACATTTCAGTTGGTGATCACCATCAATTTGTTGCACTTGTGTAGCGTGCACCACGGTAGACTTCTCAGCATCCTTGAGTTGCTGCTTCACTCGGGTGCCATTGCTTTCTATCTGCCTGCTACCACCATTGCTCGGAGGAGCACGGTTGTCGCTATCTCCAATTGCACGGGATTGGTCAGTCTCACCTCTCCATCTTTGTCCAAAATATGTTTCTCTCTGTTCCCAATTTAATGGATAACCAATCAACTCCCAACAATGTGTTTTATCATGGCCAACTTTGCCGCAATGGTCACACAGTGGCTTGACATATTGGCCAATTCTATCCATTCGCTTTCTCGCAAAAAAGGCAACTGATGTAGCCTCACTCTTCAATTGCCTTCCATGAGTGACAATCTTCTGCCTCTCCTCCTAAACGATCAATCAATAAACTTTATTCAATGTTGGTAATGGTTCCGTGCTTAGAATTTGAGATCGCACAGTCCCGAAAGTCTCACTATTGAGACCCCATAAGAAATTGATGTAGTTTTTCCGCCTCCTTTTCTTTCACGTACTTCGTAGCTGTGACACACATGCAATCTGGAATTTCAGAGTAGTCATCCAATTCACCCCATAGGCACTTCAATCGAGTGTAATAATCAGCAAAGGTGCATCCCTCTTGTTGTAAGAGACTCAATTCTGTTTTGATATGATGAATTCTTGGCACATTACCTTGTGAGAATCTTTCTTTGAACTCATCCCACATGGTTTTTGCATCCTCTGCAAACTCAACACTTCCTTGTAAAGTTTTATCCAAGGAATTACACATCCATGACGTGATCATGTTGTTGTAGATGTCCCACCAATTGTACTCCAGGTCATCTTGGGTCGGTCGTCTAACAGTGTCATCCACGAACCCTAGTTTGTTCTTCACTCTCAATGCACGTCTTGTCGCCCTCGCCCAAGTAGGATAATTGTCACTGTTTAAAACACATGAAACGAGAGCATTTCCGGGACTGTCTGAAGGATTGATGTAATATGGTGATGACAAGTGAGGGACTTTCGATTGTTCAATAGCCATGGGTGAGGTGCGATCAAGAGTAGCTTAGGATTTTGGGATTTTGGTTTTGGCTCTGATACCGTGAAAATAATAGAATTGTATTTGCTTGAATTTACATTCAGTACGTCAATAAACATATATAGGAGATTGCCTCTAAAGAATGGGGCAAGCAAAAACAGAAAAGCAAATCTACAAGATCTCCATAAGATATAAAATACAAAACTAGAATATATTCCTGATATCTTGAAATATATTCTAAAATGATCCAATAATATATCATTGATAGAGTATCTATATTATCCCAATAGTTAGCCTAATTAAGTTTATTAATTGATCTTAACAATATCTCTTAAAGTGTAGAAACTAATGTGCATATACCAAAAATTATTTTTGGTTCTATGATGGCTGGAATCAGAAATTAATTAAAATTTTAGACACTAATGTGCAATAGAAGGGTTATGGTCCCTAGATCACACTATATAAATCCGACTCCTCTGATATTTCATTAATTAGTCGAGTCAGAAAGAAACCCATATCTCTCAGGAGGCTGGTGTTGACTTGGAAGATCAAATCCAAATCCCAATAACATAACTGTCGCTATGGATTTAGGTACGCTTCCGGTTTAGGTTTATGCACAATCTCTTGACGAATTTCAACACGCATGTTCTTGGGCTTATTCAGTTTTAAATCCTTCAATTGGTATCAGAGCCATACGTGTTTGAATCATTGAGGATTCAAGGTTTTAGGGTTTGTTTTAATTGAGCAATTCTACTAATTAAATACTGTTGAAATTGATCACGCCTTGTTGCGTGAAATTATTGAACTTTTTTTTTTTTCGTGCATGTCGATGGGTTCAGGATTTTGTTGAATGCGTAATTCTTGGAATCACAGTGCCGTGAAATTTCTTAACTCGATTAGCCTTCAATCTGCCATGAATTTCGTGAAAATTCAATCTCCCAGTAATGTTTCAATCAAAGGCAGAGGTTTTCTGCATGCATCTGGGCTGTGGTAACGGGCCGATTTCCAAGGAATCGGATCTCTATTAAAATCACAGTAGCAATTTTTCTGAATATAAAGTTGACGATCTCGTCTTTTCTTTAATGTGATTGGGAATTTTTTTTATTTAACCATAAAAACCCACAATTCAAGAATCCGCTTGCTTCTAGTATGGGGCGACCGAGCACTGTGCGGCGATGGAATAGTTGCCATCATTAGGAACGCGTACTACAAGAGAGGAAGGGCTGATTCGGTCTGTCCATATCTCTCTTGTGGATTCGGTTACACAATCCCAAGCAAGGGGTCACGAATGCAGTTTGCATCATGGTAGTTTGTTATGATCACTTTAGTTGAGGGGTCAATTGTAAATAGAGTAAGAGGAGGAAAGGACTTGTTTGTAACAAATAGGAGATGAGGGGCTCAGTTGTAACTTTCCATCACCGGGCATTATAAGTGCTGGAACTGTGTTGAGGACGGATTGGAGTCGATGAATGAAATGGCATTTTCCTTTCTCCCTCTAATTTCTCTGTCTTCTTCTTTTCTCTAATCCTTCCAACTTCTTCTTTCTTCTAATTCTTCTCCTTCTTCGATTTGTACCGTAACAATTGCTATCAGAGCTCTACGATTCTCGGCAGTAATGGTGACAACTGAAGTTCAAGGGATTCATCAGGCAGTGGGCCAATTGCAGGAGCAGAGCACGATTGTGGCACTAATGGCTGAAACCCTAGAAACCGACCCTCAACAGGAGGTGGTAAGTGACAGCGATCTATTCCAATATTTTCAAGAGCAGTTCAACAATCTTCGAGCAAATGACAAGACAATGCGAGAATCAGTTACAGCAGTCAAGGAGCGTTCTCAAACTGATACACTCCATGAGTAACACGAGCCATTTGAATCACTACTAAAGGATGGTTGGGTAACAGAGGATCTTGCTGTTAGCCTCTTCGTAAGAGGTTTGAGGCCAACGATTCAACATGTTGAGAGTATTTTCAGACCGAAAACCCTTGATGTTGCATATGCAATAGCTAGGTTGCAGGAAGCCATTCACTCGTATAAGCCTAGCACTTTTCCCTATAAAACAACTTCTCAAAGGTCTGCGGATATAGTTTCCCAAGAACCCCAAAGGGAGTCTACTACACTTGATTCCCTTAAAAAGGAATATAGAGAAGATGATAATAGTTTTTTCGACAATGAAGACTGGAATAATGAGAAGCCGCAGACGCTGGTTTCAGAATGCAATTATGTTTTCTGCCTAAGAAGAAAGATGTGCCAAAGCTGGATGTGACTGAATTGAAGAGTTTCGAAGAAGAGAATAAGAACTTGAAGCAACTCTATGATGCTTGCAGCAGAGAGTTGTCTAAGGCAAAGAACGAAATAGTAATGCCAAAAGAGTCGACAGATGGAGATGGTGTCTATAAGCTCAAGGATGGGCTGAAATGGAATAATGAGATGGCCTTTGACCCGGGTGGCGGTACTTTTGACGTTTCCTTGCTAACCATTGTGGAGGGATTGATTCCTCAAGCGAAGAGAGTGTCTCATGCACTGATGCAAAGAGCTGTAGAGTTTTTTCATAGGAGGCGAGATATATTTCTTCAGCACATGGAAGACCAACACTTCAATCCTTGCACTGTTATTTACAACATTCTTAAGGATGAGAAACTTGAATCGGTTAAGAAGCTTCTCAGAATTTTGAAGCTAAGTCAGCTGAAATACAATTTTGGGATGAGGTGTAGGAAACGAGAGTTTTTCAGGATAAAGATGCTCGTGGGGGCTCCGTTTGATGCTCCAAAGAGGTTAAATGGGTTGACTTGGATTAAAGGGCATTTTGTCAAATGGCGAAAATGGAAGTTCAAGGTTGGATTCATACCTAGCGAGGAACTAGTCGTACGTTCCGAAGTGTATCTTGACAGTAGACGAGGTCGGAGATCTGCGACATACCAACGAAGTCTCACAAAGATAGCATTGCCTTGTGGAGATCCCAATGAACCACATTATTAGAGGAAGGCAACTGCTTTTGGACAAAATAGACTAGCCAAGAAAAAGGAGGCGAAGTTTGGTATCGAAGCTCTGCAGGCTTGCTCAGCTACTTACATCCATTTTTGTAATCAAGTAGGGGTGCATGCAAAAAATAGATTCCTTGAGGTGAGAGATATTGGCAAAATATTTGTGGACCTCATTAAGCAACATGTTGTCTCGAAGCTGGTTATAGGAGTAGCAACAAGTGTTCACAATTTAGAGGGATTGACTCAGCTCAAATCTACCAGAGCTACTATTAAGGCTACTGTTAATTTCGAACCATCCATGAGGATTGGAAAAGATGGATATTGGAGTATTTATAGAGGTTTTACTCATCACATGCAACATCAGGAGTTTTGCGTTGTGACAAATTCGAGACAACCAAACCTCGTGGCCCTGATCGAAATCTATGATAAAAACTCGTTCACCTACATTAACATCTTCCCGAGGTTGCTGAGAGTGCTCCAGTATCCTCTCAATTTCTTTGGCTACCTCAGATTGAGGAAGTATACTAGCAGAAGTTTTTCTGTTGTTGATTCCAGTTCGTTTCTGTAGAACCTTGGGGACAAGGTTCTTTAAGGGGGGAGAAATGTTATGATCACTTTAGTTGAGGGGTCAATCTGTAAATAGAGTAAGAGGAGGAAACGACTTGTTTGTAACAAATAGGAGATGAGGGGCTCAGTTGTAACTTTCCATCAATGGGCATTATAATTGCTGGAACTATGTTGAGGACTAGAGTCGATGAATGAAATGGCATTTTCCTTTCTCCCTCTGATTTCTCTGTCTTCTTCTTTTCTCTGATCCTTCCAACTTCTTCTTCCTTCTAATTCTTCTTCTTCTTTGATTTGTACCGTAACATAGTTAGAGCTAAAATTAAGGGATTTTTATGGGTTGAGAATCAGGGGAATGGGTGATGGTTTCAATGATTAGGGTTTGGGAGACCGGGGAAGATGAATAGATAGTAATTAAAGAAATAAATAAGGCAGAAGTCATCCGTTGGTTTTGGATGCATCTTTTAACAGGTGGGGCCGAGTGGGGGCCACATATGAAAATAAATTAATTAATTAATCGGTAAAAAAAATTTCAAAAGGCTGGCAATTCTTTGTCAAAAGTTTTGACAATGCGTGGGCCCAAAGAAAGAAATTTTTAACAGGGGACCCACAGTGTATGTATGTCTAAGGAATTGATTTTTTTTTAGTCGGTGTTTTATGGGTTAATTTTGAGATTATTTTTTACTAGTCAAATGGTTATTCGAATATATATATATATATATATATTGACTTCTGGTTAATATATATATATTGACTGGTTCAATATATTTTTTTAAAAAAATTCGATCCAAAATTCGAATAAGTTCAAAGCAAACTTTAACTAATTCATATAGGATTGAAAATCAATCGCATTCGGACCCATTTTGATAGATTTTGTTGATTAAGGTTAATTCGAGACCAATTAAGAATAAATTTTGGCTAGCATGATCTATTTATTCCCCTTCATGAGATTTCATCCAAAATTCAAGTTGGCTCAAAGCAAAATTTGACCGATTCATGTGGTTTGGATTGAAAATTGATTGGTTTAAGTGTAATTTCACTGGTTCAATATTACTAAGACCAAATTTAGCCTAATTTAATCCGGATTTGGTCTAATTCAGCAGGTTTAGGCTTATTTAAGTCTAGTTTTATTCAATTCAATTTAGTTTAGGCCTAATTATAAACGTATTCGAATTTAATTAGATTCTATGAATAAAATATTGGTCTTTGCTTGTCTAATATTTTGAGATGTGTTGATTGAAACAACATCTCGCCAAAGTGAGCTCTCTTGTATAGATTGACCTGTTTTGGAATATATAAGATGTTTGCATGTGTGGAGTTTCATGCGAGCAGTGATTCACCCAAAGGAATGTCACTGTTTGGTCGAGTTTAATACATGCATGCAGTAATAAATGCGTGATAATCCTTAGGTTTCCATGCGAACATCAGTTGGCCCAAAGGAAGGCTCTTTATTTGGCCGAATTGACTGTCAGTGTTTGATTACTACATCGAGAGTGCCACTTACAAGTTGACATTTTCGTCCAAAGATGGAACATCAATGTTGTACTAAGTATCTCATAATGGGACTTGCCATTATTTTATTCATTACTAGTTAAGTATGTGAGCTAACTAAATTCCCATTAATTTTAAATTTGTTCTCTATTTAGTTAATTTCTACTACTCTAGGCTCTGCCAAAATTAATACCATTCCAGTGCCAACTAGCGCAATTTTAAGTTTTGAAAGTTTTTCTTTGCATGGATTTGGATTAGCCCTGTAGCGTGAACAACCATTTGCTTTTATGGCTAATATTTCCATTGAGGCTATGAGGGATTTTGAGCTATGGATTTGTTCTAATTGACCGATCTAACAATCGTCGAATGTGCAATTCTAGAAATCATTTAGGGGCTATTTTTCAGAAGACAAATGCCAAGTCGTTTCTCGATGCCATTAAGAAATATTCTGAGAGGAACAAAAGGGCTAAGACAAGTACAATTTTATCGAAACTTGTCTTGATAGATATAAAGGGTATGGGGAACATTTAGGATTACATCATGGCTATGTTTGATCTTACTTTAATATTTAAGGCACATAAGTTAAAGCGTTCTAAGGATGTGCTCGTGCATTTGATTTTGGCAATATCTCTTCTTGCAAAAATTAAAGCTAAGTCAATTGCAGCTGCTAAAAGGAGAAGTAGAGCATCTATGAGCTGTTTCCTTGTTATGTGTAAGAGGAGAAAAGGTTGAAGCAAGTAAGGACATAGTACTAACTTGGCGTTACACTCTTAAAAAAAAAGGATAGAGTAAGAAAGCTGTGTTATTATGCTTGACATATAAAGAAGGTACACTTCTCACTGAAATTTATCTTAAGGTTAATTTGACTATGTATACACGTATAGTGGAAAAATTTTGGTAATTCCATCCACATAAATGTGCATATGCAAGGTTGCTTAAGTTGTCGAATGCCAATTGGTGATGAAAGATTCATCTCTATGGGGCGATAGTAAATCCATTGTAATTGAGGCTACAGGCACATTTAGGTTATTGTTGTAACCGTTTGCTATTATTGATCTGTAGAAGACTTATATTTTACCGTCTTTTAGGCGGGATTTAGTTTCTATTTCCATTTTGGACATATTCAGTTTTCATTGTTCATTTGGAAATAGTGTTCAGTCTACTCCATGATTCAAGTGGCATTGGTTCCCGTTCTTTGTCTTATCATGATAACCTTTATATGCATGATTCGGTTGTCTCTTTTAATAAAACCTTGCATATAAGTTCATGGGGGTACAAAGTACAAATTACATTAGGAGTTCCATTGAATAAGACACAAGCAATTAGGTTGAGATCCATGCTATGGATTAAGAGTTTAATCATTGAGAAGTCTAAGGTTTTGGATGTGTTCAAGAATTTTGATGCTAAGGTTGAAAATAACTTGGCAAAAGGATTAAAATAGTTAAGTCTTATTGTGGTTGTGAATACCATGGTAAATTAACGTATCAAGTAATAACATCCATGATTTGTTGACTGCACCTTTCATACTCAACAACGTACTTATTAGAGCAGTGTGCTAAATCCCTTATGAATTGTGGATTGGTGACAAATTTAGTATAAGGTGTATTTACTCATTTGAGATTGTCCACTTACAACGAGGCTTATAAGCCAAGTAAAAGGAAATTGGATTTAATAAAGGTTTACTGTTATATTGTTGGTTCTTTAAAAAAAAGGTCCAAGGGTTACAAATCTTAGGATCCCACTAATAGATTAATGTTTGGGATGGAAAATGCCCTAATTGTTAAGGATGTTGAGTTTGCAGGGGAAGATAAATTTACAGTTGTTTTTTGAAGAGAAATTTATTTCTCTTCCTACAGTTGTTGTTTCTGATGGGAAGCAACAGGACGATATCGTAGATCTCTCTATACAACCTCAAGAGGATGTTCCGGAAGAACAAACTCAACAACCTAAAAAATACATGCCATTAAGGAGATCCACTGAGAGTGGAGAAATTCAATTCGGATATTTATATAGTATTTCTCTAAGAGCATAAGGTTATTGGAATGATGGATAATAATATGATCAACTTATTGTTAAGCCATAAACAATGGCAACTCTCAAAATGGATTGATGCCATGAATGGAGAGATGGAGTCCATGAAGGATATTGACATTTTAGACCTCATCGTATTGCTAAAATGTGCGAAACTTGTTGGTTGTAAGTGAATGTTTAGACTAAGAGGGACTCGAGAGGCAATATGGCGAGGTATAAGGCTTGTCTTGTTGTTAAGGACTCACACAAAAAGGAAGACATTGATTATAAAGAGATTTCCTCATCAGATTTCTCAAAAGACTCATTTAGATTCATAATGGCACTTGTAGCTCATTTTGATCTCGAATTACATCAGATGGATGTAAAAACAATGTTTCTCAATGGTGATATTGACAAGACCATTTATGTGGTGTAGCCAGGAATCTACATGATTTGAGACCCAACGAAATTATTTGCAAAAGATCCATCTACAGGCTTAAGCAAACATCTTACCAATGGTATTACAAAATTCATGAAGCTATTGTCTCAATTGGTTTTGAGATGAATGTATATACCATAAGTTCAATGGGAGTAAACACATTTTTTTTGTTTAATACGTCGATGAGATATTACTGACATGAAATGATAAAGGCTTATTACACAAAACCAAGAGATTTCTATCATAGAATTTCTAGATGGAAGATCTTGGGAGTGCCTCTTTTGTATTAGGGATCCAACCTCACCAATAATGCACTCGGGTTATCACTGGATTATCGCAAAACAGTTATATTGACAAGGTGCCGATTAGATTCAATATAAAGGATTGCAAGTCAGGTGATACCTCTGTTTCTCAGGCAAATAAAATTAAGTTTTAGTCATTGCCCCAAAATAATAATTCAGTGTAACAAATACAAAAGATTCGTATACATTTATTATTGGGAGTCTAATGTATAGTTACGTATTTCTGCGTTGAGGTATTGTGTACATTATTGGGTGATTAGGCAGACATTTAAGTGTTCCTGGTATGGATCAATAAAGGCAGCCAAACAGGTTGTGTGGCATTTATAGAGAACAATTTTTTTAATGCTCACACTCAGCAAGTTAGATCAGATGGAGATCATTTTGTAATCTGACATTTGGCATTCAGATTTTTTTTCTAGTTTTGTTGGATGTCAAGATGGTCATAGATTTACATATGTTTGCATTTATCTGTTGGTTAAGGGATTTGTCTCTTGAATGAGTACTAAGCAGACATTCATAGCCGCTACAAGATTATTCCATAGCTTGCTATGAGGCATCCATACTTGGAATATGACTTCAGAATTTTGTCATTAGGCTGTCAATTATGATTGAAATTGAAAGACCACTAAAGTTTATCACTGACAATGAGTTGGTAGTTATTCCAACGACAACAAGAACTTTTCTAAATTTAAGTATTTGACATTAATGTCCTGGTTGTTAAAGATATATATATTTTATAGTGATTGACTGTTGTAGGCATATTGATACAGTTCCACATTCACAGATCTGCTTACTAAGAGCATGCCACCCATGGTCTTTCATGAGTATATTGCTCATATGGGCACTGTACCATGTGATGATACTATGACTTAATGAGAGTTTGTATATTACTGCCATTTGGTTTCAATAATATTATGTGAATAATTTTCTATAGAAATAAGGTTTTCAGTACACTTGTACCCTAAATTTCAGTATGAGGTTTTAGATTTTGATCTGCATAAGGTTTTGGAAGACCAGTTGGAAATAACCATGTTCAGATCACATAATGTGCATCTACACCTGATCTATGTCGTTGAGTGTATTGATGTACATGATCATTAATAGTAGCAATTGTGACATGTGTGACGAAGAATGCTTTGGTCCTATTGTTAGTCCATTCAATGGATGAGATTGTTGAGATTGTTTATCAGGATAGCAGTTTTGAGCTCAAAAGATAATTCGGAGATACATGGTTAACTGGGATACATTTGTTGGCCTAAGTGGGAGATTGTTGGATTTTTAATCTGACTAATATAGTCCAACAATATATCGTTGATGAAGTATCGATGTTAACCCAATAGTTGGCCCAATTAAGTGATCTAATTAAGTTTATTAATGGGCCTTAACGACATCTCCTAAAAATGTGAGTCACACTATATAAATCCGACTCCTCTGATATCCCATTAGTTAGTCGAGTCAGGGAGAAACCCATAATCTCTCAGAAGGCTGATGTTGACCTAGAAGATCAAACCCGAATCCCAATCACACAATAGCCGCTATGGAATCTGGCAATCTTCCACTTTACGTTTATGTACAATCTCTTGACGAATTTCAACACATTTGTTCTGGGTTTATTCGGTTTTAAATCCTTCACTATTTGCTAAATTGTAAGAGATTGTATGATATAGAGTCACACGGAAGATCAAGAAAAGTTGATGCAACAAAGAGAATAAATATCTCATCGTACATACCACAGTAAATTATAAGGAGATATTTATGTAGATGGACGGATTGATATAATTCAGTAGTAGGTTAGACATCACAATAATTAAGGGTGATAATGATCCATATGAATTGGTTGATATGATTCAATACCTCTTTTTCTTAAACAAGATTTTTGATCTCCGTATTGTGAATGAAGAAAATTTATAATTAAAATAAGTTTTACTCTTTCTGAGCTGACTGAGTGTGAATCTAAATTAGTTGAGACTCACTATGCTATATGAAGGAATTTAAAATAATATCATTGGAGAATGATGGAGATATCGAGATAAGATAAACGTGGCTCCTATCAAACATAAAACAATATTTCAACGTTCCCTTTAAGATGAACATGGAGTTGCCATGAAATATTTGTCTTGTAATGATGAAGTCAACTTCACAATTTCTTAGTTTGAGGTGCGGCATAATTTTCAATTACCATGCTAAACGATAATAAATAAAAAGAGTTTGTTTTTACTCCCAAAAATTCTCCGATTTATTTTCTTTTTTGCATGACATGTAATCGGTGCACGTAATTTGAAGATGTGGACTTTAGTAGATGATAGCAGTGAACTCATCTCGGTCCACTTGTTATAATACCATGAAGAAATTTAAAATAATATATAAGGGAATGATAGAGATATCAAGAAAAGATAAACGTGATTGACATATCTTAAATTGTGAATTTTAATATAATGAACAACTCACCGAATTATATAAAATATATGCGTATTTATATGCAAAAAAAATCAACTAACTGAGTAAATAGATAAATTGATAATATCCAAGTCACATTAAAATAGACTCACAAATCTCTAAAGTATTAAACTACTGTATCTAATTGTTATAGTTATACGTCTAAATATTTTGTTTTCTATTAAACGTAAATGATATCTATAATAATACTATAGAGGTGATATATATCAAAAAGGGAGATATCAATGTGGATATATGTGTATATTCTTGCATGCATATATTTTTTGATATCAATAGTGTCTGACACCGTAATAACCTACTAATTCACTACATAGTGTATTATATTGCCTGTGGCCACCTTTCACATGCACACACATATATATATATATATGTATTATGTACGTTGTAACTAACTGATCCAAGTCGGCATTTTTCTTGCTCAACTTCAAGCACCGGTTTTCGTCCTTCTCATGTGCAAGCATTTCCGTTGGGGAACCTGTTAGACGACCTTCAGCTTTGTATCTTTTCTATAATTCTAAATCAACCCAATAAAAGGAGAAAAAAACTTGATACAGTTGGTGCTACTCTAATCTTATGACCTAAAAATTTTGAGTTCAATCTAACTAGTGGGACTTATCATATTCATTTTATCCCCCTTCTTTTCATCCCTTCTAGGCTTATATGCTTCCTTTGTACACCAAAAAAAAAAAATAATCGACCAATAAAATGAGGAAAAATTAACTATTAAGGATGGTGGTTTAGTGATCCAATATTTTAACTTATGCTAGTAGTATTTTACACTTTCGTGGACCGATTTAATTTAAAGTGCAATAATTAGAGATTCATAGGTTTTCTAAATATTAACAGTGTAAAAAACATTGTGTTAACGTTGTTATTCGGTAAAGGTGCTTGTCGTTGGGAAATCTTAGAGATGCGAGAACAATAAATAAAATAAGAAATTTATGAAATTATTGGAAATAAATCTGACGTTAAAAAGTATGATCACTAAAATCAAATTAGTGAAATTTTATAGTGAGAAATTTAAATTGATGAAAAAATTTAAAAAAAAGGAAAAGAAATTCAAAAACTAAATAAGGACAAGACGTTTGAAAAAAATTCTGAAAGAGTGTTTATTATTTCTTAATATTGTCGTTGAATTATGTGTTGTGACATGAAGTCGACGATCGAGTCTAAAGTATATTACCGGCAATCGATTTGGGATTATGACGGCGAAGACCAATAAAAAATGCGTCTAAGTTTATATTAAAAATTCCTATAATCAGGTGCTCAAATATTATTATATTATTAGTGAGCATTATAATAGTCTGGACTCGTTTCCACTCATAGGCCTAACCTATCAAGTTAGTGCACCTAGTTCTTTTGAAAGCTCATTATTATTTCATAACTTGACCGATACATCTTCAACGCGGATATCGAACCTCCAAAGAGAAATCATAACCATAAATACAATGTTCGATCACTAGAACGCAAAATATTGGAGAATAGAATAATAAAATAAAGAGATATTAGCTAAAAGGATATGAAATTTTAACAAATGAATAAATTATATCAAGAACTAATAAAACTAACCTATAAATTTATGAACTTTACTTCCATTACCACCGTCCGTCATGTGGGGTGACTTGGCAGATGACGGACCTGCTGTGACATTAACAAAATTAACGAAACCAATGTGGCTTTGAGTTGGTGTTTTATATTGGGATAGAATCTTTAAAAAAAAAAAATTCAACAAATGATCAAATTTTATCACAAATTTTTAACAAATAGTCAAATTATTTTACGAACTTTCAATAGAAGATAAAATTGTATTATGAATTTTGAATCTTTATCTTTTTCATTAATTGAAAGGAAAAGTGCTTTATAACTTGCCATTAACGTTTTGATTTTTAGGTCTACTTTAAAAAAGTCATCAACTGGAAGATAATTCTAAAAGAAAGTGTCATATCGATTGAAATAAATATAGCATATATTAAAATTTCCATAGTTTTGAATAATGCCAAACTTTTATTGCTGCGATGAGCTATTTATAAAATGAAGATTATATCCATGTATAAGATATATTTACAGAATGAATAACTCATCATTCCAATGTATTAGCTACAAAGAGAACAGAACATCAATATAAAATTAAAATAAAACTCATATCCATTAATATAATTCCAATGATTGTTTTTTTTATGAATTGACAAAGTGTCATCCTTACAAAATGAATAACACATCATTCCAGTGCATTACTTACAAAAAGAACAGAACATCAATGCTCAAATAAAATAAAGATTATATTCGTCAGTAAGATGTAATCATAAAATGAGCGGCATATAATTCCAATGATTGTTTTGTTTATGAATGGACAAATTAAATTATTTAAATAACTCACTGAAACGATAAAATTTGGCATTGTTTAAGACTAAAACTTAGTATATGTTACACTTTTTGTAGAACACTTTTTTTTATGAGAATTATATTGAGATTGATAAATTTTTTTTTTTTTGCGAAATAAACATAAAAATCAAAGTATCATAGTAAATTATAAAGGTGTTTTCCCTTTTCAATTCATGAAAAATGTAATGATTCACGGTCATGAAAAATGTAATGATTCATGATATCATTTTTTTCATAAGTTGAAAGTTCATATTCTTTTAGTTTCTACCCAAAAAAAATGCCATAACAGTGCGAGATATGCTCTGCTGGTGCCACATCAACTCTTCATCTGTCAAATCTGATGGATGATATTAACAAAAATAAAGTTCGTGATTTTACATACTATTTTTAAAGTTCATGTCTTTTTAGGTTAGTGTCCCTAAAATACATTAAAAAAAAAAGTAATGGAAGAAAAGTAAAAGAGGGTTAATCAATGTAAGTTGTTTGATATGGCTCCATTGGATTTTTAATCCAACGTATATGATCCAACAATATATCATTGATTAAATAGCTATTTTGTCGCAATAGTTAGTCCGATTAAGTGATCTAATTAAGTTTAATATTAAGTTTTAACGGCATCTCCTAGAGTGTAGGAATAATATGTAGATACGAAAAGTTAATTTCTAGTTATATAATAGACAGAATTAGAAATTAATAAAGTATCGGGCACTAATGTGCAATTAAGAGGTTATGGTCCCTGAGCCACACGCTATAAATCTGAATCCTCTAATAACCCGTTAGTCACAGTGAGTCGGAGAAAAATCTTATAGTCTCACGAGGCATGTGTAGACCCAGAAGATCAAAACCAAGATCCCGATCACATGACCTTCGACTAATTTAGGTATGCTTCCGCTTATATTTATACTCAATCTCTTAACGATTTTAGCACGTATGATTTTAGGGATTTGATTTGATTTCCAATGTCTTCAATTGGTATCAAAATCATATGTGTTGGATGGTTAAGGACTTGGACGATTTGGAATTTCATTAAATTTTGTCGTGAAGTTGCATTAAGCTTCTGTCTGGCACTCTGCATTCTGTTCCACGAAATCTTCCAGAGCGAATATTTCATTTGAGGCTTATTTTCTTGCCGAAGTCAATATTAGGATTTGGTTAAATTAAACAATGTTTCGGGGTAAAGATTGTTTCTTTGCGTGACATTCTCCTTTCTTTCAATCTGCTATTCCACGTTTCCCTCCTTACCGCAATTCAATTGGTTAGTTTTCAGTTGAGCAGTAATAGTAGTAGTAGTAGAGGGAATCGGGAGACTTAATCGCAGTTACCGATTTCAATTCTGAGGTTTCATCATCATCTCAATGTCTCTAGATTCGGTAGACTAAAAGAAAAAGACTGCCCATTTTATCGTTATACATCAGGTCCATTAATCCTCGGCACGATGGAGTTTTTCTTTTTGCCATTTTTAGTTTTTAGATAGTGCTTGCAGCAATCATGGTCGTGATGTCGAGCTTTTTTTACCGGCCATGAAAGTCTTTTTTTTCTTCCTTTTGGTGGCAGGCGATTTCTATTACGTTTTGAGCTTTTAGCTGGAAAAAAAACAAAGGAAGAGGAAGAGAAGAATATGGGAAGATCTCAGCTCAATCAAATGATAGCTGAGGGCCGTCTTTTAATTATACACTGAGGATAGAGAATACAACATAGTAAATGTAAGCAGTAGCTCGTTACCCCTGACCTTACTCACTTTTACTCTTCACACGCTACAAATAAAAAATAGCAAAAATGGGAATCAACAATCAGCTAACTTCTTCTTGGGCCAATTTTATGGTAAGATGCCCCTCAAGATGGAGAATGCTGTTATGTATTCCCATCCTGCCCAATAATTTGTAGAATTTACCCTGGATGCAAGGGCTTTGTGAGCAGATTTGGTAGTTGATTTTGGCTCGAAATATGCATGGTCTTCAATGATCCTTGTTGAATCCTCTCTCTTATGAAGTGGATGTCCAATTCAATGTATTTAATACATTCGTGATACAATGAATTGGCAGCTATGTGCAGGGCAGCCAAGTTATCAAAGTATAATAGAGCTGGGCCTTGGTGCACCACATTCAAATCTTTCAACAAACTTAAAAGCCTAGTAATCTTGTAGCAAGCATCAGTCATGGCCCTATACTTTGCCTCAGCTGATGACCTGGAGACAATTACTTGTTTATTTGATTTCCATGAGATTAATGAAGTTCCAAGGAAAATATAGAAGTCGGATAGAGACTTTCTAGTGTCTGGACAAACTGCCCAATCAGCATTAGTAAAGGACTTCACTTGCAACTTTGAATTTGCAAGGAAAAATAGACCTTGTCCTAGTGCTCTCTTAATATACTATAGGATTCTTCTATATATGTGCATGTATGCATCTCGTGGAGCAACTAGAAACTGACTTAGCTTGTGTACTAAGTGGCTTAAGTCAAACCTTGTTTTAGTGAGATAAATCAGCCTTCCTATGAGTCTTATGTAGCTTGTGGGTTTGCCAATAAGTCACCTTCATCCTTTGATAGTTTAAGGTTGGGTTCCATGGGCACTCACATTAGTTTGCAACCTAAATATCTAGTGTCCTTCAACAGCTCAATGCATATTTTCTTTAACAAATTGATATGCCAACTGAGGATCGAGCTATATCAAGCCCCAAGATGTACCCAGAACACCCAAGTACTTCAACTTGAAAATCTCACCCAAGATTTCCTTTATCCACTTTGCAACATGATCATCATTTGCAGCTATAACAATGTCATCGACATAAACCAACAAAGTTACAAAGGAACCTATAGAGGAGCACTTTTTGAAAAGAGAGTGATCTCCCCATGATTGCTTGAATCCTGCAACAGGAAGCACCTTAGAAAATTTACTAAATCACTGTCGCAAAACTTGTTTCAGTCTGTAAATGGAATTGTGTAGCTTGCACACTGCATTGTCGAGCAGAGACTCTCCTCTCCTCTGCAATACCTCGGTGGAAGAGACATGTGCAATTCCTCATCAAAATCCCCATGAAGGAATGCATAGACATCTAGTATTCTAGTTGTACGAAGGACTAATGTTTGATAGCTGCTACTGACAACAAGAGTTCCCCGGTGGCTAACTTCTCAAATAGTGAGAAGGTCTCAAGATACTCTATCCCTTCTAAGTGGATATATCCTTTTGATACCAGGTGTGCTTTAATGCCTTTCAATTGAACCATATGAATGGAATTTTGTCTTATAGACCCACTTACATCCTACTATATACTTCCCTAGAGGTAGGGGAACCGCTTGATTATTCTCTAAAGCCTACAACTTAGTGTTCATGGTCTCCTGCCAAACCTATGACTTAACTACTTTATGATAATCATGATGCTCAGGATGAAATGAAATAGACAGCGGGAAATGTTTATAAGGATTCGAAAGTTTGTGATATAGGACATAGTTAAAAAGTGGATAGGAGGATGAAGATGAGCAGCTAGACGGAGAGTCATGATGGTCTATGGTTGCTGAATAAATGTGATATTCATACAAGTAACGTGCTGCCTTTGTGATTCTTTGGGCCGTGAAGAAGTAATAAGAGGTTGTTCTAATGTCACTGAAGAAGAAGGTTGAGAGATTTGCGAAGATTCTGCAATGGACAAGGGAAGGACTCTATCATGGAAAAAATTGTCCTAAGATTGATTTAGTGGAATTTTTGCAAATGGAAAAATACTTTCATGGAAGACAACATGACGTAAAATGGAAATGTTATTGCTCTCTAAATTGAGTAGTTTGTACCCTTTGTTTCCATGAGGGTGTCCAAGAAAGACACAGGTTCATGCTTCTGAGGAGAACCTAGAGCAATTTACAACAGATGTGCTGTTGCAACAAAGACAACCAAAAACTCTGAGGTGGCTGTATTGTGGCTTTTTGCCATTTAGGACTTCATAGGGTATCTTGTTGGACAAAATAAGGTTAATTAATTATACAGTTGTTAGGAGACAATCATCCCAGTGAGCAATAGGTATACATACTGAAAAAGGAGTGCTAGAGCAATGTGAAGGATGTGTTTATGTTTACGCTCTACAATGAAGTTTTGCTTGGTTGTTTCAATACAAGAATGAAATCTCATGATTCCTTTTAAGTCAATAAACTCTTCAAAGGATAGTTCAGCCACATTATCATAATGAGCACCCTTTATTTTGGCATTGTGTTAAGTTAAAAATTATCCCACTGAGGGAATATGGTGAGAACATCTAAGTTTGCTTGCATTAGGTAGACCCACGTTGCTCGAGAGTAACCGTCGATAATGGTTAGAAAAAAATTATGACCCTTGACTATTGCAGTCTAAAATGGTCATTCAAATGAACTATATCGAATGGTTTTGCTGATAGGTTTCCTCTTTTGGGAAATGATAATGTCTTCTGTTTGGCTATGGGGATAAATCTGACAATGAACGAGATATTTTGAGATCATCTTGAAGTATACGAAATTTAGCAACAGAAGGATGGCGTAATCTCATGTGCTAAGCATTGCTTTCTGACAAAACTGAGGCAAGACACTACAAGAAAACTGCCAAATACCGACGGATATTTCCGACGGATAAACCGTCGGACAAAATCCATCGGAAATACGGATGGATATTACCGACGGAATCCAATCCATAGGGATTTCCGATGGATTATCCGTCGGGAACATCAATGAGGCTTACTGACGGATTTACCGACGGATTAGTCCATCGGTAAATGACCGACGGACTAATCCGTCGGTAAATCCATCGTTATATCATGGCGGGAAGAGCGCGGGAGTTTGCCGACGGATTGTATTCCGTAGGCAAATCCGTCGGTATGTTATAGCGGGAATGGAACGGGTGATTTACCGACGGTCGAATCCGTTGGTGAATATATGGAGACGGTGTTCATGTTTTTTCCGACGGATTTACTGACGGATATTCCGTCGGTATTTAAATTTTATTGGCGGGATTTTTTCCCGCTCTTTCGTAGGCGAATCAATTTTCCGACGGATTACCGATGGAAATATCCGTCGGAAAATTGCTTATATATATCCCGAGCCCGGCCTCTCCTCTCCCATTTCCTTTGGTGATTTCTCTCTCGAGCACGATTCACCAAGTCTGAGCAGCGAGCCACAGAGTCCGAGCCTCGAGCCCCGACGCCCGAGTCCATCCACCGAGCAACCCGGCCTCGAGCTCCACCGAGCCCCAGCCTCGGCCTCCAGCAAGTCCAGCCTCGCCCTCCAGCAAGTCCAGCCCCGGCCTCCAAACAGCCCCACCGGGCCACGGCCAGCCCCGCCGAACCGCCAGCTGTCACCCGAAGCCCCGGCCAAACCCTTGAAGAGCCAACTTGAGCGCTCACCAGGTGCTACCTCAAGCCTCGAGCAGACCCACCGAGGCCACTGACCGCCACTGCCAGCCCCTCGAGCCCAAGCCTCGCTGCCGCTGACCTCCCCGAAATATTATTTGTATTGTTTTTTTTTCCGGATAAATATTGTAAATATTTCTAATTAATAAAATTTACTTTCTTGATTAGCTCAATATTTTATACTAATAATATTTTATTAATTTATATGATTGATAAATTTAACATATAAATAGTTATAAAATAAAATATATCAATATTTGTAAAATGCATCACCGGAATTTTCCGACGGATTTACCGACGGATAATCCGTCGGTAATCCGTCGCGAACTGCAAGCCGTCGGTAATTATCCATGAATATGTTGTCGTCAGTTCCGACGGATTATCCGTCGGTAAATCCGTCGGAACTGACTTTTACCGACGGATTCCCGTCGACATTAAATTTGTCGGTAATCCCGACAAGGGAAAACGCGACGGCACGTATCCGTCGGTAATCCATCAGTAAATCCGTCGGGAAAGCCGTTTACCGAGGGATTACCGACGGATTACCGACGGATCCGTCCATCGGTAAATAACAGTTTTCTTGTAGTGAGAAACATAGTTATACGACATGGTGCTGATGTATCAAGGAAATATTAGATGTTTTCAAGTCTATCCCTTCCAATTATCAAGCCCCAATCCTGAATCAAACATGAAGTCAGAAGGAAACTAATTGAGCAGGGAAGATTAGAAGTGAGGGAGTTGGCACTGATTAACCCATGAAGGATTAGAGTGTCTGATATTTTCACCGTCCCATTTTGTGTCACTGTGATGGAGTTCTCATTTGGTAAAGCCATCATAATAAGTTTGATGAATTTTAAAGATGAAAATAGTTCAGGATTGCAGCAAATATGATGGGTGGCGCCAATGTCAAGGATCCAAGAGGTTTTAGAGGTAAAAGGATGGGACTGAGTGGGAAGGAAAGGGACCAAGAAGATTATACCATGACTTGATGAATATCAAACCCCCCGGCAAATAAAGAGGCACTGGCCTTCAATACTTCTTTGTCCTAACAACATCGCCGACACCAAGAGTAGTTGCTGTTGGAATTGGGACCAGCCGAGGAAGAAGAGAGAGGCCTATATGTTCGCACTGTGGACTTACGGGTCATAGGGTGGATCGATCATAAGAATTTGTGCTCGGATTCTAGCATACGAATCATTCAAGCCCATAAGGAACTATATCACATGGTCTTTTTGATGTACTCAGTTACCGTCTTCATTCCGCAACATTCACAGGTTGGTAGGGGTTGATATTCATCAAGTCATCCCACAAAATCTTGAATCGTGTAAAATATGCATTAACGTTAAGGGAACACTGAGATAATTGATTTAGTTGCTGTTTGAGTTGGAAAATTTGAGTTAAATCGCTTTGATGGAACCTATCACTGAGATCTTATCACACAGCTTGTGCAGTATCGAGATACAAAAGACTATCGCTAATTTTCCTAGAAACAAAATTGGGCAGCCAAGAAATTGCCATGCTATCAACTCTGGACCAGATGCTAGCATTAGAGTCTCCTTTAGATGGTTGTTGTAGACTATCATCTATGAAATTGAGCTTATCTTTTTTGTTGAGTGCCATGCGCATTGATTGACACCAGCTGTTGTAGTCAGGTCCTGTAAGTACATAAGTAACCAGCACAAGTCCTGGATGATTGCTGCTAGAAAGAAGAATGAGCTATGGATATCTGATGGTAAAAGTTCATATGTAGATGTACAGGTATTCAATACTGTGGAGTACAAAGCATTAAGTGGCTCGAAACGATTTGCATTCTATGCTTCATTGTGGTTTTAAGTTTGATTTTTTTTAGGATGGATTTCTCCGAGCCATGACGAAATCAGATTAATTGAGCAGCGGAGGCAATTTCAGCTCTGATTGAGCTTTGAGCTGGAAAAGAAACAGAGAAGAGGAAGAGATGAATATGGGAAGCTCTTAGCTCAATCAAATGATAGCTAAGGGTCATCTATTCATTATATATTGAGGATAGAGAACATATCAGAGTAAATGTGAGCTGCAGTTTGTTACAAAACCCCTGACCTCACTCACTTTTCACTATTCACGCGCTACAAGTGAAAAATAGCAGAAATGGGAATCAACAAATGAACATGTCTCTGTATTAGGGGTATTTGTGTAGGTTGATAGAGGAATATCAAAACTCAAAAGGCCTCCTTTTTCTGATATTATCTGGACAAATTACTCACAAACTATTCGAAGTAGGCTCAGTGGAGGGACACGTTCAACCTTCCCTGGTAGGCCTAACTCAGCTCTCATAGTTCTTATGACAAGGAGACATAACCATTTCTTATATAACAACACTTTTATGTACATAAATATACCACTCCTTGTTTTCACTGCAATTTACACCTTCTAGTTAATTGCTTTCTAACGATCTATATTGACGTAAATATTTTGTTATGCATAAACGAAGCTCAACGTATGTTATACATTTAACCAATTTATATATAGTTTGTATTCTTGTATGCAAATAACCATAAAAAATTCAAAAAATTTCTTCACATCCTGCAGTGAAGAGCGATTATTGGCTCTGTTTATAGTAATTTTAGAAGGGTAGGTTATTTGATATTATCAGTTGATCGTTGTCATCTGTCCTTAATCAATAATCCTAATCACATTTAGTCAGCGAGAACAGAATTTTGCCCTTGGGGCATACTACAATTTAAAAAAGAAAAAAAAAGTAAGTCTTTCTTAAAATTTAAAAAAAAATGAAGACCAAAATTCATCCACGGGGTTCTAAATTTCACAGATGCACTCCATGTCATGTCATGCAAACTGCTATTATCTTGGTCAAATTTAGACGCTTGAAAGAAAAACCAGTAATATTCTATAGCTTTCCACTAATTCTTTGTCGATTGATCAAAGGACTTGTGGGATAGAGGATTCTGTGTAATGGGTTGTATTACGTGATAATATTTATATTATGTTATAAATTAATAAAATTCAGTAATTTTAAGATTTTTTATAAAATTAAAAAAAACTCTAAAAATAAGTTAATTTTATTAACTTGTGATATCATGTAACCATTACCATGTGATATACCTGTTACATACAATACTTTCTCGACTTGTTGAATTCTTGATGAGAATATATGAAGAAAATAAAAGAATATATGAAGTATTATCGATAAGAATCAAATGCAAACTATATTAATTCTGGATCGTGAGCTAGTTCCAATTCGTAAAATCCATTTCGCAATTAGTTACTCTTAAACCTAAATCTCTTTATCCTAAATCAAGAGCAGTACCAATTCCATCAAATCTCTATACTATTCTTTCTCCGGTCACGAGGGTGTCTAGAAGCAGCTAAACTACATAATCTTTCTGTCAGTTTGCTCCCGCAGGTACTTATTTGGAATAAACACGTTTTTCTATTTTATGTTTGTATGTACTAAAATGCTGAAGACGCCAAATCTGACCACGAGGAAGTGGAATAAATGACCAACTTATCAACTACTTTGAATTCCGAAAACTTTTCAAAACATTAGACTGTCGACTTGAAAAGGACATCGCCAAAAGAAAGATTTTCCTATTAATTTCTTGAGATCTCCTTTCCCTCTTGCTTTCTCTGCTGCCCTTGAAGAGGAAGCTAAGGAAAAGCAAAACAAAGGGATAAGAGAATGGCGTGCTTTGTGCCTTTTAACAGCAGAAACTTGGATGTAAGCTTCTTCGTGTTCCGGCCGACCTTAGTTACTGTGGACGAACTTCTCGATGCACTCAAAAGCTTCTCTTCATGCACAGAAAGCCTCGGCTGCGTCCAGAGCTCTACATTTGCAAGCATCCATGGAAATATGGTGAGTGCTTTGGTATGACTCACTTGTTGATCTCTTAATTGACCTACCTTTCTCTTCTTTCCCTTTTCTTTGCTATTGTTTCGGCGTTTGATTCATGCACGTCGTTATACCCTACTTAGGAGGGATCTTAGTGTAAAATTCTCCATTGGCCTTCTAAGAAATTGCATTTGTGCTGTGCAAAAATTAAACTGATATCTGATGAGGATCAAAACCACTCGTTAATTTTGAAACTTTCTTGCTAATTTTCATATTTGAAATGACAACTCTAACTGTCTACTTTACAACATGTGCTAAACTTGTGTTGTGATCCGGAGAAACTGCTCTCAATAACCAATCTCGAGTTGGGTTTGGTCTTCTGTACTTGGTCAAGAGGGGGAAGAACCACATGATTAGGCTTTCCTTACTGAACTTGGGTTTAACGATCACGGGTTTCACGTTTATCATGACGAGATGGGATCCATGGTTTTAGTTCAGTATAACACTCTTATGTCCAATGGCAATTCTCTGTGCACCTTGAAACCGAAATAGTTTTCTTGGCTGATCTTTCTCCTATACTACAACAAAAGGGAGTCAAACGAAACGCTTGCTTGAAGAGGCTTGCCTGGTATCTTACACAGTTACAGTTGCAATTACCCATTGATAGTTTGTAATTCTTGACAGATCATATGGTATGGAGCATGGATGAAGAAGTGCAGTGAAAACAAGAAGTCACTGACCGCAACCCTTGTAAGTGCGCTCGCTCATAAATATGCTTCCCTGCTCCTCTCGATCAATCAATCTCTTGACTAGTTGCTTAAATTCGATTTCGATACGAACATCTAAGCTGAACAGAATCTTGCAATCTTTTGTTAGCATTCGCCGATTACTTTCATATATCTTCAGGAATGAACGAACAAAATAGACATTTATGGACTGCGTATACAAATTGCAGCTGTCAATGCTGATGAGCACATCGAGCATGGCAATCATACTTGAGCACAACTTCTTTGACCCATATGGCGGCGAGTCCCGGGATGGCTTCTCCGCTGCAAAGTTCTCTACCGGCGACATAATATCCATCAATGCCGGTGAGCCCATGCCCAATGAACCCTACACTGGCAAGGCCACCACCAACGACCTGACCTATGCCTGCATGGCGATCTTCAGGTCACAGTTCTCTAAGACCGAGGGCGTGAAGTCGGGCGCATGTCTGGTGTCACAGAGCGGACCGAAGGTGGCGTGTCTGTACATTTGGAAATCACTGCTTTGTTGTTATTCATGCGTTCTGAGCTCAGAATATCGGAGGTTGATGACTCCGTACTGCAAACAACTCTCGGTCGAGGTCAAGTACGATGTCTTTAGGGTGGTGTTTGTGAGTAGTGAGATCCGGTCGGGGTGGTACGATGACCGGTTGTTGTATGCTGCTTATGATAGGATGCTAGGGCATGGAGATCAAGAGAGCAAAGAGAAAAGTGTCATGCAAAATTAATAATGGGGCGAGGGCTGCATTTCATTACTTGTTGTTTGGAGGATTAATCTACAATTTATCCTACTAGTTAAAACTAATCCCGAGATGTCGACTTGGCCCAGTCAAAAGATACATTCTTAATTTCGTCCTATTTTCAACAAAGAATACTGGGTAATCATCTAAACAATGTGTTTTATTTATTTATCTTTTAGTAACACATGATATTTAAAAGTTTACTACAACTTGATTAATTCAGTTTTGAGTCAAGTGGACTAACAAAGGGTATAAAATTTTTCAAACATGAATTCTGTTCATTTATAAGATTTGAACCGACACTTTCTCAAGAAGGAGTGTTTTAAAATTTCAACCTACTCATGAATATTGAACCAATTTTTCAAACATGAATTTTCTGTCAAAAATAAATTGTAGGTGTTCTTTAGGTCTGTTTTTGGATAATATTGACTTTTTGAACTATGTTAAATATTTAACTGTGCTACCTTTATAGTATTGTCATAACTTAGCAACTTGATCAGTTCATCTATATATTCACGGTCGAATATAAAAGTTTGAATTTCAATTGGAAATTGTTGAAACACTATTTCTATCATACTTTCTAAGAAAAATATAAAAACGAAACCAAGTAAAGCATTGTCATATGAATACAATGTGGAGGAAGTCGAGTGCTCCCAAAGGAGTCCGGGGTTGCGGAAGGTTGGGACCCGCCTATTCACAAGGTAGGCCGAGTATTCGCCGCCTTCAAAGCATTCTCTGAATTACGCTGACGAAAATTCGATTTCAGAAGTTATACACACATAGATAACCTTGCTAAGCCAGATCCTGGTGGTCGGCCCGGCCAGGCTTGGTTTCCATCATGCCAAAACCGATTTTGGAAGTTGCATACGGGGCCTGTTTGAAAGCTGAGGACGTAAATCTTCTAACAGGAACTTACTGTCAAAATAATATATTGTTAGGTTATCAATTACGAAGGAAAGTCAAATTAATTAGTGTTATATTATCAAATCTAATAATAAAGGAGACAATATTATGAGCAGAGTCATAAATGTTTAAACATAGGAAGAGAATGTTGTAGAAAATAGTTGGAGGCATGGGAATATCAATGGTTAAAAATTTCATGTATATGAAAAATTAATGTGATTTTCAACAAGAGTCACAGAAACAGACTTAATTGGAAATATTGAAATCAGAAATTAAAGTTGGTATAAAGATTTAAGAAATTGAGAATTTTGAATAAGTTAATATGATTTTCACCTTATAATCTAGAGATCCTAAATTCGATCTCATTGATCAAACTTTTCGTGCCCTGATATTTCCATTAATCACTTTTAAAATTAGATTTTTCTCATAGAGTTATTCATATCCAACTACCGGGAGTACAAAATAGGATAATGGAAGATATAACCGAGAGAGTGGAAATATCATTAGAATTAGAGTATGCTAGTTAACAGTATTCAATTCCACATATGAGAAACAATTATCTTTTATCTGTATCATACATTCCAATTCCGCATATGAGAAAACAATTATCTTTTAATATTCATTGAATCAAGAAAAAATAGCGGGATGATAGGGAATTCACTACTGCATAAATACCAAAATTTTCTCTACTATCATTTTCTCTCTTATTTCATACAATTTTTTTTTCCAAACACCTCTTCACAAGTTTTATTATATAAAAATTTGCTCTATTTTTAAAACTAATTCCATATTTAATTTATTGAAAAATCCCATGTTCTGAATATATCAATATTATTGTGGAATATGATAATAATCTTGAATGCTCCTCCTACTATTATAAGCAAATCTAATATTATCTGAGATGAATTAAATTGTATAGCATTATAAACTATCAAACTAATAATTCGATTTCTTAGTATCTTATTATTTATTTTTATTTTTTCAATGAAAAATCACGGTTGAAGACGGGGATTAGCGATCGGCTAGCCAATCTCAAAAGGAGCAACCAAAATGATAGATTATCAACCAAGCCAGCTCAACCCCTCAACCATCATCATGGTATTTTATATAAATAAAGAAAATTGATATTGAGAGTGTTTTATCTCTAGGTAAACCGATCCAACTCGAACATAAATTAATTAGAGACAATTGACATCAAAAAATTGCAAATGGTCACATTTTTGTCGTCTCTATTTAAACCTAAGTTTGTCTCAAGATATTAGCATAGGTTTAGATCTCCTTGAAAAATGCTTATGATGATATGAAAAAGCTGGTAGAGATATCAGAAATAGGTGAAAGTTTGTATGTAACCAGTATATTACATAACAATGTTAATATGATATAACAAATTAATGGAATTCAATTATTTATAAGATTATTTTTAGTTTTATGAATTTTATTGAAAAATCTTAAAATTGTTGAATTTTATTTGTTCGTGAGTCATATCAGTATTGTCACATGATATATTTATTACACACAATACTCACTCTAGAAATAGATAAGCTGAACCCCTAAGAATGACAATTTATTATTCAAAATGACTCATTGAATAACGTATGGATCCACCTATTTACCATTTATAGAAAACCAAATGTTCAAATCTAAAAAATTAAATATTAATATATTAATAATACCTAAATTTGATCAAAATATTGTAAAGTTTAATTAATAATAACAAATAGAACATAATCTCATTTTGAAATATATGGGATATATAATATTTTCTTAATAATCCTAAACATGAAAGGCATCCAACCGTAATCTGAAATATAAACTAACAATCTCGATGGTCACTATTAGAGGATGAATATTATAGATAAAATGTTTTTTCGATTTCTCTCTTTGGGCATGAAAAACATGCTAGAAAGACTATACCTTTTGAAATGAAGAATGATAGAATGGAAGAATGCAAAATAAGAAATAATCGACTAAAGGAAAAATTTTACTGATTATCAAGGTCTGCGGCAGTCATAGTTTCCTTAAGACTTATTGGTTCCCTCTGGTCATGTCGAGGAAGCGTGGACTTCAATTTCCCAGGATACAAAGATTTGTTGAGCTTGAGACTACACGAAACCCGAAGCTATAGGGGTTAACTAGAGAGAAGAGAATGCACGAGAGTTGTGGTGTGCTAGAACCTTTGGGCTAGTGTCCTATTTATAGTGTAGGACGAGGGATAATTTAATGGCAGAGAACTGGAAAATTGAATGCCCAAACTGACCATTAAAAGGACTGAACCGGACAGTAAAAGCCCTTAATTGTCTTGAACCAGCCACTAAAATGGTTGAACTAGGCATTAAGTGTCCTTATTATGGCCAGCTCTTAATGTCGTGCCTTAATACACCCTTAATTCAACCAATTAATGCCCTTAAATCGCCCAATTGGAATCCCAAGAGACAAAAGGAATCCTAAACCGGTCTATTGAAGGAAATTTTCAAAAAATTATTGAAATAGCAAAACTCGGCGATTTGCAGCCCAGCCTATGCACGAGGGCCTTTGGATAAGTCATATCATATGGATAAAGAAATTACTACCATAATAACATTTCATGCTTATAAACCCTTTAAAATTGCCTTCCCTTATCAATGCGGGATTGAGTTTCCACCAATCCACCATAGGCTCTTCATGGGTCTTTCTAAACCCAACCCACATAAATTAAGTCCATGGACTTAAACCCAAATAAAATTCCCTTCAATTCATGAGCACAATTTCACATTCATATCAAAACCCTTTTTCTAACACCAACAGTGTCCGAGTCTTCAAAATAAGCGATTTTATGCATATCAATACATGTGGAGAGAAAAATAGTAAGGGATAGCTATTTGACATTGCTGGAAACTACCAATCAGTTTGTCATTCCACGAGGGAAATGTGGTCAAAGATTGTAGGCAGATTTGTCAACATGCTAAGTCAAACCCATTCAAAATCAAATACGAAAATGGGAATAAATGAATTTATTGGAATGATTTAATGTAAAATTTCTATTGGTCCTACAAGAGTTTTGGTCCATTTCCATATAAAAGCAAAAGCTAAAACTATTAGGTAGCAGTATCCAATTCTCTTATAAAACCAAGTTTCTTTTTCAACCCAGTAAAAATGGGATTTAACTCTTAACACCCATCATCAAGTGGCAATATGTTCACACTTTACATGTTGTTAAACACCCGCTATAAACAATTGGTATCGTGTTGGACATTTTTCTTCTGATCTCTAACGAAGAGGGACAATATCACGACCAAGGGGGGTTGGGCCCAGTGGTAAGCAACTCGGTGCCGCTTAAGGAGGTCTCGAGTTCGAGACCTCACGTAAGCAGACACTCCCCTTGGGAGCCTCACCCGCCATTGCCAGGCGTGCGACCCGGGGCGACCAACGGATTAGTCAAGTATGGTTGGCTGAAAGATGCCATCTCACCGCTGGTGGGGCCTGCTTGGATACCGTGGTTGGCGACCAAAAAAAAGAGGGACAATATCACGACCCGAATCAAACCTTAGCCTTCTTCATGGCCACAACTAATCACGGTCAATTAAATAAGATTTGCGGAAGCGTGTAACTCGTTTAGAACACCCTAGTGTATCGAATTACTTTTAATTCACTAATACCTGATTAAGACATTTTACATTTGATCATTCAGAGCAAACTATATTATAAGAAACTTAGTTACCATTACAACTTTTTTTCTTGCACTTACACATGTACAAGACTTGAAGTCCATACTCATATTTTATATCACTATTTACATGGTGAGACCCTTGAAGCAACTCTTATCCAAAAAGAATCACAAGATATGCCGACCATACTATGTACCTTCTACCAAAGGTATAACTTCAAAAACACTTTTATTGCTATCCAATATTCTTAGCCTTGAACTCCAACTCTATTATTCTGAAATGCTGAAATGAAAGGGTGAGATTATATTGCCTAGTAAGTCAATAATCCATAATTTAAACATTAACATCCACCAACTAAATAACAATAATTCAACTTAACTTTTCAATTTATAATGGAAGCAATATCAAATGACTAGCAGATTAAAAAAATACTTGCAAGTACCATATGGATAATAACATTTGCACTTCATTGGACAGTATCATATGATCCAATTGAATCATGAGTGAGTGCAATACTCTATGATTATCTAATGACTTAATAGCCTCATGAATGCATGGATATTACCAACTGGCTAGTGGACTCCTCTGGGTAATCTTATAACATAACCAACTGATTAGCGGTCCATTCATCCCTTTCAGGGGCATTCCTGACCAGGAACATACTGTATCATTGTTTGTATGACATATACCAACTGATCAATAATCATATATCTCTTTTGGGGCATCCCTGATAGGGAACATATTGTATCATCATTTATCTCTTGCGGGATATGTATATGAATGTGTGCTATGCATGTTTCAATTATCTAGACATTTATGCCATATCATGTTACATATTCATGTCAATTGAACATATCCCACTCTTATAGGAATCATACAAGTGTTAGCATTATGCCTCATTCATATGGCAATCCCAGATGGATCATCATCTTAATCAAGTATAATAAAATTTAATTACACTCCTTAAAATAAATATACTTGTACTATCATGCTAATCTAGCTTAGGACCATCTAAGCAATTACATAAACCAACTCATTATCGCAATCAAAGATTACTAATCTAGTGTGCTGCTACCCAATTATACTCATTAAACCCTTAACACGACAATGAAACATGTAATGGCATGCTAATCATACTAAATAGAACTTAACTATAGTCATTAGACTCTAATTACAGCAAATTAAATACCATACCTTGAACCAAGAGCAGTACTTCCTTATCACTTTAGCAAAGTAAACTTCTTTATTAACTTATATACATTAATCACAACCTAGTTAAGCTAAGAACAGACTTAGCCAACATCACAGGTAAAGAATATTGATGTCTAAACGATGGAGAACCACTTACTTATGTAAATCTTTCAAATCTCTTCTTCAATCTCCAACCTCTATCTCTCTATATATATTGTTCTTACTCCCATGGCTGAAATGGTTATGTACTGAGAGGAATTATGTTTGTCTTTCGAAGAGATATATTTGGCTGAGTTGTAAGACAAGTGTCAATGTACCCTTTATACTAGCTCTTTTACTTTTTAGCTAATTCTTTCTCCCTAATACTTTTTACTATTTCTTAAAGTTTATCATTATCCAAATTAAAAAATTCGCCCATGGGAATGTTGGGCTGGAAAGGGGCCTCATTCTGGGCTTAAATTCTAGTTATTATATTAAATTTCGTGGCCCAACCCAAATAGATCAGAGAGGCCTTTAGGTATTTTACATAATCTTGGCCAACTTCTAAGCCTAACTCAATAATATATTTACATTTGATCTTGGGGTTATGGTTCAACTCAAAACAAAATATGTTGTAGTATCAAGATGTGTCTTGGCATAATCTAAGTAATTGATGTGAAAAAAAGTATTTAAATCCAATTCAGATTGTAAGACGAGCCATATGGTCTTTACATCCTACCTAGGCATATTATTAGTAGACTATCACAGATAAACTACCACGGGACTTCTCTTCTTGAGCTTGAAGGGCCATGAGTTCCATACTCGAGTTTGTCATGGTGATCAATGATTGACTCGCTCTAATACCATGTAAAATTTCCACTAAGCCTACAAATATAAGGAATAAAGAGAGTGAAGAGATAGTGAAACATGGTAGTCCAGAGGCTGTAACTGTAGATTTTATTAGATAGTGCAACTCAACTAATTATATAGAAAGAAAACCTATTTATAATTAAAGAGAGCCTAATAAAAAATGAATCAAGAATGTCAAGATGATATCAAACATATATTGAATATCTCAAAGATATCAACTATCGTATTTTATTGATACTATCTTATTTACTAAATATTTTATTTCCTAATCAATAGTAAATAATATCTCTAATACTTAACTTCTTACTTTTTTTTGAAACTTGTCTATATAAAAATTCATAGTATGAGAATTTTACTTATCAGGAGGTCCACCAACTCATAAGATTTGTAAATTTGGGGACCCAACCTTTCAAGTTGCTATTTGAGCTCACATCATGCCAGGCCCGAGTGTGCAACTCATGGCCATGCTCGAGATTTGAAGAAAATTGCCCCAATCACGGCCAATTTATTGAGATCGAAAGAGAAAGTTGACTCGTATCAGTTGTTAGCCCAATGACGGGAAAATAGAAGGCCCGCCACATGGTCATGTGAATCCCCTCATCCAAATATGGAAGAAAAATGTCCAACTCAAAGTTGTTTCTCGAGGGCGGGTGTTTAAGGGTACATGGCAAGTGTAAGCCATGTTGTCACATAAGAGTAGGTCTTGAGATATAAATCCCACATCGGAGTGTTAAGTGTTGAAATATGATTTACAGGAGAGTGAGTACCACTGACCTAGTAGCTTAAAATTTTAGATTTGACATGAGCCCAAACTCTTACAAGCCCTGGTTGTAGTTTACCTCGGATTAGTGTAGACTACCATGTAGCCTCACATTGCTCTAGGCTCGAATGTAGAGCTCATGGCTAATTAAGCTCAAGATGGAAAAAAATGCTTGGCTCATGGCCAATTTATTGAGATAGAAACAATTAAGAACAGAAAAAATGCCCAGCTCATAGCCAATTAAGTGTGATGTGCCTTTCGAAGTTATTTGCATAGTAAGAAAAATTAAGAAAGGAAAAATATTAAAGCACTTGTTTTAGCAAGCTACTAAAGTATCATATCCAGCTAACTTTAAGATAGTAATGAAAGAGTTGCAGAATGAGGCCCAAAATGCATGGGAATGGCGTTCTAACAGGTCTCATCAATAGTGGTCAAAATCACACTTAAGGAATTCTTCAAATGTGATACTTCTCTATACAACATGTGTCGATATTTTACTAGGTACGAGCAAATATCTAACATTGTGCTTTTCCTTAACACTTTCAATATTTTTATTTTTGTTAAATATCTTCAATGCAAGTATATATTTGATTCAAAAGATCAACCTATTTTGACAAAGTTGAAGGTGAATAGAACAAAAATTATGCAAATAATGTGCATGAAGAGGAAACTTGCAAAGGATGAACATAAGTCCAAAAAAATGGACATCTAGTTGTTGAATAAAGAAGTAGCTACTAAAAAATTTAATGTGTCTGCTGGTAGGAAAAATTCTACTGTTAACTTGAAATAGAGGTTTGACGGTTAATTTGCTGACCCTTGGCCACTTTCTCTCTAAAGTTCTCTATTTTGGCAGTTAAGTTATTGAACAAACTTTATTATTTCAACTAAAAAACATAGTGTACAAATGGGAATGTATTCCATCTACTATATGGTGTATAAGAATTGTTGCTATTCTCCCTTGAATTTCGATATCTCACTTTTCTCTCTCAACTCATTGTTGGAAAAATGGCATTGAATTGAATGAGAAATTGTTCTCATGAACTGAAAATTATATTTGGGCCTAAGTCCAATTGAGTGAGAAATTGAAGAAATTGAAATGGGTTTAAGTCCATAGACTTATTGTTTGTAATGTTTATGGGTTGGGTTTAGAAAAGCCCATGAAGAGGCCCAAGCCTACAAGGGCCCATAGGCCCAAAGAGCCCATATAGGGAATGGCAAAAACTCAATCCCACATCGATTAGGGATGAGGATTTCAAAGGGTTTATAAGCTAAGAGTGATCTTATGATAAGTAACTACTTCAACTACAATAAACAGTTTTCTCGTGGCTCCCATGAAAGAAAAGGTTTTATGAAGGAAAACCCTACCTTGTTGACCGGAGATCCCAAGATCTAAGTTCAAAGGGACAACCTACTCATAAGACTTGATGAAGTCACTGTGGGAGAATTATTCATCAACCCATTCCTTGATAAGAAACAGTGGCATTATAAGGATGAGATTAGCATTTTTTATGCTTTAATGATTTATAAAAGAGTAAACAGAATAGTCTTGAGATTATAAATCACCTATGTGAGAGAGAAGTGGGGCCACTTCAAAGGAGAATAAAGGGCGTAATTCTTTAGAAACTCTCACAGAACCAGGACGGTGTTCATGGCCAAACAAACACAACCGTGAGAACGGAAGATAAGTGATGTGGACTCCTGTGTGAGGTATATGATCATTTACACAAGAAAGCGGGACAGTTCAGGGACATCGTGTCTACTGGATAGCTAGTAAAGTAAGTGTACCTTTGCAAGGGAAGGTTCAAAGGGTTGCCCTACCTATCCTATGCAGGATTCAGTTGCTGGAAACCACCACAGAGTCAAAATGAAACAATTTTCATTCATGTGGAGGATTGTTGGAAAAATGGCATTGAATTGAATGAGAAATTGTTCTCATGGATTGAAAATTATATTTGGGCCTAAGTTCAATTGAATGAAAAATTGAAGAAATTGAAATGGGTTTAAGTCTATGGACTTATTGTTTGTAATGTTTATGGGTTGAGTTTAGAAAAGTCCATGAAGAGGCCTAGGCCTATAAGGGCCCATAGGGCCCAAAGAGCCCATATAGGGAATGGCAAAAACTCAATCCCAATTCGATTAGGGATGAAGATTTCAAAAGGTTTATAAGTTAAGAGTGATCTTATGATAAGTAATCACTTCAGATACAATAAACAGTTTTATCGAGGCTCCCGTCGATGGCTGGAGGTGCTGGCCGAGTTTTGCCATTTCTGAAATTTTTTTTCCTCCTTCAATAAATCTGCCTAGGATTCCTGACTCTTCATATTCCTGGCGGTTTAGGGTATTAAATGGTGCATTAAGGCACGACATTAAGGGCCGACCTTAATAAGGGCACTGAATGCCCGGTTCTTAATGTACGGTTTTCCCTTTTAATGGCTGGTTTTATGCAATGAAGG